>CAIGQV010016547.1:20265279-20344841 GCA_903798115.1 Danio jaintianensis
TTGATTGATTGATTGATTGATTGATTGATTGATTGATTGATTGATTGATTGATTGATTGATTGATTGATTGATTGATTGATTTTTCTTTTTGGGGTTTGCCGAGGCTATGGATTAATTGTAATAATGTTGTAAATAATGTTTCTGCCACCAGTTTTACTTCATTAGACCTCAACGTATCATTCAGTAGTCACAGGTATTACTTTTGTTTTGTTTCTCAAACTGCCAATAGCCACTGACTTTCATTATATGAACCACCAGAGACCACAATTTCAGCTACAAATCTTCTTTAATGTTCTGGTAAAGAAAAAAGTTGAGTGAGCAAAATTAACAGATAAAAAATTGCAAGCAACATTTATTGCTACAGTAATAATTACCACTACAACATGGTTATTATTTTCTTTTATTCCATTTGTTGGTACAGAAATCTTTAAACCTGCCTTCAACAGGATTGTTGATCGCACCACACTTGAACTCCAGCACATGTATGTTATTTCAGAAGAAAAATCTAAATCTTCCATCAAGGCCAGTGACCAAGGTTTTATCAATAAAGCCCAAAAGAAGTCATTTGTATCTCCATCACCCTGCAAGGCTCACACAATTCATACGAGCAACGCATTTACAGCCAGACAAAGTCCTTGAGCATACACTGAGACGTCAGACCTTGGCAACCCATATGGATGTCAGGCAACTGTTGTTTTTCTCCCCCTTGTTATTTTTCTTCATCTGCGCTCAGATTGATTGCCTGAAAATGAGAACTGCTGAGGCTCTCAGTGCCGAGTAGCTTGAAATTGACAACACAAATTGAACTGAAACTGGCATTTCCTAATGGGAGAACATACACCAAAGAGCAACCTCTGGCGACTTACCTTGCAGTGTTAATTGCGACTCATTAGAATACTGATAATTTGTGTTTCGTATTATTGCCTTTGTTTTGATTTGTTTTTTTTTTCAGTTGGGCAACATTCAAAAACAACATGCATTTTTCACATGCAGGAAGTTCTGTGGATCCAACCACAGGGTCACCATGAAAAGGCACCAGAATCTCTGTGAATCCTAATGAAATCTTCAGTGGCTGAGTTGCCTAAGAGAGACAAGCCAGTCCAGTGAATGAATAGGGAAGAGGACTGTTTGGAATTCTGCTCCAAGATTAAGCCGGGCCAGGCCGAGGGGTCACTGAGGCTGAGGAAGATGGGAGGATTCAGCATCCCGCCTTTCAGCTCTGCTGGGTCAGAAATTGAAATCCAGCGGTACAGATGGATCTGAAATTGGAAGTAACTTTACAGATGGAAAAGATGAAAACCTAGTTTGGGGAGTCCTGTAAGCTCTTGACAAGTGAAAGAATCAAATTAACCTCTGTGGCGGTTATAGTGGAATGGGCTTTACCTGCTCATTGAGACACACACACCCCCCAGCGATGAGCTCAAGTCCTGTGAAGTTGTGTAATGAGAAATTAACCTGAGATTAATGGTCCTGGATCTCTGAGGCACGGCCTGACAGAAGAGACGTGCGGATGGCAGTAACTAGATGAACTCTGATATATTCGCCTATCCGAGTTCATCTAGTTCAGGCAGAGTGATCTAGCACTTTCTGCAGTCTTATAATGGCTTTAAGTGCATGGAATATAAAACAATACAACAGAAGAAAGTTGTTTGGGTAACAATTTAAAAGCAGGTTCAAATTGTCATTATTACGTGGGTTTACTGAATTAATGACAATTAAATGAGCAGTGTAGACAAAAATCTCATGTCTCACATATTTTTTGTAATACAAAAAGAGAAATAAAAATTAATCATGCTCTCAGTCATTCCTGAAATAGCAGTAAACATTGAATATAAAAAAAAGTTCTGTTTTGAATGACAACAATAGGGTTTTGGTTAAAAAAAAACACTGAAATTTAATTTTTATTAATGAAATGTAATTATTATTACTGTGATTTTCTCACAAGTTGTGGAGAAAATCACAGTAATAATAATTACATTTCAACTTGTAACATAGAAATGCAACACAAACTACAATCCATGTACTTTTATCTCTGTGTTTGTCACAAACAGCAAGTTTGCACGTTCATTGTTCACAATAAAAATATCAGTCCTGAAACTAAGCAGACAAATTTCCTCCGACAGTTTCAAAATCTTTATTTATTAAAATGCATTTACACACTTTTTTCAGTCAAAGTGCTGATGATGAGTTTCATACATGTCACATCTTTAAAACAAAGTCTAATCTTGAGTGGAAATTGTGTGTTTTTTAACAACATTTATATTATTATCTAAATAAATCTTCATTGTGTGATGGTACATGGTACAATAAACATGTGTGATGGTATAGAATATATTAAATTGTAAATTATTCAAATACATTTTAATGAAACTTTATGCAAAAACTTACTTAAAAATTGTTCTTTTGACAATGAGTGATGGGCAAATCATTAAATATAAAAGTGTATGGATTATCATTTGCACCTGCAATGTACTACATTCTAAATTACTGTAGCTACCAATAATTAACCTTTTTCACACATACATCCAACCTGTTTAATTTTTATACATTCCTCTTGTTAGATGATGTTAGTCTTTAATGATGCTACAATCATTTATACAAAATGAATTAGATAATAATAATTCAGAAAAAACACCCAACTGTTGCTCTAGTAACAAACTTCAAGATAAATCTGATAAAGCATGCGCTATATCAGTATTGTTGTAAATGGTGTTATTTCAGTTTTCTTAAATGTTGTCTTCATACATTTAGGCTACATTAAGAAATCAGTATTAAATATATCAATCATTCAATCACACATCAAATTCTGAAAAATGTTAGCTCTTATTACAGAAAATAAATAAATAAACATATTTATATAGAAATGTGCATACACCACACAAGGCTTAATACATTCACAACTGAAAAAATCACACTCACAGTACCAACTCTAAATATAAAAACAATCAAGTTGTTCATCTGTAATTGAATATAAAAATGCCAAATAGCCCGACGCAGCCTTCGATAGCACTAAATAACAGTACCAGATGTATGTAAATGACAGATATTAGCACCTGTGAGTCACAGAGTTTATGATTTCGGCATTAGTGGATTATAATAACTCTTTGCAATGGCTTAGCCTAATGCATCCTTCTTCTTATTGATAACTGCAAACCTGTGCCTTGACTGCGGCACCCTAACAGCCTGCTCAGCCACATCATTAGGTTTTCATGCTCTCTTAAATTATCACCATGTAATTCCCTCTATTTCTATAAACTGTAAAAACCCACAATAGACTCCAGCATCAGTGTGAAGAAAATTGCGGTGACGCATTCATAATCGCACTCGCTGCCGTAGATTCACTACACAGTATGTCGCGTGTGCAAAACTACACATTTTCATCACCTCAACTGCTCTGCCTTCATAATCCACTACTCATTCTACTCATTTTAGCGATATGACCAAAGCTTCTCTACAATTCCCATGAAGCAAGACTTAAATTATGAACGTTAGAACTGAACGCAAGACAAATATGTAACATTGGTAAAACAAAGCCTTTAATGTTCTGGAGTCACATGCTAGGCTGAAGGAGTGAATCAACAGGGGAGTTGGGAGCACCTGCTGCGGGAACCACATTAAGCTAATTTTAGTTAAAATGTTTTAAAACACGCAGGTTTATCAAGCAGACAAATGTCATTTCTGCGGAGAACCTCATCACTCATCCCAGCATGCTCTCTGTTTGAGATTACTCTCCGGCTGTCGGCGGCCTCGCTCAGCCATTCTGCCCTAACGCAATTAGCACGGCTCAATGCTGTCATGACATCTTCTCACAACTTCAAATAATGACATAGTTTATGAAAGGTCTTGTGACTAGAACTTTGTGTGCAGACAAACTGAGGTATTCTGAGGGATAGTTAAACCATAATTCAAAATTCTGTCTTTATTTACTCATGTCTTTCCAAGCCTCTTTTATTTTTCTGCCTTTTTTTCTGAGAAATTCTGAGAAACACTCAAAATTTTGGCAATCGATTAGAGCAGTCAGGCTTAAACCATTTTTAAAAATAGTAATAGGTCTATCACAAAATTACAGCATGTGACTCATCTCTCAGTTATTGTCCAGCTTTCTGAAGACATTCAATAGTGCTTCATCGTGAACATAAAAAAATGTAAGTCCTTATATAAAACCACTGTTAACTAGTAAAAGTGGATCAGTGAGTTGAACTGAATGATATCAGAATGAAAATCTGTCCAAAAAAACTCAATTTGCAGATCATTGAGACTGGAATATGGAGTATATAATCCAATTTCATGATTATTTAATAAAGTTAGAAAATACTCTTTATTTCATTGAATGTATTATTTCATTGAAAATGGTCAACTGAGCAAATAAAGCCACACTGATTTGAAAACAAAAACCATTTAGGTCAACTCAATCAATCAAATCTTTGGCTGTTTATCATAATGAAAGCATGTTATCATTACTAGGGGTGTGACAAGATCTCCTATGACGAGATCTCGCGAGATTAAATCGTCGAGGTGAAAAGTTAATGTTATGATGGAGCGTGAGGGTAAAATTAGTATTGAAGATTGGAGACAGGATTGGATTTTATCTGCAAATCAAGTGCTTTGCACACACCTGGCGACCCAGGCTGGCCTCGGAGTTGCGCTTGTCACTTGGTTGGGCGGGCGGGTGTGACGTAACCGCTTTTTTTGTCACCTGAGTTCAGCGGGTGCCGCGTCCAACATGGGCTACAACTGCAGCCTCACACATTATGGTTCGTATCCATGCAATGGAATAGCACTTCAGATATGCTGAAAGTCATAATCGTCGTAAACACAAATGGAATTAAGACGTGGAGTATTCCTATTTTAGTCGCATTATTGAAGTGCAGATATGTAAACGCTGTAGTCAAACTATTAACACCTTGAAGGAGTTTTAGCCGCATTTTACGGCAGGACATACACACCTAGCGAGTCAGTAAAGCACCACAGACACACACATCTCTAAGAACGCGTAAACAAACACACACACTCACTGAATGAACTCCTGGAGACTCATCGTCACATCATCATCACGGAATGCATGTTTATGCTGTCCTTGAAAAGCTGTTTTTTTTTTTTCATTTGCGTGCGGTATCAAACTCCAATTAAAACAACTCTCTCCTATCAGTCCTTACTTCATATTCGCATGATCGCATCCAGTAGCTCAGAGTGAGTCACGGGGGCATAAATGAAATCTTGCTAAATGAAAGTGAAACTGATTTATTAAATTAAAAATTAAATACAAAAAATTACACATGTATTTTTAAGTTCAGTGTGTGGAAAAAAGTTTGATTTCTCATGTGAAATTGTACAGGGGACAAGCCAGTCAGAAGAGTTTATAGCTAAATATTTAGCAGTGTTTGCATGTCCTTTACGACATAGAATTCATTTAAATAGAAATAAAATACCATTCATTACAATGTTTTTAAAAAGCACCTAAATATTTTTTTCTATTTTGTGATTTATTTTTTCTAGTTCAATAAAAATCTATTTTCCATTTATATATTAGCAAATATTTTGCTAATATTTAAAATTATATATAAAAATATTATTTTCCATTCACATAGGCTATTAGCAGTGTTTGCATGTGCCTTACCGCGTATAATTCATTAAAATAGAAGTAAAATAACATTCATTACAAATTGATTTAAAAAAGCACCTAAATAGTTTTGCGATTTGTGTTTTTTTTTTTTTCAGTTGAATAAAAGACGATTTTCCATTCATATATTTCATCATTGAGGATTTCTTAAAAATAGTGTAAAAATCTAGTCTCGTTCTCGTGAACCCAATCTCGTATCTTGTCTCGTCTCATGGAGTAGGCATCTCGTCACACCCCTAATCATTACCCATCATTAAAAATGACACTTCATGTGAAAGCAACATGATAGAATTAGGTTATTTAGACACAGTTAATCACATTATTTGGATATTTTCCACACTAGAAATATGATTTTAGTTATTGGAAGCCAAATGATCATGGCACTATCAAAGCAGCTTAAACAGCTATTTGTGGGTTTTCAACACCATTCCACAATGGTACCCCAAAAAACAACAAGATAACATAAACAAGTTGTTTCAACATTTGCTTGCCTTTATGAAATTGGAAATCTTCCATATGACTATGAATATAGCATATGAATATAGTATTTATGAATATTATGTCCAAATTCATAGTATTCATTAAAAAAAAAGACGAAAGTAACTGAATGACCAACTGCTGTGAGTTACGTATAAACAGAGGTCAGAGATAGTTACAAATGGGTGATTTATTTATTTGTTGTACATGACACAACCTATTGTGTTTTATAAACATCTGCACCTACCCCTTACAGTAATGATAAAACATTATCGTTGTATTGATGTGAACATGCTCAGTAGCCACAGCTGTAAACCCCTCTACCATGTTTGCTACTTATTTTATTTTCAAGATCTGAGGTAAACTATAATTTGATGCTTTCAGTATAGCAATAAATGTCAAGTAAAATGTTATTTAAACTCACACTGGTAGCTGGTAATCTACCTGAGGTGAGCACTGTCATAATAGTTTATGCTGTTGCTCAGCCACAATGTCACAGAAAATAAAACTGTTTCTAAAATAGAAATTTCAGGTGTCACTGTCTTGGTTAGGACAAAACCTCATTTTTTTAACATATAACATATTACATTTATGTAGTTAGGACACAGTTTAAGTTATAGTCAGGCACATTCACTCCTGTTGGTGTTGTCAATCTGGCATCCAGACTTTGTAAGAATGGCCAGGTGAAAAAACCCTCTCCAGTGTTTTGAATTTGGACTGCATAACTTAGTTCAACCACTAGGTGTCAATCCTACATACTGTACCTTTAACCCAACCTACAGTACCAGCAGCAGAAGTCCCTCCCACATGAAGGTCTCCTGGCTGCAGCAAAATATACTTGACTGCTGCTGCTGAGATTTTGGAGTGCACATTTGATGGACTCTTTACTATCCCATGAGGCCATGGGAAAGGATTTATTAACTGAAGTGAAATGGAGGTCACATAAAAGCTACAACATGGCAGATACAGTACCTCAATTTGCTACTAACATTTGCAAAGTTCAAGTTTAAATGTACTACCTATATACACGTAAAATACTTGATTTCAGATCTTTCTTTTTAAAAAATCATTCAAAAATTGTTCTTTCACACTGTAAATGTGTGACAATAACAGTGAAATGCAAAGATCCCGATCAGACCAGAAATCAGGGAAAACCTAAGAAACACTCTAAAAAGATTGCAGTTGTTTTCTTTTGGGGGAAAAAAATAGGTAGGTTTTTGCCTTCTCAGGTGATGGTGTCTCACACTAACTGCTAGCCTCAGCAGGTCAGCGAATTCAAAAAGGCAATAAACTCCCACTGTGCAATCCTAAGCCGGGCTTCATTTGATTCCAAATCTGATTTGAATACACTGGCGTATGACTTGTTTGTGGGGCAGAATAAAGACATTCTATCCATCAAAATATCCACGATGTCTTTCCAGAAACTGGAAGCCATCCCACGAGACAATTAATCTGATTTGAAATGTATGGCACCATCCCAGACGCTTATGTGAATGCTTATTGATTTACTGTACACCACACATCCATATTCTTTGGGTGGACGCTGAATATGCATGTCATCTAATACCTCCCAATATGTGTGTTGACCAAACTCTGCGTGTATAAGTGTGTGTGTGCGTGTGTGCATAAGCGAAGAAGTGAGTGAATGAGTAAACTGAAAGAGCAAATGGGTTTGGTGTCAGTGAGAGAGAGATGGGTCGAGTTTTCTTTCAGTGGTCAGAGCTGTGGTCCGCATTAGGGCATTTGCTCAGTGCAGTGCTGCATTTTAAATGACTCAATCATTTGTTTGTTGTAACACAATGCAAATATGAAATGATGCCATATGAAATATGAGATGGGAGGAAATGGCAATAACAAAGGGACAGAAAGATTTTAACTGAGTGCAGTGGAGCCTAATCTTAAGCATTAGCATTTATTTTGTTGGCTAATGGGCTATTTGCTATTCTATTGGTTTGATATTGCACTATGGTACTGTCATGAGTAAAGGTTTGTGGACTCTTGGGAATCGACTGGAGTTCTGCATTAGTAGCTTCTAAATGTGGTGACCGTTAAACCCATAACAGAAAAAGAAAAACTGTTTTCCTCTTGATTTTCAGTAGAAAGTGGAAAGTATAATGAAAAATACAACAGATTTCTGTAATATTCTAACTAAACTAACAAGACATTTGATTGAAATTTACACTTATGTGCAAAATTTATTTGTTTTGTAATAAAATACATTTTTGAACGCTTAAATTAATACTTTTATTCAGCAAAAATGTAAATTGATCAAAATTGACTAAATATTGTTCAAACTACTAACTATTTAGTCTAACTAAATAGTTTAAACTATTCTTAATTTCAAATAATGATGAATATAATGTTTATTTGAACATTTCTTTTGAACCAAAATACATCATGAACATTTTAAACATATAAAATCTTTTTATTAAACATTTTATTAAAAACATTTAACAATCATTTACAAAACACAAAAACCTGAACCTATTGGTTTAAAAATACCCGGCAGTTTCTTTAACCAATTTAATGGCCTCCATAGATTCTGTAAAGCAAATTGTCACCTCAATGTCACAGTGTTTTCACAAAACCCTCTCGAGTAAGCAATAAATATGTAAGTGTCATCGCTGACAGCACTCCTCTTTGTTCCCTATTCTTGCCTTTAACCCTGACAGACGTAACGATGATATAAAATGATTCCTGACAATCTGCTGCTTAGCTGTTCACAAAAATTAACTATGACAGAGCCCTTTACATCCAGCTTCACACCTGAGATAATTAAGGGCTGAATCTGATGAGGATGGCAGCAGCTCTTCTCAAAGTTTCAGCGTGAAGTGGAGTACATTGGACAGGCTGTTAAGGAAAGAGATGGACTCCCTGAACCGTCTCAAGAAAAAGAGCTGTTCAGCTTTAGAAAGCTGAATCTCTCTCCTGCAGTGATAACTGGGTCGTCAGCTTTACCTCCAGCAAAGAGAAGCCCCGAGCTGCCAGCAGGAGTCCAGACGCTCCAGCCTGCAGAGCTTCAGGAGGTGTCAGCAGGAGTGGACAGCAGGGAGGAAGTTACTGCCCATTACATTCTGCTGATGGGCACCTGGAGAATCCCAATAAATGCCATAAAACACAAAACACTGGGCAAGAGCAAAGCCTCTTTGCCAAATGCAAAAGAAATATATATATTTTTATATTTAAAAAATATAAATATAGATTAATAAAATTTTATTTCAAAATAATAAAATGCTAAAATAGAGTCTAACATTGCTTTATGCAATAAGTTAAATAAAATAACAATTAGCACTAGATTTGTTACAGTATGTATTAATGTAATTGTAGTTAATGTTTGGGATGTTTTCTCTGCCTTGTCCTATTAGGAATGCTCCATCTTTTGAACATTTTAAGAAATCTCTCAAAACATATATTTTTTTGTGAAGCTAAAAAGTTATAATTTTATAGTTGTGTGTTGTTGTGAGTATTGTGTTGTCATTGTGATTGCTATAATGGAATAGCTATGTTTTATTATCGTTTCTACCACTGTAGCGAGTGTAAGAAAGGCACATTACAAATCAAATTTATTATTATTATTATTATTGAAAAAAAGTAAAAGTTTTCATTTTTTAACATTAGAGCGTGTGCTGACTATTTATTTATATATAAATAAATGTTAGTTAAAAAAAAATTATATACATTAAATACACTTCTTTTAAAATTGTACTTTTACTTTCTTAAATATTTAACAAAACACTTTTCCAATAATAATGAAAATCTATTGCTATTGAACATTTACATTTTCTGGACACCAAAATCTTTGAGGTGGGGGGTTTGAATTATTCACTAATCAAATTATAAAAATTAAAGATTAAAATTAAAGGATAAACCAAAAATTTATCGTTTTTTCTAAGTCTTGAAAAGTGGCGGATTTGCACAAACAAAAGCTGGTCTTGTCCAAAAGCTGAAAAATGCTGTTTTCGAAGGCTTCAAGGCACGTCCGAATCCTAATCTAGCTTCACATCCGGTCTCCTGAGATACCTTCCTTCACTGCCTTTGACATCGCACAATCCTGTGCGCTTCATTCCTGACAGCTAAACAATACAGATGGCATCTGGAAAAAAAAGCTAAAACAATACAGCAAGCAATAAAGCTGCACTTGGTGGTCATTCAAATCGATTTTTAACCATTTTCTAGCAATACGTTAGTACTGTAGCAATTACATTTTTAGTTATCATCAAACCTCTCACTATTTTGTTGCAGGTCATCATGCTGCTTCAGAAGTAAGTCTGAAATCAGTCATAAGAGGTGCCTTCATGCTCAAACACTGCCTGAAAGGCCAACAAGTCAGCTGGCTATGCTTTCAGACACATATAGGTTTCCAACAGTGATCGCCATTGATATAGCCTCTAAATAAAAAGGCATCTCTAAAGAGGAAAAGCTTGTCTGGAAATTACTGTTTTGAAGAAAGCTTTTTTCCAAATGAACAGAAACATATTGGCTTCTAATGTAATATCTGTGCACACGCACACTCACTCGCATATAAAAGCAAAGGAAATTCAGCGGCGAATGAATCAATTAGTTTGTTTCGTATCATATCGTGTGCTTGCATACACGATGACGGCGACATTAAAAGGTGCAATAAAAGACAATAAAAAAAACTGCCCAGCTTGAACTGCCAGTGGTACGGTACTCTATGCAGCAGTGAAAAGGGCAGAGCAGATACAGTAGCAGCCAATAAAGACATTAAGTGGTGTGAAATCCACATCAAAAGGCCTTTGAATCCTCCCCTGTGGAAGTGTAGGACAGCCCTGATTAGAGCACCGAGCCTCTCGTGTGGGGATTTTGGGTAAAGATGCAGATTAGCGTGATTATGACACATGAACGCCTCCCTTGATTTGGGATTAATCACTTAGAAATGGAAATTACCTCTGCTATTTAAACTGAAATAATTAACATTTCATAAATCAAGGGTATTTTGTATAAGGGTTGTTATGGAGGAAAACAAGAGCACATCTTCATCATCACTACAGAGACGTTATTGTTGTGTATTATAAAGCACCACTGGCAATAACTCTAACCAGCACACCCACGCTTTATTAGTCACAATATCTATCAAATTTAATGACACCAGCATAATATTTACATAATTTCGGATAATAATTAGGAAATTACAGAAGGAAATGCAAAATCGGAGATGATCCACGGGCAACATTTCTGCAGGGACTTCCAAGTTCAGGCTCCATCTGTTAGCCGTAAAAGAATACTGAGAGACATTATTTCATATTTTTTTGCATGCTAGCATACATGCCTAGGTCTGTTTTAATTGCTCTAATGTGAGAACAATGATGTTAATAAAAGCTGTTGACAGAGCTAAACATCGTAGCAACTTTTGTGCTCTTATCGGAGTAATTGCTCTTGCAGCTCAATGTGAATTGGCTTTTAATTAAAGATAACCATCTCTTAATGGTCGCATGTTTTTACAGCAACCCAACAACAACTCAAGAAAAGAGAAGAGTTGTTATTGTTGAAGTTTGAATGTGAGATGCTATTGAACAATCTCATATCCATTTGTCACAAATCCAACAACACCCTCTTTAAGGGTTAAAATAACTGCAGTATTCACAATAATGCTCTTGTCGCTATAAAAACAACACTAATGTAAAGTGGTTATTCAAACTTTGCCTGGTTTTACCAGTGTGCAGGTCTAAATCCAGGCTTCATCATGTCCTAATCCCCTTCTTGATCTCCCTTCCAACAGTTTTCTGTCTGATCTCTACTGTCTAGATCAAGGCTTTTCAAACAGAGATGCAGGAACACCCAGTGAAACATAAGTGGGTTTTAGTATGGTTCTCCACCTTTTGAGATTTGAGATTTTTTCACATTGTTTCTGTTGGAAATATGACAATGCCAACTGATTTGAACTTAAAAAGTCAATTCGTTTTTGAAACATATTAATTTACACACAAGTTTGTATCACAAAATTATATAAACACACTAAATAATTTTGACATCACTAACAGATTACGAAAGATATTGAATACATAGGCTAATAAAGTACGCATATTTAATCACATGCTCTTCTCTAGAGTTAATTTCTCTAGTACACTAATGAGCTTTGGACCCTGAATGACTTTTTTATGTGTTTCATATAAGGACACATACTACGGGTGTAACGATACACACAATTTACAGTTCGTATTTAATATTTTAAGTAACAGTCCAGTTCAATTTCCAGTTCAAATATGGTAAAAAAGATTAAATGAAAAACTTAATATTGAATGTGAATTGAAAAGTGAATTCTCCATTAATATAAAAATGTATTCACATTAGGAATTTAGATATGGTCAGATCTAAATATATTTCAGTCATTTATAAAAAATTGCTCCATGGAAAAAGAATTCTGCTATACCTAGTTTGTAAGCAAATAGGTTAATTTAATATATAAGCGGCTTATATCTTTAGGTTTTTTCTTATGATTGGTAATGTAATATAGTAATATAATATAAGGTAAGGTAACGTAATATATACTAATGTAATATATGTATATAATATATGTAATGTAATATATAAAATACAAAATTAGTGCATTATGAATAATAATTAAGGAGTTGTACTTTACTCATGTTCATGTTAAGAGATGTCTTTGTCAGTGGTGATGTGGTCCTCAAACTGGTTCAGACTGGTTTAATATCTGAACAATTGAGCATTTAATTCCAACAGTGTCACTTCTTCCATGTATATATGACTACATTTTTCATAGATAATGGCAGCTGCGATGTCAAGCAATAATACATGATAGTGTCGAAAAAGCTTAAAATCCTCTGTAATTTTTGTCATACAGACAAGCAGAGGCTATAGGCAATGCTACTGCGCTGTATGTGTGGTGAGCTCAACTAAGAGGAGGAATGCAAATAAAATTAAGTTAAAAATAAAATAAATAAAAGAGTGATACTGAGGCCTGTACCAAACAGTTTGATACAAATATGTGAACAGTTACACACCTAATCCATACTGTTTACAAGCTGTTTTAGTGGCATGCTTCTACAGTAAAAAAAAACTGTCATTTTTTTGGTGCTTTAACTAGTAGTAAAAAGTAAGAAATTATTGTGTTCACATTATATAATGGATCTGTCCATATATAACAACTATAAGATGTGAAGTTTTAATAATGCTACTGAAAGTCTAAAAATATTGATGCTGAGATTTAAGATTCAATATTGATTTGATAAATGAAGACATAAAATATCACATGCACAGTGGTTAAAACAACTCTTTACATGTGCACCGAACCCAAAATACCATACAGAACTTTTTTATTTGAGTTTACCATTACACCATCTTTACATTATTCAATTTATAGCTAGCTTTAAAAGTGCCTCACAAAGGATCAAGCTATTTTTAATACTAGCACCTTGGTCAAGATAATTACATGGAAAACAAAACTGACAAATTTCAGAAAATAAATAAACGACCACATTAGCCACTGTTCAGCTGTGGAACATAGAGCATAATCACAACTAATGCAAGTCTGTTTATGTGTTAATTGTGTAGTGTGTGGACATCTATTTAAAGTTGTAGGTGGACAGAAGGCCATCAGGTGTTTGGTGCCTTGCAGCTCTTAATTGCTTGCAATGTAAACTAATAATCTCAATCAGATGGTTTCATTTCCATTACCGGTAATGTATGCACCATCTGGCTGCACAACTCAAGACTCAAACGTGCCTATTGTGAAAAACACACAGGCCAAAGACAGGCAGCTGGGCCCTAATGACAATGAGAGTGAGGAAAAAACCCTAAGCTGCTGGCCCTAGCTGGTCCAACAAGAGTTTTAGGCCCTTTTTTACACCTGGTATTAAGATGTGTTTTCATCAATTCCACATGGATGATGTTAATAAAAACTAGTGATGCATCTATCACAATTTTCCATGGCAGATTTCGATTTTATTTTTCTACCAAATTGACCAATTCGAAACTGATTTTCCAATTTTTTTATTTTTTTTTCATTAGAAATCATAAAAAAAACATTGTATGTGAGCAAAATGTTTATTTGCTTTATGTGCAGTAATTTCAAATTAGAGGCAACAACTGCACTTTAATCATGATCCACATAAAGGAGCAAATCTTGTGTATACACTGAAAAAAATTATTTCTGCAAAATTGTTGCAAACAATTTATATGGGTTGAACAAACAAATTAAATTTAGTAATTGTTAACTTAATTTGTTTGTTTTAATTCACCACAGGGGCGACACGGTGGCTCAGTGGTTAGCTCTGTCGCCTCACAGCAAGAAGGTCGCTGGTTCGAGTCCCGGCTGGGTCAGTTGGCATTTCTGTGTGGAGTTTGCATGTTCTCGCGGTGTTCGCGTGGGTTTCCTCCGAGTGTTTCGGTTTCCCCCACAGTCCAAAGACATGTGCTATAGGTGAATTGAATAAACTAAATTGACTGTAGTGTATGTGTGTGAATGAGTGTGTATGAATGTTTCCCAGTACTGGGTTGCAGCTGGAAGGGCATCCGCTGTGTAAAACATTAATGAATTAATAAAGATTAATGAATAAATAAATTCAGCCCTAATAAATAGTTTACAACTGGTGATTTAAAATGTATTGTATTTCGAAATCTGAAGTGAAAAAATAAATCGGACTTTGCGAAATTATGTTACATAAAGTACACTAGTACAAACCTAAAACGGTAAAATGCTGGCTAAAACTGCTAATTCCTTCTCTTCCAGCAGGCAGCGCCTATAGAACTGCAAGAGTAACAGCATCTCCTTGGTTACAGCTGTAAGCAAAGTAGCTGCTCTCATTGTGTTTAATAAGGATTATACAGAGATCATCTGAGAAGAAAATACCATCTAAACCCTTTTTATGACAGAACATTTCACTCATAAATGCCTTAATAAAAGCCCATACAACAATATTTAGGTTTTTCTCAAATATGTCATACATCATGAAAAGTACATACAATATAAACCTCAAGTGATCGCCTAAATGAGCTGTAATGAAAACTGGCCAAACACATAAATATGATTTCTACAGTATTTAATGTTGAAAATAATTAGGGAATTGTGAAAGTATGAAACGAACAAAGGTTGAAGTTTAAGTTTGTTAAAAATGACTACATCTGGTGTTTTTCTGTCAGTGATTGGTCATTTCCATTTAGCTATGCTGTCAGCTGTACTCATAGACTGTAAAAGCCTGTCAGGATCATCATGTCTCTCTCTGGCTGCATCTGTTTTCCACCTTCAGCTTCTTTGATCTCTGATAATATTCACTTTATAGACTTTGTAGTATAAAGTTGTTTCGGTTCCATTTATATGCAAATTCAGACATAGATTGGCCAAATAAATACCAAAAAATGAGGATCGCACATTTTTAATTCATATAGTTTGGTTCTGGTTTCTTGTCGCTCAATATGGTGCAAGAAACAAATAGCAGAAACACGTGTCTTAACTTTTCACCTCTTCCATAGGTTGTCAAAAACACATTCAATAAAATAGCTTTTATTGCACTGTAAACACTCAAAGGGTTGAATGCGTTCAAACCATAGAGTGTATAAAAATATGTACATAGTGTCTGTGACATCACCCGTTGATTTCTGAATAGATAGTCATTGTGTTAATAAATGCTTGGCTCTTTATGAAATGCAGACATAACATTGTATGACAATGTTTCAGATTATTGCTTTGTAGCCTACAGCTAATCAGTTGGATTCTGGGGTGCATTCAAGTTCAAAATTACATTTTAAATTATAAATAAATAATGTTAATAAACCAAATACATTTATAAATAAAATTATATAAGAATATCATTCATCGGAAAAATGAAGGCCAGACTTAAATGGTCTGTGAGCACAATTAACTGCATATTATAAGATAATTGCCATATTATTAGATAATTGTAAGAAATAATCTCAAAAAGCAATAGACTGTAAAAAGCCACATAAAACAAATGCACGAATGCCATCATGAAGCCAATATTAGCTATAAACACCAAAACCATTTTTGTACCAGACTGTTTTTTTTACCAGATATTTTTATTCTGCTGTAAGTTTGGGCATTTTAACATTGGGACTATGGGATGGACTCCAAGTAGCCAGTGGATGAATTGCAGTTTCAGTCACTTCCTTATAATGAATTTTCATAAATATTAACCCCAAAACAGCAAGAGTGGTCACTATTACTGAATTAAAATAAAACCTAGTGGGAAGAATTACTCATATATTTTTAATTTTTAAATTGTATCTCCCAGTCCCCTGTTTACATATTCTTTGATTATGGCAAAAAATGCAACAAAAATAAACTTTGATACATTTGTTGCTAATTTGTTGATGTTTTACACTGTTGAACTGTCTAGTCTTTAACCTCAGGGGAGGTCACTTCCATGAAAAGAAAAATGTAGTAAATGATACTTAATAAAATGAGTTTTACATGTACATATCCACATATTCATATGTTCATATGTTTATCCATATATATACATGTTCATAATTAATATTAGCAGTGGTACCACATTTTTTGCTGGAAAAAGTAAGACTGATATATGCCTACTTTCTACAGAATGCCTGTCAGAATGTCTAGCACCATGGACAGACGGGTTGACAAAATGAGCAGAGAATATGTGAACCGAGTCATATCACCCACATACTCCAAACAGACTCTGAGATGATAATGATAACAGTAATGGATGAAAAATTCTGTCTCATGCCTCCTCCAAGACACTATGTATCCTGGCGTGCACATTGCCTGTTTAAGGATTAAGGTACGTGTCGAAGGGCTCTAGCCAGATAGAATTTAAACTTTGCTATCTGAAATCATAAGACTGGTTTGAAGGTGAAAAAAATGTCAAAAGCATGCAATGTTCTCTTACCAGTCCAAATTCTAAAATCACAGCATTCACTGTAGTTTTTTGTCTATCAAAGAAAAAGCCGTTGCTCTCTGTATTGTTTTTTGTTGTCTCCTTTCTTGTTCATATCATTTGCATGAGCTTATTATATCAGTATTTTTATTTCTACTGGCCCGGTCGGTTCTTTCTTTTTTACATTTTTTTTTTAAACAAAATGTTCTCTTGCCCCACCACCAACAAACAATCTAACTAGTTTTTTCTTAGCAACAAATTTAGAATAATGTGTCAAAACAAGCTAATTATATTTATATTAACATTAGTATCATTCATTCATTTTCCTTCGACTTAGTCCCTTTATTCGTCAGGGGTCACCACACAGCAGATGCCCTTCCAGCTGCAACCCAGTACTGGGAAACACCATACACTCTCATATGCACACACATACACTACGGCCAATTTAGTTTATTCAATTCACCTATACCGCATGTCTTTGGACTGTGGGGGAAACCAGAGCACTCGGAGGAAACCCACACGAACATGGGGAGAACATGCAAACTCCACACAGAAATGCCAACTGACCCAGCCGGGACTCGAACCAGCGAACTTCTTGCTGTGAGGCCACAGTGCTAATCACTGAGCCACCATGTCGCCTAACATTAGTATATTTGCTAAAAATCGAAATAAAACTTTTTAAAAGCGTTGTGCTTTTATATGAACACGACTAGCTGAGGTAGCCTGTGTTTCACCTCACAAAAATGATAAGTCATTTGGACTGCTTCTTTCATCTAAAGGTTGGGACGTCACCAAGCCGACGGTCGGCCGCTGGGCTTTGTCAGTCTGTCTGTGAGCATCGGTCTGTCTAGTTGGTTTGATGTGCTCCACACGTCGTGAGTTGGAAGTTCCAGTTTCCTGTTGTAAATGAGAAAACAGCCTACTGCCACACACTGGTGCGTAAAGACATGTTCTCCCATCCAGGCACAGAACGCCCACTCTTGTTTAAGTTGGCTGTCATTCGTTTGGTGTGTTCATGTGCAGTTTTTAGGTCCAGATGAAACCAGACGTGAGCCGATGCAAGGCGACAACAAAGTTGGGTTTCATCGACACTAGTTATTTGCTGTCGTATATTGTCTGCTGTCCCTATCGTCTCTCCCACTGGCTCCGGGCCATCAGACAATACTTATTGTTGAGCCCTGACCAGGTGTCAACTTGTGATCCAATTAACCAAAATGCATCTTCATACAAGATGTAAACAGTGTTTTGGCTGGTTTAGATTGCCAGTCAGTCGAATGGTGTCGAAAAGCCGACCAGCTTGGGCTGGTTTACGATGTTTTATGTTTCAGTCAGCAGATATCAAATCTCGGCTCCTTTCAAACAAAGTGACATAAAGTACACTTGAAAATGTATCTGCAACATTTATCACCCTTCAACAAGCTGCAAGTTCCTCTAACGGATTTTGATATCACACCGCCTTGTGACATCAGCAGAAGGATGACACCAAATATCTGTCAGAAAAGCGATTCTGAAAGATATTACGGCTTGTGTGATGTATTGGAGGAGAAGGCCAGGCCAGGGCTGAGACAGTAACATTTTTCTTGACAAGTATCATAGCGGTAAATCATCTTGCATGGGAACAGGTAAGAGTTTTACACTAAAAAGTATGGGAGATCGGCTATAGGTGACCTTAACTCTCATTAGCCAAAACACCTACGGTAATGCAACGCACTTTTATGGCTGTAGAATTAAAACAAACTAAGATGCAGCTCTGAGCTTCATTAAGCGTAATGTGAATTTACCATCTAGCTAAAATATTCCAATAAATAATGTTTTTATAATAAGGCTGTTTCCTCACTCATAATAACATCTGTCTTCACAGGTCTGACATTAAAAACAGAGCTGGAGAGCGGTGAAGGAAACTTTCTGAAGATCTGAGGAGCGGACATTAGCATTCACAGGGCAAAGGAGCCATAAGCCAAGCATTATAAGACTTTCATGGCCCAGAAAATTTGTGCAGATTTGATACCTCAGATTAAAAAGCCAAAAGCCTCTTCCAGAACAGCTGAATCTAAGTGTGGACTGACTGGCATGTTAAATGTCTCAGAGGTGCTTCCGACTTTAGTAAGGGTGGGTGGTATGACTGGAATCATATATCACAGTATGACTAATTTAATATCACAGTAAAGACCGAAATATAGTGGAGCAGAATTGATTCGTCCTGAGAATTTTGCTTACATTTAATCAGCATACATTAGATTAATCTGGATTATTTACATTTATTGACAGGCCTAAAAATATTGTAATTACTTCAGCTCACGCTTTAAATACTTTAATGCCTGTGTTTGGCACATTCTGTCCAGATGAAAGATCAGCCGCTTTGAGAGCTCTTATGCAAACAGCTACTGTACTTGTCCCTGGGGAAATCAAGGCTATTGAATCAGTCTTAGACAGCTGAAGTCATCCATGTCTGAGGCAGAGGGACTCTGAGTTAAAGCTTAAACATGGTTCAAACCGCCTTGTGCCAATCAGGATAAATACAGTGCTGAGAAAGAGCGAGATAACTTCACAAAGACTTCCCTTTCATTGTAATTCATATTTCAGATGTGTAGTTATGACACATGAATATACTTTAGAAGTCATAGCCATGTTAATAGTTATGAAAGCAAGAAAATCCATCTAAAGCATGTCAAAGCTCATGGTACATGTTTAAAATAATTATTCACATTAAGATAAAAAGTGCCATTATATTGTCTATCGGACTGTTATGTTCATGTTGTCATCAACTGAATGTAATTTAACAATAGTGAGATAGACTTAAATTAACAATTCCAAACATTCAGTCATTATTTGCAGAAGTTGTTCTAAATGCAAACCCAGACCACTGAAAAAACATGCCTACAGTTCTGCAAAATCTGAAATATGTTGCTCTAGCTACGTTTTGCTGCACTTTTCAAACGACATGCCAACAAGATGTGCTATAAGTTATACATTTTTTCTCCATTGCAGGTGCACAGTGAAAATAGCATGCCTGTGGGTACAAAATGGTTGAAAAATGATAATGCGATATTGTGTGCAGCATTTTTCAAAGTGAAAAGTCCAGATTCTGGCAATAGAGAATTTGTTTAATATTTCTCCAAAGCATTTTAAACATAAACCTTTCAATGTTTTATTAGGCTGCTTGTTATGTTTCAAAGCAGTTCAAAAGTGAAATATCCAGTAAATAGTTAAAGGTAAAAGGGACAGTTCACCCAAACACATCCTCACCATTTACTCACTCAAGTGGTTCAAAAACTTTATGAATGACTTTCTTTCTGTTGAAAACAAAACAAGACATTCTGAAGAATGCTGTAAACCAGCAGTCACTGACATCCATAGTAGGAAAAAAACTAATATTATGTAAGTCAATGGCTGATGCTTTCCAACCAACTTCAAAATATCTTCTTTTGTGTTCAACAGAAGAAAAACTAAACTAAAACAGGGAGAAAGTATGTTGATGACAATTGTCTTTTTTTGTGTGTGAAACATTCCTTTAATGTTTCCAAGTTATGGGTTGCAGCTTGAAGGGCATCCGCTGCGTAAAACATATGCTGGATAAGTTGGCGGTTCATTCTGCTGTGGCGACCCCAGATTAATGAAGGGACTAAGGAGAAAAAAAAATGAATGAATGAACATTCCTTTAATGTTCTACTGCATTACCTGCACTAAACCTCACAGATAGTGTTGAGAAATGCTGAAGTAAAACCATTTGCTTAAGTAGCTATCCTGTTTCACCTTGTTTTACATGGCTTTGAGCTTTTGTGTAAAACCATGTTTCTCATAGGGTACCTGAACCTGAACACTGAGCAACTAAACAATCTGATGATTAGCAAAGCCTGAAAAAGACAGATGTGACACATTTGTCTACAAACCAAGCACTATGGTGAAGATGGAACGTTTGAGTACTGAACACAGTATTAAAAGAAATGAATCTCTTGTAATCATTATATTATTTGAATCAATTTGTAATTTATTTATTAGTGTCTTTTAATGTGTTTATTTTAATCTTCATTAATTTATTTATTATTAGTAATTAGTTTTAATTTATTTTTTTACACATTTTTCGCTAAACTTTACATTTAAAAACCACCTAGCACTCCCTTTCTGGATGAAATTGGTCAAAAAAAGATTGCAGTAATTAACAACAATGATCAAACAATTCAAATGGTTCAATAATAGTTCCACCTTTTTTCCCCTTTTTCAACCAGATATACATTACAACAGTGAAAAAAGATTGTTGAGATTTGCATTTCAATTTTAAGTCAATATTCATTAAATAGTGACAGCTTCTTAAATGGAAAGGATGAATGTAAAAATTCTTTCAAATTTCTCCTTTCTGAAAAAAAACCCAACAGCAACAGGTATGAAACAATATTAAGGAAAGCATATAAAAACTGAATTTTTCTTCAGGCAAAGCAACTTAAAAAACTCCCAGCATCAGCTGCACACTAAAGCAAAATGCGGCTTTAAAGCCAACGATTATTAACAGCAGAAAAGAAAGAGTGTAAACTTGGTTTTAATCTCCTCGTATCTATGCCATTACAAACAAAGGAATTGCAGCCTTGAAATATTCATCCAATCTAGTGATGCGCACACACTCAAAATATTATCCCCCCGGCGGCATGTTGTAGTTGTTGTTCCAGCATTTTTTAAGCACTTGCTATTAGACTCCCCTTCAGTTCAACCCATTTTAAACCGCCATCAAACGCTGCAATCCTCCCAGTTGTCAGTTCATAACAGTGGGCATCAACAGCGTCCTAAAATGATATGCAAAATGTCACAGCGAAATTAATAATGACATTCATGTTTCTGCAAATGCTGCTATTACACAGCTGGAAACAGCGAGATGCAGAAAACCTCCTTGCCACTTACGATTAACGACAGTTTCCGACTGACATTATTTCAGCCCTCTCAGAAGTGTCTTTCAGACCGAACTGCAGAAAGTCTCCACACCATCTGACATTTCAGATTTGTAGACATTTTAGCTGTCAAAAAACCCCATTCACTTCAGCCGAACTACTTAAAAGTCATTACCCGCTAAACTTGAGGTCCTACGGCAAATATCAAGGTCGCGGTTTTCAATCGCCTTTACAAGGATTCGCCTGTCAGTCCTGAAATGAGAAGTTTGCTCAACGGCAACAAGTCAATGTATGCAAGAAAAGAGAGATCTTCGCATTTTCTCAACAGATCCGATCGAGTCATTTAAACCCCTGAAAGCCTTCCATCAGATTATTGTTTTTCCAAAAGCGAATCATTTTTCTATTTAAATAATGATAAGTACATCGCTGACCTTTAGAAGTCATTAAAATTAATTAATTAACCACCTCATTTAATCTATCATTAGAAGAATGGAGAGGCTCGCACAATATGACATCGATATAGACATCACTCTTTGTCTTCCTTTCAGCGAGTTAAAAATATAATCAGATGAGGGGTCAACAAGAATCACTCCCAGCAGCTTAATAATAAACGCTCAATACGGCATGAACCATTATGGACTCTTTTATGATGGTTGCACTGCCTCTGAATGCACGTCATTGTTGTTCGGCCTGGCCTTTTTTGTCTTCGTCCACTCCTGCCTCCTAGCAACTCATGTAACGCTACACCGTGCCGGTTTGTTTTCGAGGTGCACACCCCACCTTTAGACGCCGGCGCTTGAATGGTGACCCAGTCTCTGTTTGAATACCAATGTTAGCGCACATAAAAGAGCTATTCAACAAGTATCAGCACATCCCCCATCATTTAAAAAGCTTTGATCTGTGCCACATCACCACGCGGCTAATCTTCAATGTCACTGCTGTGTCACCACATCATACAGCAGCCAAAGGAGTGTGAAGCAGAGGCTGGTTAAAAATTCAAAGAGTGTCAGGAAATAAGACACCATTGTCTGGCAGGTGTGTCTGTGGAAGAGGGCACGTACAGTACATGTGTGTGCATGTTTATTCACGTTTAGCACTTACGATTGTAATACCATGTCCTGGTCAAGTTAAATTTGTGTTTCACTGGCATGCCTTACTGAAATTAACTACGGTTTTATTACAGTAAAACCTTAGCAACCATGTTTTTTTGTGTATTTGTTTTTATTATTTGCACTGACTGCCATTTATATAACCACAATTTTACTACAATGACTATGGTTAAATTATGGTTAGTGTAGGAAAACCGTAGTGTAATTTTGGTTTTACAGTCTACATGTTTTTTTGTCTTTTTTGTAGTAAAACCATGGTAAATTTCCATAAGGGGTGACATTTACTTTGAAAGAAAACTAAAAAAAACTCAATGACTGATTAGAATGGCCACTGATGCAGCAGATTATTATCTGGTTCGATCTGTGCCTACTTTTTAAGATGTCTTGGTTCTGGAATTGTTTTTCACATTCTTTTTCTGCAGAGGAGTTAACAAAAAAAGCTTTCATTAAAGAGACAAATTAAACCAACCCACTCATAATTACAAGTAGGGCTGCACAGTATTGGAAAAAAATACAATATTTTGCTCTTCTGGGATATGTGAAAGGAAAATGGGGAAATGTAGGAATTTTCAGCAGATGACTTGAATAGCTCTGTTCGGAAATCATTCTAAAATGACTGGGGTGATTTTTCACAGATAATAATACAAAATATATATGTTTTAAAGAGCTAACAAAAAGATACTGAAGATTTTTGTGTGTGCAAACCATCCATTTAGGGCTGAACAATTTTAAAAGCATTTTTGTATTTTGGAACCAATTCAAACTTTTTTCAATAATCACAAAGGGAGCACATTTTTTTTCATTTCTTCTGTTAAAATTATTTATTTATTTAACTCATTCCCAGGTGAATTCACATAGGGTGTATAAGTGAAGATATAAAGTATATACATATATATGTGTATATATAACTCCTATTTCAACAATATTTATGTGATCATTTCTTCATTTTAAGCAGATCTTTACACAATATTTATTTATATGAAATTGGAGTATTTGTAATTTAATTATCATGGTAATTCATAACCATGTTTTGATGTATTATCCAACATTACAAACTACGATCTGAAAAGACCCAAAAAAGATCCAAGTTGCAACACATTTGTACTCAGTGATGGAATAAACTAAAATCCCATAAAGAGCAAGATGTACAATTGGAAATGCACCAATTTTGAAGAATGGAGTCTACTGACAATTCAGGTTTGAATGACAGTAATAAATTGCATTTAAAAACATTCACATAGAAAACAGATAAATATTTAACAATTTATACAATAAAATAGTAACAAAAATAAACAAATGCAACCTGTTTAAATATACTTATTTCAAAAACAATAGAAGCACTTTAGACCAGTATTGTATAATATAACAAAATTTAAGAAAAAAAAGTAAAAAATTAATAAATAAATCTAACTAATGATCTTACTGATTATAAGTAAATACACAATATTTCTAATTCAAGACATTAGTGCCACATTAGTGAGTTTTCCATCAATGCAGAGCTCTTTTGATGGTGGAATTCTTCACTAGAAACTGCCTGATTAAATAATTTTTTTTTTAAAGAAATAAAAATAACTGCTGACTGAGAGTTTCAATAGGAGCAGAAACCAACGATTAACAACCGCAGAACTCACAGCAGGTCTGTCTTTTAAGATTTATAAGTTATCGTAAAAACCAATTTCCCTGCGGAGAGAATGAAAGGACTTTAACCTCTGGAACCCGCTTGTTAGATTCTGCTAACTCCTTCCTTTAATTATACACATAATGTTGTACATTACATTATAATCACACCTTTAAACCATTACTTACTTCAATGACATTCATGCTACATGTGACCTTAGGTAAAACTACAACAAAGAGCGAAATCCTTTCCAATCCTACATGAAATCACAGATGTTCTGCGTTATAAATTATAACATAAACACTGTTTAGAAACCAAATCCCATCCAAAAAGTCTATTTGGTCAACCTGCATTTTGAAAAAAAAAAGGCCAGCACCTGTCACTTTGAGGTTCAAGGTTTGTTAGAGGTCAGATTTATGGGAAGGGTGCTTCGCAGGAGACTGTCTGAGATAATCTCGAGCACACAGACGAGGGGCCCTCCAGCAGACGAACTCAATTTTATCAGTCATGACCACACCATGTGTTGCCAGTTACTCTGCGAGGACCACCAGGACACATCACTTCCTTCTCTGAAGCCTCAATCAAAGCGGTCCGTCTCTCAGGTGCCCTGTTTCTGATGCGATATGCAGTCCAGCACTGTGCACCAAAGCTGCATGAATTGTTGTTGATGCAGCTCTGATGGAGACAGATAGTTTCTTTTGAGGTGCAGTCATTACAATTTAATAAGAACAGCTCAGGTGAAGCAGTGCTTTTTTTCCTGTAGCGTGCAATGGCTCAGATCGTGGGTTCGAATCTCAGTGATACCTGGCTCAGGTCAGACTTCTAAAGAAACGTGGTTGTATTTCAGGTGGAGTGAGTTAATCGTGAGTAATCAGATTGGCCAAAGCATCTTAGCAGTTCCTATAGTGACTTGACACATTTGGGAAGTTGGTCCAATACCAGTTAAAGGGATAGTTCACCCAAAAATGAAAATGTACTCACTATTTACTCACCCTTGAGTGGTTCCAGACCTTTATGAGTTTCCTTTTTTCTGATGAACACAAAAGACGATATTTTGAGGAATGCTAGAAACCTGTAACCATCAACCATCAATAGTATCTGGATGAGGACTTGGATTTGCAAGCTGAGACTGCATATCTCAGACATGCAATGTCAGACACAATGCACTCAACGAAGCCAGTGATGTCACTGTGAGGGGTATGGTTAGGTGTGCACATTAAAACCATTGCATGCAGCTCAGCTTGCAACTGCACCCGCTCTGCATCCAAACCCCTCTCTTCCATAGCAAGAAAAACAAACACAAAGTCAATGATTACAGGTTTATTCATTCATTCATTTTCATACACTTTTCGGCTTATTCCCTTTATTAATCAGGGGTCGCCACAGTGGAATGAACCGCCAACTTTGATTACAGGTTTAGTAAATGATAATAGACTTTTCAGTTTTGGGTGAACTATCCCTTTAAAAGTTTGAGCAAAAGTGGTAACCTGCAATTGTTACCTTAAAGGAACACTGTTACCTAAAGTAAAGGTAAAAGTTACTCTTTTTTGGTCAATACGGCTAGGAACTACAGTATACTCTCTATACTGCATAATAATCAAGAAACTCTGTTGTCGTAGATTGGCTGAATGGATTCAAAAATGTTAAAACTTAACTGTTTAAATCTACAGGACTTGTAAAGTGAACCTTTTCCAAAAAAGTGGAGTGTTCCATTAAAGAGGCATTTCTACCTGATATAGCCCAATACAAATTGGGTTTGTTGGCATGAATTGATGTCAGTTTGTACAGTGATATTAAAAGTGTACTTTTTACCCATTTACTTGTGCATCAATTTACTTATAAAGCTTAGTGTCATAAAGCTTATGCTCCAGACCGCTGTGAATTAAATGTCAAATTGGGATTATAATTAACCAGGAACCACAATTTAGAAGACATGATTTCTGAGTCATTGTAAAGTTTAATCATAATCTAATAGTGTGAAACATTGTACTTAAGTGGATGTGTTTTAAGGCCTGTGGCTGTAAGATTTAAAGCGAATTTAAACCATTTGTGCACAATAAATTATAAAGTTTGCCACTTTAACAAATTAATTGTTTAATTATTTGTACAATGAAGACTTTTTACATTTGATTATTGAATTTATATACCTCAATACTGTTAGACTCCACCAAAAACCATTAAAGCGCTGTTTATTTCATATTTATCTTTGTTCTATTGTTTTCATCTGTGCTTTATTTTATTTTATTTTGTATATTTATGGATAATTTTTTATCTTTTATGCATATACACTCCCCTACAAAATCAGCAATCAATGTAAAACTATGAATGCTTTACAAACATTTACTTATTTACTTAAGTCATATTGTGAAATTATATTCATATCGCAATATATATCGCAGAAAAACAAAATAGAGCAATGACAGTTTTTTCCAATATCGCGCAGCCCTAGTAAACATAGTATCATTAAAAATGTAAATAATGTTCCATTTCTTGGAACAGACCAATCTTTCTATTTATTAAACCACAATGTATGGTCAGGAGCTACTACTGACTCTTAAATTGCCATTACCCATTGACCTGCATTTTATGAATCACCAACAATAAGGGTTTCAAATAAGAATATTATTAATGTTTTAGTGAATAAAAATACACTGGACGTGTGCTGGACGTTTTGGATGGGCTGATGTAGAGTAAAATAACAGCAAATTATTGTTTGTTTTTTTTTGCTGAAAAAACCCTTTAAATAACATGTTTGACTTGAATAAAACTAGACTGAGAAATAGATTGAAAAATTGATGTTCATCATTTTTGCTCAGAAATAATCACAATAAAATGTGAAGTATCACACTTGATTATACATGGCGCTTAAAAGTACAAAAAACTATGATAAGTAATCATACTCCAGTGTTTCCCCTAGGCTTACAGTTTTGTTTTGGGGTTTTTTTTGGGGGGGGGGGGGGGGGGGGGGGGGGGGGGGGGGGGGGGACGGGGGTATGTGCGCAACTGTTCAGACTGACACTGACACAAGGAGTCATGGTGTTAATTTGTTTCTTTTAATGACAGCAGTAAATAACTAAACAATTATTTGAACTATACAACCGTACAAGCTACAAATTAACATTTATTTTTATATCCACAAAGTGTGCAGCTTTTGTCACTGCAGTGTATCTTTCTGGACTTCTAGAAGACCATTTTAAGTACACTACTAGTACATTGATATTAGTAAATAAAGTATACTTTTATACTTGACCTTTACTTAAGTATACTTCTTTTTCCTAAAGGTGTATTTACTGACTTACTTACTAAGATCAGTCTTGTACAGCCAGGGGTAGTATTGTCGCTCTGACAGCCAAGTTGGGTCAAAGCTAGGGATGCTCCAATCAGGATTTTTGCAGCCGATACAGAGTACCGATTCCTTGTCATGTCAGGTGTGGCGCGCGCACTCTCATTCCCATACATCAGAGAGATCGGATGTGTGGAACTCCACGTGCGTGATTCAGAGAGCAGAAACTTGTAAACGCGTGATCATGTAGAGACAAAAATGACATGCCGTTGTGTAAATAAGATATCAACTATGGCTATTTAGCTTGTTTATTAAAAGAAGTTGTGAACTGGCTCTATATAGAAATTAAAATTAACTTGACTTCAAGGGGGGCGGGGAAAGCCGTTGGGAGGGCGGTGCACCCCTCTAATATAATGGTTGGGGAAACACTGTACTGCATACTTATCAGTTTGTTTTTTTACAGTAAATATAAACCTGTAGATCAAAAGTTTAAAATCATGATAAAAATATCCAGTGCAGTGGTATATCAAACATATTTTTTGTTTTCTCAGCAGTTTAGTTAATTAAAATGAGGCAATGCTCACATCTTTTTCATGCAATCACTTCACATTTTCAAAGTGGAAGTTTACTTAATCCATTTACATTGAGATTACGTACATAAATATTTTTCATTGGCCATAACTGAATGTATGGAAATCCAGATCTCCACAGACATTGGAAATTGATTCAAGCTTTACTTTTTGTTAATCTATCATCATCTGTGCATGGAGCCTATTTAATTCAGTACTCTACTAAATTAAAATATCTTACTTCTTTATTTTATGCTGTATGCCAAAAAATGGTGTTTGGTAAAAAGCCAAAAGCACAATGTTCCCATAAATTACATGGTGGTGCACGCATGACATGTAGGTTACAACTGTGGATAACTAAATTAATGTACTTCATACAACAATAATAAATGTGTACTTTGTTAGTATGCATGAAAATGCTTCGTTTGATTCAGCAGGAACAGCTGGATTACATAAATTAATTAAACTTTTTTTAATAGCCTTTAATATTGTTTTAACCCAATACCCTTTAGAGCTAAACTTAAAACAGCTTATAAAGGCATAAAAACAATACTGAAAGTAAATAGTTTAATTATGGACATGTCTTTAAAGGTACACAGTAACTTGCACTAAAAGAAAGTTGACAATGGGGCTAGAATGTGATAAAAATGTAAGATCTGTACTGCGTTACATACAAAGAGATTTTCTAATGATAACCAGGATCCTTTACAACAACTGTGAAATGTCAAGGACTTGTTCTCCTTCTAATTAAACTGTAGTCTGCCACACTGTTGTACGCAATAAAGATAATACTAACCTGACCTTAAAACCATTCTTGTACAACATAAAAAAAACTAAAGGGTAAAATGTGTCTTTCAACATCTAAAACTGAGCAATAGAGTAAAATCTTTTACTTCGTAACAGAATGGGGAGATTGAAAATATGCACTTTATTACAGTTTAAAGCACAGGTTTTCAGAAATAAGACACTAAGTGCCACCATTAGTAATCACTGTCTTCAGTGGAACATTCGGTGTTGAATAAAGAATGAAAATGATGGAAAAAGAGACTATTTCTTATAATCCCTGAGCAGAGAGAGCTAAGACTTCATGATCGCTGTCGTACGAGGACATCTTGCATGTCTCTGTCAAAAATGGAAGATTAATTATCATTCAGACTCTAAAAGAAAATGTGTTAACTTGCAAATTGATATCTCTGGTGTTTACCGAGCCAACACTGGCAATGCATTTCCATAGAGCATGTTTATTAAATCCATACAGTGCACGAAATTAAATGGCATAATTTAATTAGCTTGAGGTCAGTTCTTTTGTGTGAAGCTGTAAATTAGTCACCTTTCGCTGAGGTTACGAGCAAATGGGAGGCAGGAACATGTCACTGAGATGTTGCCATGTATGTGCAAATCACTAACATGCAAGTGATTGCCCTGCTCATGGAAGCATATCTGAAACGCAACTGCGCTGATTGAAATAGAGTTAAGCGATGACTCGAGATAGTCAGGACACGTTAATGAGAATTAAGATCCGAGCAAGACAGAACAATGGGGAGGCTTATCTTAATCCGGATGCTCTCTAGAGCGGGTCACGGAGGTCCGCGAGTGGAGAAGAATAAAAAACAGATGTGCCAAGGTACACTGGCCCTCCCGAAAACACAGAGCGCATTCGAAAGAAAACCAGAATGCAGCGAATTAAAATCTAGCACTAATGTTACAACATTGTCCATAAAATTACACTGACATATTTTCATAAGCATAATGTGTAATTATTCTACGGCAACTGTTAGCGTTAGTCGTTAGCATCACATATACATCTATCAATATTTTTTTGATCATAAGGTGATCACAAAATCATGAACATCTGAACATCTTGCTGCGATGGCCACAACAGATGTATGTGGATTGTATTTTCTGACTCTTGATTTTTATTAATGACTTATTAATGAGTTCTTCAAAACTTAAAAATGTGCATTCCAGGTTAAGATGACATGAAGTGTTATGCTAATATCATGAAATATGTAATGCATATAGAAAAAACACAGCCAAGGTTATGATTTTTTTATTAAATAGCAGGTTTGTTTTTCACCAAACCTTAACTATCTCTTTAAAACGCGCTCTCTCTGTCTAAGAACAGTGCAATTATTTGGATTTGGTCTACAAAAGAATCTTTCCCAGGAAAAAGGAGGACAATTCACTTAAGACACAGAGCCTGAGAACGTCTGCTTCACAGATGCTTTCTTTCATTTATTACCAATGACCTTCTGACAACCTAGTCCCGAATTCAGAGGTACTTGCGGTTTTCATGAAATTAGACGATTTTAAGAGTTACCGATATCACAGAGGAAATGAAAAATGAATTGTGTCGGCTATGCTCTTTGACAATCCAGACACATAAAAATTTGGGAGTCACAGAGAGAAGCATCTAATCAGGGTGCGATCGATGTATTAAACAGCTGGATGGAGCTTTTAAGTTTCAATAGTGGAAAAGGCTCTATTGTCTTCATTGTGTGGCATGAATTGCATGTGAAAGTCTCTTAGAGTTACTGTTCTTTCCAGGCAGCTCGTCCTCTTTTATTTGAATTAATGTTTATAGCTTTTTAAATGGAATGCGAAGAGAAAAGCATTGATCTTTCAAGAGGACTCTGTAAATAGAAAGCCACATCTTCATGGATTGATTGGTTCACTGTCAGGCATCTGTTGATTCATGAACTATATCCCAGAACGCCTGAGCAACAGTGGATAGAGGAACTAGCTTAGAGGGGGTGGAAAAGCGGTGCGCTTTTTCCAGAAAAAACACTTTCAATGAGGAAAAATGGCTAGAAAAAGAGAGGTCTGAAGAGCCTTATATACTGATGTGCCTGTGACAAGTAGAAACATTGACAAAGGAACGATATGACATTTTTACTGCCATCTGGGTTTGTGCTGATTGGCACAAGTTGCTGGTGAAATTCTCTGGCATAATAAGGCAGAAACTCCGGGCCATATTTTTAACTGACAGCAGAGAAATATTTACATACTGTAGATGTGCAGGCTAACGGCAAAGTAGCCCAAGAAGGTCTGACTAGCACTGAAATTACTCTCTAACCTTATAAATGCCAATATATAAATAGGCTGTGCTAAATGGGGCAGGACAGTTAACTAGTGTTTTATAGTTTTTCTTTGGCAGCTGCTGTACAGTAGCTTTATATACAGCATGAAATGTGAAATCACTTTATCTGTTTTCTAAATGCATGCTATTGATCTTGCTGTAAATGATTCATCCATGCATACAAACATGTTTTTATATATACACACATATAAAAGAAAAGTGGGCCTGTATACAACATTAGCAAAACTACAAAACACCTTTAAAGATGCCATAGATTGAAAATCTGGACTTACTTAAGCATACCATATTAGTACATAGTATTACCGTACTGTTGGCCACAAACACCATGGTTTCCTGATTCTCATGTAAATCCTGTGAGCGTAAAATCCTGGTCAATCAGAACACAACACTGACGATCCACACAAACATTAATATGCATGCGTTTCATTGTCCACTATTGCACATTGCCCACAATTTCGATTTAATTTGCGATTTAATTTTGTAGTGTTAGTTAAAAAAATATCTGAAAAGATATTAACTAACTCCAAGTTTTATTCAAATTTGTTTCTAAATATTCCGAAATTAAACACAAATTTTTCTCTGGAGCAAACAGTATTGAGTTATGGCGTTAGTTATCTCCTGGTGCCTTTGTGATGTTTTTTCATATGGTGTAACCGTTGCAAACAACTCTGAAATTGTACTTTGCTGTTGCTCGGCAACAGATTGAGTGTCCGCATAGTTCGGGTGAGCAATTCTGATTGGGCAGAACGAAAGTGTGCTCACTCAATTGGCTAGTAAGACTGTCACACACAGACGGCAGTCACGCATTTGCTCTGGGTGGAGGAAATTATATAATACAAATATATTTCATATCACAGCATCTTGCAATTAGCTAATCACAACGTTTCAAATCACGATTGCGATTCGATTGCGATTAATCGCACAGCCCTATTGTCCACAAAGCTTCCTAATGAGAATACAACAATTATATATTTTCCCCTTATTTTTACATTTATCCAAGTTTACGTTATACTTACAATGTATGTGGGATTCTAATTTTGAAAACGAGACCGGCATTTTAGAGCTCTCAGGTAAAGCATCTAATGTCATCACAGCTCATAGTCAGAATGTAAAATTCAAGAAAGACTTTACATTTTAAAGTTATTCAGCACCACTTGAAGTGGCATAAGGTCTGTTTAACTGTATCTTTTGTTAGTTTAACATGCATATTGTAAAATTTGCCATGTATGTTTTGCAATGAGGCAACAGACAACTGTGCACTGCTGAATATAAGTGTTTAATGCATATTTTCCATCATGTCATATCACTCAGCTCTTAGTGGGATTTTTCTCGAGGCAAAAGATGGCATTCAAACATTAATCTGTTTACACAGATTTTAATATTACTTAACACCTGTGTTTTCACATACAGTAAAACCACAAAATGCAACTCTAAATACATCTCTGTTTGCCCCTTTTGTTGAGTATAATTATAATTATAGCCTATGATTAATCCACAACACGACTCAGAAACAAACTAGGCTACTCTGGCTGATTAAAGATAGCTCACTCACTCCTAGCTAAAATAAACCTCTCCACCACTTCAGTTGAGAACATTATCATTTAACAAAGTCAGAACAGAGATCATTAATATTCACGACCCTTCCAAATATGGTCAAGAACAACTGTTTCATATAAGAGCCAATTCCATGAGCTTTAAGGCCAAGCACTCTCTATCACGAGAGTTGAAAACGGAACTTTGAATCCATTTCTACATTTTTGTTAGAAAACTATAAGCTATAAACCTTATGTTTAGATATCAGAGAACATTTTAACATATTGTATCAATGCAGGGCGGTGCGGTGGCGCAGTGGGTAGTGCTGTCGCCTCACAGCAAGAAGGTTGCTGGTTTGAGCCTCGGTTGGGTCAGTTGGCATTTCTGTGTGGAGTTTGCATGTTCTCCCCATGTTCGCGTGGGTTTCCTCCGGGTACTCCGGTTTCCCACACTAGTCCAAAGACATGCAGTATAGGTGAATTGGGTAAGCTAAATTGACCGAGTGTATGTGTGTGAATGAGAGTGTATGGGTGTTTCCCAGTGATGGGTTGCAGCCGGAAGGGCATCCGCTGCGTAAAACATATGCTGGATAAGTTGGTTGTTCATTCCTCAAATTAATAAAGGGACTAAGCCGAAAAGAAAATGAATGAATGAATGAATGAATGAATGAATGTATCAGTGCATTCTATTGCAGCTTTACATCAATGCAATTTACCTAATTAATTGCCCAAAACTATTTTATTACTTCAAAACATGTTTACCATAATGCATGATTTGTAAAATTAATACATTTTAATGTTTACTCTACATCATGTATGTGTCTAAATATGTATGACTTTTGACTTCCTTGACAACTCACTGCATTTGTGAGGCACATCATTTCACTTCAAGCACCTTGAAACACAATTTGACAAAAGAGCTCAATTGCATGTAAAAACAAGGTATAATGGCATGGTTGATTGATTCAGAAAAAGCATTTTTATTGCATTATTTCATTTTATTTTAAGTTGGGTTTATCGGGGTAGAGTTTAGTGTAGACGAACATGCTTTTTAGCACCACTCACTGTACAATTCAATTTGAAACTGCACATGCAAGAAGCAATGTAATCTAATTTTTGCAGCAAAAAAAAGAACACAAAAACGTATCAACCCCCCAGGCATGAAAAATATGCAGTCATAAATATCATAAGCTCATGTTGTCTTGTTCAAGTCAGGATGTCTTTCTCATAGCTAAATATACATTACTATGAGTCACTCTGCAAAGTTACACACAGTCCATTTATCAAAGGTATTCAACAACTTTGTTGATGAGTCAGAGAGAATCAGTCATAAAGGAAATGCGGATAGGCTACTTTGTTGCTACAAAGAAAGAAACACTGCAATTCAGCGACTATCTTCTCCCAATGTCCCATCAATAAGAAATGATGTACACTCCAGTGTCTCTTATTGATTAAACATGGTTGCCAGATCTGAAATATTGGAAGTGAAGCAGCACAGACAGCTAGAGTCACTGTGTGCTGTTCATTAGACCCTCAAAATGTACAATTAGCCAGCAGACTGAAACAAATAGGCTTTTTCGTTCAGGATGACCAAAGTACATTCTGTAAATGGATGACTTGTGTGCACGGTGACATAGGATCTCGAAGCCGTAACTGGAGATATCTGAGGCCATCAACTGCAAACTCATCCATGTAAATGCCTACACTCCCAAAACACTTTGCTTTGAACGCTAATAAACGTATAATGAAGAAGAAAACTACAACATATTTGCTGAATTCATACTCTTACACCATCATTTACACTTCTCACTCTCTATCACAAATTAAAGTGTCAAAAAGGCCTAAAAATTCAGAGTTTTAACAGATGAGACTCTTTGAAAACGCTAAATGCAAGTAAAAGCTCAAACAAACTATCAGTCATTACAGTGTCCAAATGCACAGAACTAAAATACTTAAACTGAGACCCCGGACCTTGAATTTATTCTAAAATACTAAATATATGAAAGCAGAAATGCAGGTAGCATAGAAATCAAAAAGGTCTAAGCAGTAAATGCGCTTATACAATTCCCAGCTTCAGAGATTGTGAGGTTTCCAAAAAAGCTTTTATCTGTCAGAGTGCATTAAGATAAGGATGCTCTCACTATAATAAGTTGTCATTCTTAAGTGGAGACCATGGGTTACACCTCGAAGTCATCAACAAGAACGAGACCCCTCTCTCTTTGATGCAAAACACGCATTGATCAGAAGTGCATGACTGAGTGCCAATGAGCGAGTGACTTAACTGAGCAATTATGAGGGAAGTAATGTCTTCACCGCGCCGACGTGAATGATGGCACTTAAGACGATCCTTAACGTGTCTGAACCTGTAGCCTCGCTAGACCATTATCTGCTTGTCCTGACTCTTATTTCCTGATTTAACCTAATTCATTTATCTAATTATAAAATCATTTGGCTAGTATCCAGAGGGTCTTTGCTTTTCAAACTGGCCTGATGCAGATTGGCATCATTAGAGATAATATACACCACAAGTAACACGAGTAATGAACCGTGTGATTGAACTCGCTCCTCGCTGCTAAATATGAACAACACGTTGGAGCGTTTGATTTTGCAGGTCTGATATCATAGACACCCGTCGGATGGTTTGCAATAATCTCTGACTTTGGCATATATATTTTAAATGTTGCTGTATGTCCCAATTCAGAATTTTCTTGACATTGTCAATCTAGTGCGCAGTTTTCTGACTAAAATAATATGAATGGCTACTTGGTTGTAAAGCAACCAATCCAACTGGATACAGGCTCTGACTGGTTCATTTGAATCAGTGACTGAACCATAAGAATCAGTGGTAAAGGTTGCGTAAAAAGATCTCATTCAAGGGTTGCACGATATTGGAAAAGTCTGATATTGCGATATTTTATTATTCTGCAATAAATATTGTGATATGAATAGAGTTTCACAAGATACTTTGAATGGCACTATTTGACGGTATTCAGGTACAGAAATTGAATAATTAAAATGCAAAATATGATTTTCTTACATTGATTTGTCTTGTTTCTAGTCCAAATATCAAACAATTTCTTAGATCATGTAAAAATATTGTTTTGTTTTCAACTTCAGAAGAAATAAGGCAAAATTAAGAGTTTTTCCTTAAAACAAGCTATAATATCTGCTGGTGGGGTAAGCAAAATAATCTTGTTTTCGCTTTGAAATGGATATTTATAGATATCTATAGATTTTTGGACTAGAAACAAGAAACAAAATAAATTTAAATCATATAAATTCTGTATAAATACAGTAATTAAATACAATTCTGTAGCTTCTGGTCAACTATAATTCAGACTGAACTTTGCATATCTTGCAATGTGACTATTGTGGATGTGCACATTGCTGATATTGATGCTGAAATGATATATTGTGCAGCCTTATTTCATTCCCATTTTAATTTGTATACTGCAAACAGAAATGTTCAGCCAGTAATTTTTGTAAATGTCTGTAACAACACTGTGACTGGCCATAAAAAAACATCAAATAATAAAAATTATGACATATGTATAAACAAAAACACAAACCACAAAAGGCTTTGTAAAATACGCTTAAGGCTTGGATGAAAGCAGCATCCGTCCAAACAAAAGAACTGACTTTTTATTTTAATAGACCATCACAGCTGTTCGGCATCTGCATTCAGTCCACTGGTCGTCTTCCTCCATAAATCACAGACATGTCGGAACATAATTTGCTACTGCTCTCAAAACTATTATAAAGTGCCTCAGCATCACTCATTTTTAATTGGTGGCATCAAGCACAAATGATATTTATTGAATTGCAGATTTTGAGAGTGCACGCTTCCTGGAAACAAAGAAAAAAAGACATCAGTAAGGTCAGAGGCACCACAGAGATTGCATGTAATTTTTTTGCGGTGGGTAATCTGAGTTATGCATAAGTGCATTCTAATAAGTTTTGCTCCCAGTATCTGCACATTATAATGAGGGATCAACAAAACAAGCCCAGCGTTGCCACCTTTGGTGCCAATGAATGGATGCGTAGCAGACACAAGTAATGAGGAGCCAGCATACCGTGCAAGTGAACAGTGAGCACAAAGCCATGTCTGGAAAAGCAAACAGCTGCAGCAGCCTCCTCATCAGGATGCTCAATGCTCTAGAGAACCTTTGGCTGACATCTGATTGAGTATAGATGGATGGAAGAACGGATGGATGAATGAATGGACGAATGTGCCAAGCAGAGAATGAACAGGGGAAAATGCTGTGAAAACACTCCTATAGTCTGACCACAATCTCTGAATTGAATATCTGACTGCTGCACTCATTAAAAAAAGTTTTGGACTTTCACATGAATTATACTCTTTTGTTTAATATCACTGGACAAAAAAAAGTTTATTTTAGAGCGGGCCCACTAATTAGGGCAGACACTTTGAGATCACATGACTAAGCACACCGGAGTGCAACTAAATGGTTGTATTTTACAACCTTTTTTCCTGCCAGCACAACTAAATTTTGCTATAGGTCATGCTGGTGTGACTGGCAATTTGCCTAAACGATACTGTTGCCATTCTCTTCTGTATGAGAAATAATAAATGCCGAATGTGCCAAAAGTGGAATGAAATAGCACTTCTCATTTGAACCTTGCACCGCATGGAAGAGACACTACAGCGCAAGCTACAGTGATTGCATTAACTAAACTGGCCAGTTGCGATCACTATACAGCACTGTCAGATCAGATCTGCAACCACAAATGTATATGTGAGATAAATTGGTTTAAACTCAAATATAGTCTACTTTTTATAACAAACGCCATAGAAAACATGTAGTTAAGTTACGTTTCATAATGGTAGTGTAGAAGTTATAACTGTGGTCCTGAAGATGAGGCAGTTACAATTTTACAGATGGTACTGTTTTTCTCAAGCTACAGCTTGTAGCTTGTTTCTCAAGCTACTCAAGCTACAGTAACTCTCAGCTCAATCTAATGTTGTGTGCCTTTTTGAGAGACAAAACTTGTAAAATGATTACATGATTAAATATTACATGTGCAGTGGTACTAAATCAGGTGCTGCTGGCACCAGCTCAGGAACAAGTTTTATTTTTGGTTAAGATATGCTTTATCTGTGTAACAACCCTATTATCGGAAACAATATATATCACGGTTGGCTTCTAACATTACAATTTCAAAATACCATATATCTTTTTCTCATTTTTAGGATCAGAATGCAAATATAAACTCTGGCAGGATAGACCTGTACATAGGAGAATAATTATATTTATATTATATCCAGAAAAGAGGGGAAATGGATTACAGCAGAGATAGAGATGGATTACTCCATCTCAGTAAAGAAAAATGTGAATCAGCACCACTTGAAAACCTTATTGCAGCAGTGTTCACATTTTCTCATTTTTAATGTGACCATATATACATTGAATAATATTGTGTCCATTGGCAACTGAACGATTTGTCTTTAGCATGATACATCCAGACCACTAGGTGTCACTAGGTGTAACAAACTAAATGTGTAATTATAGTTGTGTTTTTTTAGAAAGAGATACATGAATGGAAAAATGATCTATAAAACAACAGGCCCATTGTATAGCTCATCTAATTTATCAGTACAATTTTACCACCTGAGAACCAGCAACTGCTTTTGTTGCCATAGATTTCTATTCCTCCACGAGAAATGAAAACTGTCTCAGTTGACAGCCTGTATTTGACTCCTCCCTGACAGCAACCACCTACTGAGAAGTACATTCAAGGTGAGGTGTTTGGCATCTCAAACAAACCTATTGTTACAGAAGAGTTTGTTGCTACACAAGACTGCACAAGACTATAAACACAATGTGAGAGGACTTCCATGAAGACTCCCCACCGATGCTGCTGACCAGCAAAAAAAACTTTCCCAATACAATAGTGTTATGCTCACAACATGTAGCGATGATAACAGCACAAACAATGAATTATTTTCAACACATCGCATTTCTGTTGCTGCATGCAGGCTCTTTCAGCAAGATGCTTGCAATCTACGGTGCCTCCTTCCCGACAATACGACTGTATCCGTGTCCCCGGCCTATTCCCTTTTCATTTCTCCTGAAGCCATGATAGCTGCTGCCGTGCTGGGAATTCATTGCTCAGCAAGTTTGGATTCATTCCACTTGAATGATAAATGGAAAATTGAAAAAAGCAGGGAAAATAATATAGTCACCCACAGGTAAGTCTTTAGACTTGGTATATCTGTTCACAGAGAGCAGAAAATTCAATATGTGAGGATGCAAAAGGATTTGTATACCATAAGTGTCTATAAAGAAAAGAATAAGATAGCAAAAAAAAACTTTGCTAATCTTGTCATATTATGCTGTATACATAATTTAGCACACCCATTTTAAAACCTAGGGGAATTGCAAAAGCATTCCTGTTGTGACAGCTCTGAAAAATGACAATGCTGTTTGTTGTGTTTATCATGGCAAATTAGTTGAGTGTCACTTGAATGGCTATATGTATATTTCTGAAATCTTTTGTTACTAGCAACACCGGTGACCAAGTAAAGTGCAGCCAGTAGTTTCTAGTGTAACAAAGTGGCTATATTGATGCAAGTTTGTAGTTTGAAAATATAAGAAATAATACAGAAATTATTTTGTACAATAAGAAGAAAGGTACTGGCAGCGTATTACCAGTTTTTTGTATGGTAATTTACACGACCAACCCCAACATTTCATTCCAAACTACTAAAAATGTCAAGAAAAGTCACTTACAAATACTGCAAAAAGTTTTTGGAGCAGAGATCAAGGTCCTATAAGGTAATTGGAAAACATAAATAATCAGAAAACACCCATGAAGCACAAGCTACAGGCAACAGATATTTTGAGCAGTGTAGGTATGTTTTTTTGAGTTTTGCAAAAATGCAGGTGGAGACATGTTTTTTTTCTATTTTTTGGGTGACTAAGTATAATTTATTTATGCAAATTTAAAGTTAACACATCTGTTATTTAGCAGCTTCTGAGGAAAATCACACTGTATAAACAGCAGAACAGGCTCGGGAAAAAAGTTTGATCGCGTTAGCAACAGTAACTAAGTAGAACAGGTTTTAACAGAGAGACAGATCCATTTTTTAACAAGCTCTTGCTCATTTTTTTTCTGAATGTGAAATGCCCACCGTTCCTTACCCTGCAGCGGCAACAGAAAATGTCCACCTTTGCATCGCTTTAATCGGTAAATCGCTTGCATCTAATTGATGGACTGAAGGATTAATCTATAATAATCAAAGTTGAATAATCCATCATGAACTCATTAAGATATTATTGATGACATGGTTTGCAAGTAAAACATGTGAGGAATTAGGCAACGTCGCTGTAAGGCATCCACACTTTTCTCCTTTTATAAAAAATTTGAAGACGGGTGGAGTGTAAAAACAAGCTTCAATAACAGTAGATTAATTACCTCATTGAGAATGGTTGCGGGCCTTCGCATAGTGCACTTGAGCCAGCCAAAGGCAAGGTTGCAGACATCCCTGTCAATTAGTTTCTACTTTTAGACCAGGTGCCTTCGGGACAAACAAGTAATGTCACTGCAGTGTGTTCCCAAGAGTTGTAGTCTGACTGCAGGCCATGCACTCTACTGTGGGTCTATGAAGAATCAGAGCTTCACAAGCATTTGATTTAATCACAGGGAACATTTAACACTGCGATTACAATGGTGAACTCAAAGACTTTTAAGTAATTCGTTTCCGCCAGTGGGAAAAACTCGCACAGACTTTGAGTAATCTGGGGAGTCTCGCCTCAGATGTCTAAGATCTAAATCAGACTTAATAATTACAAATAGTGGTTTTTCCTAATTAAACACTGAATTACACCCAAAACATGTCAGGAATACAGCTTTCCAAATGCATGTTTATTTTTGTAATAGTTTTGAAATGCAAGGGGGGTTTCGGAGACATGGAGTTGGCATCTGGGACACATCGCTAATGTTTCAGTAAAGGGTAGAAGTATCTGTAACAGCTCAGGGCTGCCTACTGTTTCAAAAGAAAAAGACAATACCTAAAGCAAACATTGCAGTGGATTCTGGCCTTTTCTTGTGTCTTTCCAGCTCTCAGCTGAATGTATAAAGTTGCCCGCAGAGTTCACACAGGACTTGAATGACCTTTTACATTATGGCTTTTGGGAAAGAGCAAGTGAAGATTACATAAAACAACGTTTGCACACTTGTTGTCCTATATCATGCAGGTCCCCACAACAAAGGCCCCGGTATTCTTCAAGAGAAATAAGAGAACGAAATAGTGGGATGCCAATCCAACAACACTAGGGCAGATAGAAGTTAGGTTCTAGCTGGTGAACACCTTTGAACTACCATTGGTCTTTGGTGATTTTGGATCTGATGGGTGTGGCTCTAGGGCTCTGCCTTTTTGACGTTGAAATCTACTCCATTTACTCTGTTCAGTCTGTAAAGGTCAGATATCTATGAGTAGAAGCATAATACGCTGTTTGAAGTGAAGTGAAATGTAATTCTAAATGAAAGCAACACTGACATTTTTTTCCATGGTCAATACTGTAAAGCTGCAAGCTTTAAAGCAAAGTACTCTATAAAGTGCTACATGCAGTACATAAATGTGATGTGACTGCTTGACACAATATCAGCTACAATCATTTTGGGTGATAAACGACTCCTTTTTGACATTTTCTGAAAAAAAGGGCTGTATGTTTTTTTTTTTTTTAAGTATTAGTTTTCCATTGTATCAGTTTGCCTTTTCCTTTTGTAAACAGACTCAGAAAATGTCATTTCAAGTTTTACATTTAACCAAATATAAATGTACTGGCTTTCAGTATCGACCAAAATGTCCATATTGGTGCATGCCTAAAATCCATATTATTAGATGTTTTATTAACTCAGTTTCTCTATATGTTTGTTTGTGTGTTTTTGCTATTAAGATGAAAAAAAATACAGCACATTTTTCCATATTTATCCAAACACTGACTTAGTAATAGGGTTTTCACTAACAGAATACCACTACTCAGATATTTCAAACTTATTTTATGCTTGAACAGAGACTGAAAGGCTTTGAGTATTTCAGGGCTTTAATTAAAAAAAATTCTGCAGCACTTGTTTTTTTTTTACTTGCCGTGCCAACATAATCATTGGCCTCACCACAAAAGTATCAATAAATTTTTTTAGAAATTCAAATGGATGTATAAGTCATCATGAAATTAAGATTGTATCAGTTGCATCACAGCACTGACTTATACAGCATAAGAGCAAGTGGAAGTTCCATCAGCTGAACCTGAAACTCTCTCACACTGGCCCCGTGCCAGCGAGCCATCCTTCTTGTTGAGCCCTGCAGTATCAGTACAGAGAGCTATGTGACGGTCGAACTGAAGCTTGGGCTGCATTTGCAGGAGAAAGCCAAGCGAGTATTTGAAAGACCTGTGATAAAATATGGTAAGCCTCTTAGAATCGGGACTGTCAAGTTCCTGGACTATGCGCTTGTGGTGCTTGCTTTCCCCTTTTATTCACCACCTGGGCAGAATAACCAGAATCTATCTAACGGAAATGAGGTCAAGGGTTCAAACTCTTTTTTTTTTTCCTCATTTAAAAAAAAGCAAGACTTACTCACAAGAAAAGGGATACAGGTTAGTTTGGCTATTTGCATCAGTTAAGTATTGCTGACCAAGTGAAAAATGCTCTTCAGTACAAAAAGTGTCTAAGATCCTCAGTGACACCGCTAATCTCCTATTGGTGACAATAGCTACGTTTCCATCCACCTATTTTTATGCGCATTTTGGATATGCGCATAAACAGTTTCTGAAAGAAAATTGTTCCTACAACATTTTCCCCTGTTTCTTTGTCAAGACCACAAGGCGAATCTATAATAATCCTCCTCTCCCCAACCACACAAGCTTCTGGCTGTGATAACTTTAAGAAAGAGACTTTTGAGGCAAAGCACCAATATCTGGCTTCTGGCACTGCGACAGTGGTGGTTTCTCTGGATTATGTCAGGCTCAGCCACAGCTGGATGAAATACGGCCACCTAAATGGCAATAACATTACACGTCTCTATAATTTTGCATGAAGGCCATCTTTACACAGCTGGACAGTGAAGTCCATAAAACCATCACCACACTGGGCTAAAGCAGCATCTCCACCCCCTTTCACAAACAGTTTTACTGTATCCTCCCAAAGTCAGGTTTGCTCAGTCGTTCGGCCTCTCGTGAGACAACTGGTCTACTGGAGAGTGACTGCTGATTGAGACAAATGTGACCAGGGTGTCCCGAAGGACATCAACACGAGAAGCACCATGCCTCTGTTTGTTTCTCTCTCTGCTTCTCTCAAAACACTCTCACCTCAGCATGCACCCGCTAGCTCAGGCTCTCAGACGCACTATTTATAGGTTATCAGATGTGTCACCTCTCACATTCTACACGTCCTCTCCTTTTCATCACTCACTTCTCACCGGGCAAGATCACGCTGTCCGCCTCACCAGCATCCAGAGGAGAAAAGTGAAAGAAGAATACGAAAGCTAACAGACAGATGCAACCTCTGCTCGAGAGCTTTTGATTCTACAGCAAGTGGGGTTCCAGTTATATCCTGGTCTTTTATCAGGAGATGAATTTATTCTTGGATGAAAGAGAGGGCGTTACAAACACTTGACCGGGGATCACTGGATGTGCATGAAAAGAACAATTTACCAACAGGCTAAAAGACAACAAAGACATTACTTGACTTTCTAATCAAATTAAAATGGTGGTCCATTTAACACAGTCTCCACTGGGCCCTCTGAACTGTGGATATTCATTTCACTGAACGCAGCCGAGGTGGGAAGAGAGAGACAATCTGCCTATTGTTCCCACTACCGCTCTTTTAGTCATCTGAAAACCCGACAAAGCCATGTTGGAGAAGCTGTACTGCTCCTAATTTAAGAATTAATGAAAGGTCTGGCTTTTGTCCGTAATGCTTTCTGTGCTCAATGGCAATGGAAAATTATCTTGGTTCTGACATACAATGGAGACTAATTTAGATACTAAAAAGTTGAGGAAATCATTTATCATATTATTCGTTGTGAAAGGAGCACTGAGAAACTTTCTTCACTTCTCACAGGTCTGTTCTCAAGTGGTAGTTCTCGTCTGAAAATCTTGTGACATTCAAGTGGAGTTGGAAATATCTTTATTTCGCGTATTGTGCGCATGAATGACCAAGTAAAGTCATATTTGGAAGTGGGAAACAATGGACTTTGAATGATGTATGAGTTGCCAAGATGTAATGTTGGACAGGTTTTGTCGACTTGAAATATTTTTCCTAAATAAATCTGTGTTTTATAAACCATCTGAGTGTATTGATTTGTTGTTGAATCAATGAGCATTTCTGAATCAATTGTCTAATTCAGTGATGAGATGTGTGTTTAAGAGCAACACTGCTCTTGAATGAATCTAATTTTGAATGAGTAACTTGACCAAACATTCATGACCCATTCATGAAGTCATTTGCTTGGTTTATAAAGAAAATCTAAATAAAATGTTGATATATAAATAGCTACGGTTACAGCAATTGTTTATTCTATTAACCAATTACAAGCCAATTATATCCAATTACTAAGTACATTAACCAAATGATTAAACAACTTCCTCCCCATTATAAAATGAATGCAAATATAATTCATAGTAATCATAATAATTAATTGACAGCTGTATAATTAACAATCTGTTATCTTCTAATTGACATTTTTGTTTACTTTTGTACTTTTTTTGTTCTCATCACCCAAGATTCACTGCCCCTGACAACAACAACATCATTAAGACTGCATAATGGGTAGTTTTTCTGGTTGAATCATCATTCCAGGCAGACATGTTTGCTGTATCTAAACGACAACGGAGAAGTACGACCTGGGAGTCTGGTTGTGAAGGTCTTATCACGTCCTTATCACGTCCTGGACAGCCCACAGTGCCTGCCCACAGATTTCAACTAATTACTAACCCAGAAATTATCGCTCAGGCTTAACTGACCATGTAATTTCTACGTGAATATGGGCAGCAAACAGTTTACCTTGATATAAATGTGTGACAAGCATTTTAGCAGCTGCATGGTATGTGTAAGGGCATTAGAGGGATTTCACTTTACTGACACGCAATTATTGGCGGCACAGAGGCTCATTTCTTGGCTGAGAACTGCAAAAACCAATTCAAATGCTTGAAGCAATACTTTGTAGCTTTATATGATGCAAATGTCAGCTAGAATGCTCTTTTGTCCATGACTGGCAGTAAAACGCCCCTTGAGTGCTTTAAGGAATGTGAGTCTATCATATATAGTTTTTCCGTCAATGTTCTGTCGTTGCTACTTTCATTGTGCTGATGAATTGGGAAAGCGGTGCGTCTTTATGTCAAGAGTCAAAAACGGTCCAGTGAGGGTGCAGATTTGGATTTCACTTCCTTGATAAAGCATCTTAATAGGTACTTCATCACGCAGTCAAACACATTGGCTTTGTTGGATTTCAATAAAACCAGCAAGTAATCAGTCAAATTACTTTTTTTTTTCCTGCTGCCTGTGGGGTAAAAAAGACACATACTGATTGCATCCAAACAGCAATCTTACTATTGTTGAACAACCCAGTGCATCTATTCAGCTACGTTCATTGTCATTCATATGCATTTGTTGGCAAGCGTAAACAGTCTGCAGTCTATATATGCACCATAAATGAGCAGCGAAGGACAATAATTCAGATGAATGCTGCCCATTAGCGGCCACAGTTACTGAAGATCATTTAGGCTTCAGCAAATGTTTATGGTAATATTTAAAGGACATGGATGTTAACATTTAAATGATGTGGATCCGACAGCCTCTAGCATTATCGAGAAGTGGATTATCCGACAACGCAGGCACGAGAGCGAGCAGCCACTAGCTATTTCTTCACATTACGAGAACAATTACATCTTCCACGGGTGTGATTAACCTGATTATCATGGCCTTGCCAATAAGTGCACGAGAATAGTGGGAACTTTGAATTAGAAATGGTTCATCAAGTGACATCTCACTATCCTCTAACATTTTGGTCAACAATCTCATGCTGGCACATCGCTCCAAATCATGGGCCCATCAGGATGAGTTGTAGAGGCATAAAGATGATGATAATGACCTCGTAGAATACGCCTACTGAAGTATTAGAGTTAAATCATGTTCTCTGCTTCAAATTAAAGAAAACTGCCTACAGTGGAAGTATTTTAAGGTTGTATGTTCATCCCAAAAAGCTGCTTAAAAAGCATCTAAGGTTAGAGAAAAAACTGTTGCATTTGCTCTTTTAGTGTGATCCATTGAATTAAGTGCGAATGGTGTCATTGGAACGTAGGTGCACAACCAACAAGCAGACCAGGACCACTGAAATATTGGGACTCAATCTGCTTCAAAAACAGTGTGATCTACGCAAACCACAAACAGGACATGACCTCACAAGATGCAGCTAATAAAATAATAAAATGTTCAAGCAAACCTTTTTTTTTTCTGCATAGTCATGATGTTGACTATTACAGTTAAAAACAACTCATTGGAGCAGATCTTTATATGTATATTTGATGTAGAAATTCCTTATTCTGACTCCTTTACACATTTTTTCACATTTTACAAGTTACAATCACAAATATTTACAGCAAGTGTGTTCAGTTTGTGTAAATATAATGTGGACCAAATAAAACAACAGAATTGAACCACAAGTGTAAACACACCCTTAAATTATATTATCAAGGCATCTTGTTTTTATAATATTCTGTCAGGGTTCTGCCACTCCAGTTCTTGTTTTGGTGGCAGAGTCCAGACACTAGTCCTGTCTTGTCCTGTATGTTGTGCTCGGGTTGAGCACTCGTTTTCTGTCATTGTGTGTCTCTGTTTGAGTGCCATCGTGACTGCGCTCGGGCCGTGCGCGCTCCCGCTTGATGGTGTTTTTACTTATCGTGTGCTCGTGTCTTGCGTTCTGTTTGTGGTGTTGTCTAAGCACATGGCTCAGTGTTTACATTGTGGCCACGTGCTTTAGTTTTGTGCTTTGTGAACACGCGGTTAATGAGTTCTCTCATTGGCTGCGTGTTCTAGTTTCATTTCATGTGAGCACATGGCTTGTGTTGTTTCTTTGTGTCATGTGCTCTCCCGTCTATTGTCTAGTTCCACCCTCCTTGTTAACCCATTATTAGTTTATTATGTTCACCTGTTTGTTTGTTAATTATTTCTGCTTATATTCTCCCAGTGTGCTCTGTCCTGTGCTGGTACGTCGTTGTTGATTCTGTGTCTGTCTAGTCAAGCCGAGTCAAGTTGTGTTGTTGTGTTTTTCCCCTCACTGGGTTGTTTTTTTGCTTCTTTTATAAAATAAATTCCTTGGTTATTTGCATTTGGGTCCTCGCCTCATCCTTCCCAACCACAAACCCTGACAGAACGGACCAGTCAAAATGAGGACCCAGCAGACCTTGGATGACTCCTTCTTCAGCCACGTGCCACAGCTTCTCAGTCTGCATGCGCTGGGACTGGCAGAGGCCTTGCCCTGCCAGTCCCAGCCTGGTTCCTTACCCTGCCGGCACCACCCAGACGCCTTGCCCTGCCGGTACCTCCAAGACGCCTTGCCCTGCCGGCCCCAGCCCAGCTCCTAGCCCTGCCTGCACCACTTAGATGTCTTGTCCTGCCGCCCCCAGTCCGGCTGCTTACCCCGCCGGGCCCAGCCCGGCCCCTTGCCCCGCCGGCTCCCCACAGGCCTCCAGCCCAGCCGGCTCCCCACAGGCCTCCAGCCCAGCCGGCTCCCCACAGGCCTCCTGTCTTGCTGTCCCTGACTGATCCTCTCTGGGTCGTCCCTCCTGCTCCTCCCTGGTGTGTCCCTCTGTCACCCTGGACGGTCCCTCCGGCTCCACCCTGGCCCCCTGCTGGGGTCCCTGACCCACAGAACCCTCCCTGGTCTGTCCCTCCGGTCCCGCCCTGGACTGTCCCCCCTGCTCCTCCCTGGTTTCCAGCCTGGACTCCTGTTCCTGCTGCCCTTCCCTTCCTGTCTGCCAGGGCCCCTGAACCTCCTAATCCTCCCTGGTTTTGCCCTTCTATCCCTCCCTTGTTTGTCTTGCTGGGTCTGGCTTGGCTCCTCTCCCTGCCCCCCTTCATGATGTCTTGCATGTTCACTTCCCTGTCTTGTGTTGTCTGTTGATGTTGCTTGTTTTGTCTTGTGGTAGTTTCTTGTCTGTCTTGTACCTTGTTGGATGTTCCCTTTAGGCGTCCCTTTTGGGGGGGGGGGGGCTAGTGTCAGGGTTCTGCCACTCCAGTCTTGTAAATTCTTGTTTTGGTGGCAGAGTCCAGACACTAGTCCTGTCTTGTCCTGTATGTTGTGCTCTGCTCGAGTTATCTTGGGTTGAGCATTCGTTTTCTGTCATTGTGTGTCTCTGTTTGAGTGCCATCGTGACTGCGCTCGGGCCGGGCCATAATAACCCATTATTAGTTTTTGTTCACCTGTTTGTTTGTTAATTATTTCTGCTTATATTCTCTCAGTGTGCTCTGTCCTGTGCTGGTCCGTCGTTGTTGATTCTGTGTCTGTCTAGTCAAGTCAAGCCAAACCGAGTCAAGTCAGTTTGTTGCTGTGTTTTTCCCCTCACGGGGTTTCTTTTATAAAATAAATTCCTTGGTTATTTGCATATGGGTCCTCGCCTCATCCTTCCCAACCACAAACCCTGACATATTCTATGCTATTTCTTCCAATTGTGCTGCATAACATTTTTGATAAATATCTAAATATATTTCTTTTAACAGAAATGTTTTGCATCTTTGCTGAATAAATGTATTCATTTCTATTAATAATATATTATTATTTATCTTATGTTGCCTACACAATTAAAAAAAGTAAAATCTCAAATTTTCCCAAAAGTTTCAAAGGCCCTGTTTACATTTGCCATTAAGATGCATTTTTGTCAACGTAATCACAAGATGCTATATACAGGTTTAAACTGGTGTAAAGAAGGTGCACAATGACAAAACTTCTAAATGTAGTCAAAAATGCATTATGCACAATAAGGGCTGGGCGATAATTTGATAACGATAATTATGACGATATTGTTCGATAATGTTTATGCATGCGTAACGCTGCGTAGGCATTTTGCAGCCTGCACTTCCGGATGCCGCACGCAGTACAAGTTTACAGCCATACAGTGTTAGTTGCACTTGGAGGAGTACGAAAAAAATAAGTAAAAAAAAAAATAAGGTCACAGTCACAGACATTGTTGACAAGAAACGTCACTGAGCAAACGTGACGGAGCAAACTGTGCAGACATCAAAAACAGGCAACACCACAAACCTGTTTCATCATTTAAAACAATGCCACCCTTATGAAAATGCTAAGAAATTACAGACCCAATCAAGTGTTGGTAAATGTGGACCATCTACAAGCATCAGCGCAACTACCCAGCAGAATCTCATGTCATCATTTCGAAAGCCGTGCCTTACGAGAAAAAAATGAAAAGACACTATTACAGACCACACAATCTCAAAAAACACTTGATGATATTGTTAAGACACTTATTTTTTGTTGGTCAGTTATCTACAACATAAACAAGAAGAACGAATAACATCTGAAGTGAAGTGTTTAAAAAAAAGTCCGCTATATGCTTTAGCGCCAAAACAATCCATTAAACTGTTTTCGTTTAAGTTTAATTCGTTTAATCAAGCGGCTTAAATGAGCCAGGGCAGTCTTTACAAACTATTCGCAGCACTGATAGTATTCTTGGATTACCTTGGAAGAATGAACTCGGTCTGAAGGATGAGAGAACTCAGAAACTCATTGTGTGAATGGAGATGCTCCCCGCATGTCAGCCGTGATGCACGATTTTTAAAATGAGAGTCTGCATAGGCCTATTTGTGCCAGTGTAGTCAGATAAAATTGAATAAAAAACCCACGGATATAACCGAGATCTGTGCATAACAGGGTTTTATGCATCCCGCAATATGCAATGTCAAGAGGATGACTCCATAAGGTAAGGTAAAGCACACACTTGATTATGTAATGCGTGGACGCATCTCACAGCGTTAGCATTCCTAAATAAAATATATTAAAGGATATTTCACCCTAAATCCACCATACTCACCATTATAAGGATAGTTCATCTAAAACTGAAAATTCTGTCACCATTAACTCACCTTTTACTTGTTCCAAACTTTTTCTGATGTTGAATAATAATATATAATAACTTAGGGTAAGGTCTTTGGTTGTTAAACTTGAACAGTAAATGCTGAAAAATTATAAAGATTGTTCTTTTGTTTATTATTTGTTTATTTATATTGTCAGACAGCTAAAACATTTCACAAAATGTGTTAAATCAGCTGCACAAAGGGATTGGCATGCTACAAAAAAAATCCTTTAAAATTTATAGATATAAAGATTTGACATTTATCATGATAATTATCGATATGGACTGATATGAAAAAAATTATCGTGATATTTGTTTTTGCCATATCCTCCAGCCCTGCGCACAATTGGATCGTCTTCGCATTGTGCAGTAAATTCTTATGTGCTGAAATGTATTCAAACAGTCATTAAACACTTCTTTTTCTCCACCTACTGACCTAACGTGATCATTATGGGATGTCTTTTGAGAAAGAGTACCAAAACAAGATGTTCGTACTTTACTGTGCTATTCCAAAACACACGGCTTATGATCAGATCAAAATCACAGTGAGTGTGTGTGTATGTTGCTATCCACACCTTTTTATTCTTCTTGGTTTCTTGCTCACTAATAAGCCACATAACATGGCTTCTTTCAATAGTACTTGTGCATATAGTACTAAGCGCTTCCACAAATGTGATGTAGAGTCCAATGAAAGAAAGATCCTGATGATATTCGAACACTGAATTGAAAATGCTAATGTTCTGAGTGAGTGCTAGATGAAAGTTCAGCTGAAGCAGCATAATTAAATGTTAGTGCAATCCTGAACAGTCGGCAATTGGGAGCATGATGTCACAGGGTTCAGGTCAAGTTGTTTGAGACCTGCGCACTGGTTGCAAATCAGCCACCTGCCACTGTGTGCCCCGGTGGTTACAGCAGCTGGCAAAATCACATGCCCTCTTCACCTCCTCCCATGACCTGCCATGCTCATTTTCATACTGCCCCACCACAACAAAGCCCACAGGCGTCCTTTCACATCCGCAGGTTCATTAGTACAGCATTCAGCATCAGTCAAAGCACACATAATAGGAGTCAAGGAATTTCATGGGCTGCATGCTACTGAAAATGTTTGTTTACTTTCGAAACTATTACACATGATGTTGAAATCAATAAAAATAAATAAATACGCTTTGAGTGGAAGTCAAATAAGTGCACGTAAATGCATTTTCCATAAAGCCAGCATGCATCCACTGAAGGGTTAAACAGCCGGGCAAAAAAGCTAACAAAAATGTTCTGGGGGGGGGGCACACGGGGAATGCACATCAGTATTTGTTTGTGCAAGTCTTGAATTTAACTAATGAAGCATAAAAAGACCATAATGGAGTCAACTTCATCTACATCTTCAATGCATCTGAGAGACGCTCATCCCATGGCAGATGCACAGTGGCAAAATTGGCTAAATCTAAAATGTATGTGATATACTGCCCATACGGTTGTAAAATTCTGTCTGTGCATAAGAAGGAAAAACAAACGTAAGCCCCATCCACAATTAAGCTAAATCTATTACAGCTGTTGTAATTAAAGCGTAATGTGAAAATGAATGAAATGTGGCACAGGAATTTGTTGTGTGGATGTAAACAAAGTGCAGACACAATGAAAGCATGATTCATTTCACAGCTTCTGTGATAATAAAAAAAAGTCTAAACATCATAAACTAACATATTTTTTTGTAGCTACACAGGTTTGTATATGTATTTTATTACCACAACTATAAATTATTTTACAATATTAAGAAAAAAGATTAACATATTTTATTATTTCTGTAAAAAATAAGTATAAATGTTGACTAATATATTGAAACTTTTATAAAAATTGTATAAATGTGAACATCTCTATTTTAGCTTAAACATGAAGAGAGTTAGGGACATATTGAGTAGCTCCTCTCCTTTTTAAAAAAAGCCAATAGCAATTCATTCACTTTGTGGGGATAAACGTGGAGGAGTTCAGATTAAAACTGTGTCAGCTACTGTTTACTATTAAACGGTATCAGTTACATGTGAATGAGTGACCTATTTCAGCTGTAGTGTAGGGACCAGATTGCTTTAGAATATAAATAGCATTTGGTCAGATGATATTATGACATTGTGATAAGTGGACAATGATGTTATGAAAAGCATTGATCCATATTGATGAATGATCAGAATGCTTACATTTACTAAATGCTAATTTTGCAGTAGCTTACAGATACCCTTAATAGTAACACACAACAAACATTTCTTTTGATTTCAGGTGGGCTTCAGTGAAACAAATTTGTGTGTTGTGCATTTTTCACAAGAAGTCCTCCTGTGTGAACAAAGAGCCAAGCGAAGTGAAGTTTATTTATAAACTAATTTCGGGAGGATCACGTGCTTATGATTGCAGATTGAACACAGCTAGTCCTGCCATTCATGATTCACCAATCAGACGATTCCTAAGACACCATAAATACCCTAAGTTCCATAAGTTCCCTAAGTTCCATACCACAGCCATCTTCGTCTAGAAGAATCCCCCTCCCACCCCTCCTCCTTTCCTAGATGGGTGGCACGATGGCTCAGTGGTTAGCACTGTTGCCTCACAGCAAGAACGTCACTGGTTCTAGTCCTTACCAAGCCAGGTGGCGTTTCTGTGCGGAGTTTGCGTGTTCTCCCTGTGCTCACGTGGGTTTCCCCCGGGTCCCCCGGTTTCCTCCCACCGTCCAAAAACATGCAACGTAAGTTAATTGATTTATCTAAAAGGCACCATAGACGTGCTCCTAGTTAATAGTTACCTCTTTATAGCAATCCCTATTTTTACATTAGCCACAACAGCAGGGGAGTTCTCGAGATCTACCTGAGCTCAAACTCCCCTCTCACCCTGCAACGGGAGGGAGCCCTGGGCTCGAGGATCTTATGAGCTCAGGGCTCTCTCCCGGGACAGCATGCCAAACTCGCTTTATAATCAATCATCAGCTAAGTGTGAACTCTTGAAATATTAGTAAATGACACCTTGTGTTTTTTTAAGTTAAGCTGAAAAGCTCAAACAGTTTCAGTTTCAACAACACAGTGGCATCATCTATCCAAATCATAAGCAAATCCGTCTCCATTCATGATGACATTCAAAGCATGGCGCATGTTTGCACAGAATGAGTGAAGAAATGTAAATGACCTCATCATTTCACTAGAGTCAGAAGACAGATTGCCTGTGGAGTCCTTCGGTCATATATTAAAAAGTAAAGACGGCGGTAACAACAGAGGAAATGCTGAGCATGTGGAAAAATTATTCCCTACACTATAGGAAGCCGTTTGGCAGGAGATTGAGCCTACAATTCACTGCCTTGCTTTTTGAAAAAGCTTGGAATAATAGGTGGTCCTGCGATTTTACGATTCCAGTGATTAAAGTGGCTTTCTGTGGGAATTTGCTTTTGAATGTCGCCATGCCTGTCTCTGTGTAGTGGCAATGTGGCTCATTTCAACAGGTGTTTCCTGCCTCAGCCTGACTGAACCCTGTCCTTTTGCTGATCTGGCCCAGTGAGAAGCTTCAACTAATAACAAACTGTGTTATTGTGAAACCCAAACCCGGTTCCAATGCTGCTCTTCACATGTGTCTAGTGTCTCAACACATTTCGGATGACCTACTTATCAGCGGTACTGAGCAAAATGGGTTCTTTTATGAAGCAAAAACTGCTCCGATTTGGTATCAGAGGGAAAACACAGAAGGGTCAGAAAGTGTTTGCTCATGTTAATATTCAACGTAATGTTCTTTGGACGAGGAGGCAATTCTAGATAAAACTGTGGACATCAGAACAAGAGGGATTTGTTTTGTTTAATCAATAATTGTGTGGGTGAGCGCACTGTATGAAGAAGTAAAAATCCACTTCAGTTATCTATTCTCTTTGTTGGACGATGTACATCTGTTCAACCAGAATGAAGAATCATGCCATAGTTCAAGCATTCTGCCAAAACATCTATCCAACCAGGAATTTCCATTATGTTTTGTGAGCTCAACTGGTAGAGTACAAAATTAGCACCAGCTAGGTCATGAGAAAGATTCCCAGGGAACACACAGACTGATAAAATATGCTTTGTCTAAAAGCGCACATCAAGTGCATATCTATTTTTCGGTCCTTAAATATTCCATTCAATCTTATATTGCTCTGCTCCACACAACAAAATCACTTTAAAGCTGTTGATATCTACATGAATGATAGGGCATGATGCTTAAAAGTGCGATGCTTATATTAAAAAAAAAAATATATATATATATATATATATATATATATATGTATGTGATAACACTTATATTCAGAAGTCTACATGTGTTTGTTGCTTTATTCCAAACATACACAGCAAATTTCACAATAAATGTTAAACTAACATGGCTGAGAATTGCTCCTTAAAGCCCATCACACACTGCATGCGAAGCTCTGCACCTTTTATAACACTCTGAGGCATTCAGCATTTGATATCTGTCTGCACTGCTTAACAATATATAGAAAACTATCTAAAGACATGGCATGAAGCAGTGGGCTTTAGATTTACAATTTCATGGCAACTAATCTTCTGTCATCACTCATAAGTTTTTCTAAGTTCAGTTATTTGCATGGCGGTTCATTCCGCTGTGGCGACCCCAGATTAATAAAGGGACTAAGCCTAAAAGAAAATGAATGAATGAATGAGTTATTTGCATTTAATAAATAAATATCTATTATATGTTGGCGTTTATAATTAAATGTCCATCAAAATTACAGAGTTCACACCAGATATACACACAGCAAAGTTCTTTTTCTTTCATCGCTAAAAAGTGGTTGAAGGCATTTTGAAATACATCCACTGATATACTTTTATACTGTTAGTCAATGTTTACATAAATATGTGCATTTGTGTATGTTTATCACTCAATAATAAACGCACATGAATAAAATCAAGCACAAATGTCTTATTTATTCATATAGCACTTTATACAGCAGATTACTTGGACCAATAGTCTTTTAAAAGTGTTTACCAGTCGAATGTAAGATTTTCATAAAACCAATTTTAAACCCTTTAAACTTAATTTTGTCCTGCTTCTGTTCGAAACTTAAAAGTTATGTCACACAAGTTCACAACAGTCTGTGCTTCAGTTGCTCAAAGTACATAAGGGCCTTTATTACATTCTTTTAAAAGTATATTGTACTCTTTTTAAAAGTATGCCAAAGTGCACTTTTTCATAAGGTATATAATGTGATATAAAGTGTATAACATTAAGTGGAAGGAAGCAGGACAAATCAAAACGTGTATCAAGCACTGCTAGATGCTGGACATGCCAGTGTGATTTGACTTTCAAAGTGAAAATGAAATTGAATTTTGGTTCCCACAAAGCAATGACTAGGGCTGTTGAAAGGTCACTGCTGGCCATGTGTTAGCAGAGCCCCATTATCTAGCATGAGTCGAGCCCGTCTTGTGTCTATAACGCACAATAGCAGAAAGCGAGCCAGCTGAACCTCAGGATTTAGCTTATTAGCTTGCATATGGGAGTCATTACAACCAGGAGTACTGTTATTGTTCAAAGACTTTTATTGTTGCGGTAAATTACAAGCCTGCCAAGAATCGCAACAGGTGACTGCACTCTTTAAAATGCACTCGAATGTCAGCTAAAATAACTGGAAATCAAAAAGCCCTGCCTTAACCTGTTAGGGATTGACAGTCAGACAGGCTGAGCAACTGTTATCATCTGATAAATTATTCACCACAAACAAGTCTGTTGTGTCTGATGAACACAAACTGCTCGACAGCTTGAATCCCCTTAAATGTTAAAGACATGACACAACTGACACATTTTATATGTGTGAACCAGCCAGTGTTATCAGATCAACAGAGAAATTGTACCCAGTGGATTATATATATATATATATATATATATATATGTATATATATATATATATCTATTCTTTGAAATAAATATGAATCTCTAAAATGCAGATGTTATGAGGATCTGTTAAGCTAATTTATGTAGTAATTAATCAGTGTTTTATGTGTAAGCCAACACTCATTTTGCTGAACTTGTTCATTTCCAGCGACGCGGTGGCGCAGTGGGTAGCACGTTCGCCTCACAGCAAGAAGGTCGCTGGCTCGAGCCTCGGCTGGGTCAGTTGGCATTTCTGTGTGGAGTTTGCATGTTCTCCCCGTGTTCGCGTGGGTTTCCTCCGGGTGCTCCGGTTTCCCCCACAAGTCCAAAGACATGCGCTATAGGTGAATTGGGTAAGCTAAAATTGTCCGTAGTGTATGTGTGTGAATGAGTGTGTATGAATGTTTCCCAGTGATGGGTTGCAGCTGGAAGGGCATCCGCTGCGTAAAAACATATGCTGGATAAGTTGGCGGTTCATCCTGCTGTGGCGACCCCAGATTAATAAAGGGACTAAGCCGAAAAGAAAATGAATGAATGAATGTTCATTTCCATGTTCATTTCAGTTCAGCGCAGCCTCTCAAATACAACCTATATAGTGCTACGATATTGAACACAAATTGTGTCTAATTAGTTTACTAATAAAAGCTCTTTTTTACTTTTATACAACAGTTTCGTGTTTGCACATTTCTAGAGAGACTGTCAGTTAGGGCTGTGTGATATTTATTGTCTGTGATAACAAAATTATGGTGGATGACACTAGAAAAATCTTTTATTTGACGAAAAATATTTTAATAATTTTAATTGAACAATATAATTAAAGTTTTTTTAAAGTGTACATCAATTCATATTTTATATATTTGAATTGCATTAATATATTTCTTTTGATCATTTGTTTGTTAGCATGAATTTAAAACTTGTATTATGCAATTAACATTACATTACTACTACTTACTACTAACCTGTGGAAAGGCTGTCATCAATAGTGAACTCCTTTTTTCCAGGGTTGGGGCTTGTGACCACGTTTACATGGACTTCAGTAATCTAATGATTTGCCTTAATCTGAATAAGACAATAATATGATTAAGGTGTTTACATAAGTTGCTTTTTAATGTTCCTTTCATGATCCCGTTTTACATGTTATAGCACGTAGATTGATTAACGTCATTGCGTCACCAGGCTATCCACGTTTCCTCCAGAGTTTCATGTAATTTTGGGTCAGCAACATATTGTTCATGCCCCGTGACAAACTGAGGTATTTTGATGAGAATATGGACTGGAAGAGTGAATATGATGCACTGTATAAAATGAGGGTTCCACACAATTAATTTATATTGTCCCAACACAAATCGATTAAGTTAACTTTACAAATTTAACAAATGTACGTGGATTGAACATAAAAAAATTAAGTTGGCTCAACGAAATCTCACGAATTGTGTTGTTTCAGCTCATTCTAAATAAGTAGTTCGAACAAGCAACAAAAAATGAGTGTAAATGGGGGTAAATAATTTGAAAGATCAAAATGAATTTTTCACTGAACCAATTATTTCAAAAACACAATCATTTAGGAAATAAATTATAACATGATAACATGATACTTAAAAACAATGTACTGAACACATATTTTAACTACAGTATAAGATTGTACATTGTTATCATAGAAAAGCAGATTTGCTTCAAAAGACTTTTTCACATGGAAGAAAATCTTCCTTATTTTTTGACACATTTGTTGTGATGATATATATATACATACACTATAACACACTCCTGTTTGAGTGATATTGATTCAATATGGTTGAAAATTTACTTTATTATGATTTGTGACTCACAAATTGTCAAGTTGATTGCCTAAGGATACATGCTATGAAGAAGTAATTTTTCTACTCATTTGTACAATCAATACATGAAACCAGTTTCATTTTAAATCTATTTGTGTATTTTTTTCACACCATTAAATCTCATTGGACAATCTGAGTCACAATCAGCAAACTCAATGAGAGCACTGGCCTTTTATACTCAAATGCTAAAGATCTCTGTGTCTCTGCACTCCTGATAGTAAGTCTAATTAGATAATAGCGTAATAATATTTGAGGAATAAAGAGACATAGTGTTCTGATTGCTCTTAATTAAAGAGGTACAATTAATTTTTGATCCCATTTCAGAATTATTAAATACTTCTAGCTTCACTTCCTGTTTAATGTCCTGTTTAAAATGTTAGTCTTAACTTTAGGTCAATTGTTTTACCATACTGCTGACTTCACCACCAACATTACTTCAATTTCCCTCCATCTTCAAATCTATATATTCCAATTCATTTTCTGTTTCATTACATCTGAAACCTGGCAATAATAAATAGGAATCCATTTTACTCTTGATGGGATTTGAAATGCATCTCAATCTTGGGCCAATCCCTAATGAACTTTTTAAAATTATGAACCAAAAAAATGAACATCCTGTTGCTCTTTCCAAACTAATTCTTGCCTCTCTGCTGAAAGTATGTATCTGGGTAAAAAGGTTTCATGCATACAAGAGTGGACAAAACAACATTTTCATACTAGATTAATCAAGGCATTGCCTAGTAATGAACTTGGCATGTTTTCACACCTAGCCTCAGTTCATTTGGGTAATTGCACTCAGATCTGTACAAAAACAATCTATCCAAGATCGCCTGAATGAGGTGGTCTCGGCTAAGTTGAAAACAAACTCTAAAGAAGTTCAATGCAATCCAATCCAACTGACTAACAAACCAGACTTTATTTCAATGTGTGCTGAGTTTTTACATATTTTGGGAGGTAATCTAAATGAATTGTGGGTCAACCAGCAGCAACTATGATGTCAAATAAAACATGATCAGAATAACATTTTTCAGAACAACTGTCCAAAATGCTTAAAAACAGCTGAATCCTTGATTCTTGCTCAAAATGATACAAACACAGAGACTCTGTCTATCCAGTCTTATGGATAACTAATATGAGCTGAATCCCAAAATATATGCTCTGACCAATGATATTAGAAGTTACCTTCCTGTGAAATATTGTAAAAGCAAAGCAAACCTAAAAAAAAATTTGCAACATTCCAACAGTCTAGTCCTTGATTTGGAACAAAGCAAACAATCTACAGGACTGAAAACACCCATTAAATTGAACAATGTAAGATGTCAAAACAAATTATCTCTATAAAATATCTGAGCATTGTTCTGCTCAAATCTGTCAATCATTTTTCAACTAATAGCAAGATTTTGGGACATGGTTACTGTAGAAAACAGGGTGAGCATTTTGGAATCATGACTGACAAAAAGAAACAGAGTACAATGAATAGGACAGAAACAGAATTAAAGGGCTTTTGAAATGCATTTACAAGCAATACAGCATTAAGAAAGAAAGAAAGAAAGAAAGAAAGAAAGAAAGAAAGAAAGAAAGAATTATTATGCTAACACTTAAACAACAATGACAATTTAAAAAGGTATTGAAGGATGGGGCATATTTAAAACCATACTGATTACAGATTGCTCATGATTGCTTTGACAAACCCTGATAACATAATGACTCACATCTTGTTAATTGTGAAGAGATGAGTTTTTGTCAAGAGCCAATAGAGTATAAGTGAGGCTTTCTCAGAATGACACTGAGTTTAGAAGAAAACAAGCCTTTCTTTTAATAAATGCTTACATTTATCTACGAAATTAATATTTATTTTATTATATTTATTATATAGCGATTTAAAAAAAAACATTAAATACATTCATTCATTGTTCGCTGAGCTTGCAGTAAATCCTTTGTAAAGCATTAAAAGAGGTCATAGAGATTAATTCACCTCACAATTAGTCAGAAACGCAATCAAAGTTTGAGAAACACAATCAGGAAAATAAAAACTGCCTTGCTTGCTGGAAAAACAATTCATAATTAAATTAACCTTTATTTAAACAACGGACGTGATTATTAACCTTTCTTTAAAGCAGCACACGAATGGGAACTGGGGAAAAAAGGCCTTTATGTTAAGCAGCTCTGACACAATTCGTCATGCCAGGAGTTGTACTCATCATTTTAATTTAGAAGATAGGAGGCAATTCCTCAACTTTGACATGAAATACTGTGTGGTATCCTTCACCTGGACGGGCTGGCAGCACTGCACAGCTGTGAAATGAATGTCAGCTCTTGCATTACATGCATTCACTATGATTTGTGTGCAAATCAATAATCAAAATGATGGAAGCAGGGCTCAATCTCAAGTAGTTCATATGTTTTATTTCTCCTGTCAATATTTTCACTCACCCCTCCACAAAAATAGATTAATTTTTTTTTTCGTTACAAACAAACAAATAAATAAATAGCAGATTATTACAAATAAATAGCAGTTAATTACCTAGCTACTATTCTACTTTTCAGACTGTTAAGCTTCCAAGTTAAAATTTAAACATCAAAAGCAGAGGTCAAGGTCCCATAATGCAACTGAAAAGCATAAATAAACATATACACACACTACAAGGGGCGTCACGGTGGCGCAGTGGGTAGCACATTCGCCTCACAGCAAGAAGGTCGCTGGTTCGAGCCTCGGCTGGGTCAGTTGGCGTTTCTGTGTGGACTTTGCATGTTCTCCCCGTGTTCGCGTGGGTTTCCTCCGGGTGCTCCGGTTTCCCCCACAAGTCCAAAAACATGTGGTATAGGTAAATTGGGTAGGCTAAATTGTCCGAAGTGTATGTGTGTGAATGAGTGTGTGTGGATGTTTCCCAGTGATGGGTTGCAGCTGGAAGGGCATCCGCTGCGTAAAACATATGCTGGATAAGTTGGCGGTTCATTCCGCTGTGGCGACCCCGGATTAATAAAGGGACTAAGCCGAAAAGAAAATGAATGAATGAATGACACACTACAAGGTAACACTTTACAATGCTTCTGTTAATCTGTTAAAAATTGTTAGGTGCATTACTAAGGATGAACTAAAAATGAACAATTTGATATAATAAATGTATAAAATCAGAGTACATTTATATGCAAATATAACAAAATATGATAAAGGTAGACTAATAAGCTCCGCCTCTCCCCATAGACAAGAAAAATGCAGAGGAATGTGCTATTTTCCCCCCAAGCAGAAAAGGGTTTTTTCTAGCCAAGCGGAGTTTTTCCATTTTTTTATTTATATTATACTGTGAAACATAATAAAATACATCCATAATAAAATACATCCAAAATGTCATGTCTCTGTTTTTTCTTGAAAACAATGGATGTCCTTTTTCCAATCTCCACAACCCCCATAGTGCCATTAAAGTTAACATGAACAAACATGGTGTATAGCAAAAAGCAATTTTCAATCAGATATTGCTACTAAATTTCAGAGTTAATTTAAAAACTCTCAAGTAACACATCAAACTAAATGTAAAATTCTGAAGTAGAACAAGAATTATATACATACTCATATTATCTAATAAACCAATAACAAAAATGACACAATTATATTGGCCTCCTCATGACAATCATGTTTATGATATATTTATGACAAGTTACGTTGTCTTGGAATTGTCAAGTTGTCATGACAAAGATAAAGACGGTTGTGATGTATTTGTTTATGTAAAGTTGTGGTAGCAAACAATGTCGTCTTCACATTTAAAATGACATACACTGAAAAAAAGTGGCTGAACAAACTTAATTAAATTAAGGAAAACCTTCCCACAAAATTTAATTGTGGTATTTCAACCTATTTGAATTGAGTTATTTTAACTTATTTTAATTTTGTTGTTTCAACCTATTTTAGGCTAATAGAAAACACAAGCAAAATTCATTTTGAACCAATTATGTCAAATCATTCTCATTTAAATCACCTTGTGAATTTAACTTGCCTGGAACAGAGTTTTAAAACTCGTTCGCTTCATTTAGAAAACCAGAATTTCTGTTATTTATTGCAGTTCGAACTGCAATTACTTTCATAATGCCAACAGATGACTGAGAATGATCTCAGAACTGGCATTAGCACAGTTGTGGCTCACTGAGTGATGTGGCAAACAATATTGTTGTTAATGAAGCTGCAAACACCTAAAGCATAAGCGCTACTCTTCTACAAGGTGGTAATCTCCTCTTCTTAAAACAAAATCTTTAAACTAAGTGAATAATAAACTCTTACAAGTTTTTTCGTAACTTAAAACTACTAAGATTAGTTTTCTAAATGTCAACATTTCCCCCTCACAATGCAATCTCCAACGCAAAGCATGGTGGGAACTACACCAGGTAGTTATCATTCATTCAGTAATTTTCCTTTGGCTTAGTCTCTAATTCAGAGGTTGCCACAGCGGAATAAACCGCCAACTTTCCAGCATATGTTTTACACAGTGGATTCCCTTCCAGCCGCAACCCAGTACTGGAAACACCCATACACTTTCATTCACACACACACTCATACACTATGGCCAACTTAGTTCATTCAATTCACCTATAGCGCATGTCTTTGGACTGTGGGGGAAACCGGAGCGCCCAGAGGAAACCCATGCGAACACCGGGAGAACACGCAAACTCCACACAAAAATGTTAACTGGTCCAGCCGGGACTCAAACCAGCAACCTTCTAGCTGTGAGGCGACAGTGCTAAACACTTAGTCACCGTGCCGCCCTCCTTGTAGTTATACCAACACAATTCCTTCATGTTGTCCCAACACAAAACAATTAAATTACCTTAATTTTTTTACAAATGTAAGAGGACTGAACATAAAACAGATAAACTGTCCAATAAATACAAGAATTATGTTGTTTCAGCTCATTTTAAATGTGTAGTTTGAACAAGCAGCAACAATCATTTTTTGAGTGCAAATGACACTTAATAACAGTTGTCATAAACATGCATAAAATCTCATTCACATTCATGACATGTGTCATGTCATGATTATAAAAGTTTCATGACAGTCTTATGAACACCCCCTTCAAGAAAAGTCTTACCAAAAAGATGGTTCTTAAAAAAACTTGTTTTCTAAAACTTCTGACGCCATCATGTAATTTTATTAGCCTTATCTACAGTAAGCTGAGCTCACAATAATGTTCAATACACAGCACAAAGCCAATGTTTTCGAGTCATTAAAATCCCATGTACAGTTTATGAAACTTGACTTTTCTATTCTAGAGTAAAGCATATTCTTCAGCTGCAGAAGGACACCCCAGAAAATGAAAAAAATGTAGCTGTTGCTGATTGCACAGATGGCTTGGCAATGAAATTTAAAAGTTTACAGCCATAAATGAGTCGGGTGGATGTGTCTGCTGGCACATCTAGCAGATGATATACAGGGCACAAGCGTTTTCTTGTGGATGAAACTACATTTACCTGCACAATGCTCTGGCACAAACATCATTAGCCCAGAGACCTTTCTAGAAGCACGGCAGGGGATTGTGCACCTGCTACTGCTTGACAAACTCCCTCTCTGCCCGGGTGTTTGGTTTTAAAGGCACTGTGGTCCTCTGCCAGACCCAAGCAGCCAGAAAATTTAACTGCCAGCAGAAGTTTATGATTTGAGACAAATATAAGCACCTGCAAAAAGCTAGATTTGCCCAGGTTTTTCCTCGTCAATATGAGAGCCAAGACAGTGGGAAGCTTTGTCATTTGTTTCAACCTATTAAAGGGTCAGTAGTACTCAAAGTTCACCCAATTATAATTTACACACCTCATAACTTTTCTAAACCCATAAGATTTTTATTTACCTTCAGAACACAAATTAATATATTTTTAGATTTCTGTCTTTACATTTGAAGTCTATTAACCCTGTTGCTTCAGCATGTTCATAAAAAGTTAAAGGGTTAGTTCACCCAAAAATGAAAATTGTATTAGGATATTCTGTTAATATATTTTAGGTGAAATTCGAGGGCTTTCTGACCCTCCAAAAACACCAATGGTTCTAAGACTTTCAAAGTCCAGAAAAGGAACCAAATTAAATTGTTAAAACATTCATTGTGACTTCACTGGTTAAACTGGTTCTGGTCAGGTCAGGGTATGCATTTACTAAGGGAAGTCCAAAGTATTGCCATGCAAGTGTTGTATTGCCCAAAGTAAACGAGTACCCTGATCTGATGCCAAAGGTATTGACAAACAAAGTCAGTTTTTTTTGTTTTTGGCACACAAAATTGTTCTTGGAGATTCATATGATTATAGACCATTTTGAGGAATGTAAACTAAAACAATGGTCCCAACGTATTTCCTGTTTTGCCAATATGTTCTTTGAACATCTCTGGACCATTACTGTCTATGGAATGTCACACAGCTATTAGATTGAGTCTAAAACATCTTAATATGTGTTTAAAAATGAATTAATGTATCAGGGATGTGGAATGACATGAGAGTGAGTAATTAATGACCGATTTTTTAATATTTGGTGAACTAACCCTTTAGGTCAATTCATATGAATTGAGTGGATTAATCCAACATCTTCTTAAAAGACATAATCTCTTTAAAAGTTGATATTATTTATTTAGTTTATTTATACTTTGATCAGTGAACAATGGCTGAATCCAAAATTCCCCTGTACCCTCATTCACTATTCCCTACATTGGTCCACTAACACAGTTCATGGTGCATTGTGGCATCAAACGAGACAATGTTGACAATGTCTACTATGATTTTGGACTCTGTTACAAATGGATTTCCCCACCGGTATTACCCTATTTAAGGGTATAAGAGGCAATTTTCACAAAGTCAATGTTAAAAGAATTCAAATTTGAACATAAAATTTATCATTCTCGCCTGACATAAGAGCTTCATTCTTGCATCTCACACCAGCATCTTCGGACTTCCCCAAGAAGCCACTGAGGTTTATTCTTGTGTGTCACAACTGCACATTTCAGCTTTCACAAAAAAATAAAGAGGTTTGTTATCGAGCATCAACCGGGTCTGTTTGAGCTTCTTTTTTAGACAGCTAATCAAGGTTTATATGTGAATAAAAGCCTCAATTAAATCTGTTAATCTCATAAAGCGATCATGTCTCTTCAGAAGTCTTTGATTATACTACCTGATTCATATGGTTTTATATTTTGATCTCTTTGTGAATGGTTTGGAGCATCATGGGTGAGCAGACTTTCAATGGAGTCTCAGATTTCATAAAAAAAAATAATTTGTGTTCCAAAGAGATACACATTTCTCATAAGTTTGGAACAACAAGAGGATAAGTAAACAATGATAGAATTTTAGTTTTGGCATGTACCTACCTTTAAAAAACCTAATCCTAACATTCAAATGTATGCATACATAAAGGTTAACATGTCAGCCTCATTCCAATATGGTAGCTCTGATAATGTTGTTGGCTCCCCAATTCAGATCAATAATATCTAGCCCATTCCCAGAACAGTGTTGGGAGCTCTCCAAACTTCAAAAGACCTTGACATGGGACTTGAGAACTGGCTGACACTGCATGCACCTCCACAACTCCACTTGAACCTTTAGAAATTAAATAAAGTATATAAACTTTGCAATTAAATACTGCAACCGTGTTCCTATAACTAAATGCCTCCTTACACACAAAAGAATGTCTGCTTTAGCATTTCTCGGTTGATGGGGTCATCGCATTATCTGAAGAGAGCAAACGCTGCTTCCGTATATTCAATGTTAATTAGTAACTTCAGTGGTGTATATGAAGTAGACCTTGGAGCAATTGTTTTCACAGCATTCAATGTACAAAAATAAATAACAGATTGGTCATTTAATTTATTCTTTTAATGATGTACCAAGATAGGAGATATTTAGATTTTACTCCAAAGAGAATCTGAATACATAAGTAGTACTATGTGTTGACTTAAACGGATAGCCAAACCCAAAAGTACAAATTTACTCAACATGTTTTCACCCTCAAGTGTAGGGTCAACAAGATATTTTGAAGCATGTTGGAAGCAGGTAACCATTGACATCCATAGTAGAAAAGACAAATACTATGGAAGTAAATGGTTACCAGTTTCCAACGTTTTTCAAAATATCTTCTTTTGTGTTTAACAGAAGAAAGAAACTCAAAGAGGTTTGTGACAAGGGTGAGTTAATGATTTTTGGGTGAACTATCACACCTGAATAGTACAGATTGTCATATGGCAAAGAAAATATGGTTGTTGTTGTTTGAACTGGATAGCACTGGCTCTCCTTTTGATTATAACTTATAATAATATAATATCAACTGTCTGCTTAATATCTGCGAACACTTCATTTTGATGCTCCACCAACAAAAATTATAATGACTGTTAATAACTTTGTAGGTATGTCAACATATACCTAAATGCTGTGACACAACAAGCTGATGTCAATCAACAATCAGCTACAAATTCCAATGATGTTTCTAATCATGTTGAAAAAGAAGCTGCATTTGAACACCTAATGGACCATATAGCATGTGTGTTCTGTGCCTCCATGCAAGGAATTTACTGTCTACACCAGCAGCAGGTAGAGAAACCAAAACTAGGACTGCACATACAGAAACTGCAAAAAAGCAGCACTAACTTACTTTCTTGAATATCATTTATATTGATACATTTCAAACTCCAAGCTACTCCTGTTGTAATAAAATATATTTGTGCATTGAAGTGCTCAGAAAGAGATATCTCTCTCAATAGTGGCCCTAATACAGATTCAGCAAGGTGAATCAGGTGAACTACCACCAACGTGAGCTTGATATGGAAAACTCCACAAAAAAATTGAGATAGACATCCACAGTTGGTCTAACAGTTGGCTTGGAGTCAAGGCTCTAACAGTATACTAATGCTTTACTAATATTCAACAGAATATCTAAAGAGAACCATTAGAATAAAAGTTTTTATTGTAGCTAAAAGTACGTTTTAGGCTTCAGATCTGCAATTTATCTCATATTTATAGTTCAATGAAGTCAGCAGTTGATTTTTTTCAATCCGAAAAACCTTAAAATCCCTGACTGAACATCTGTTTTGTTTAGTTTTTTTCTTTTCTTTTCTCTAAAGAAAATTGCTGCCACTAATTTGATGGTGTCTTCAGGAATGCAAATGGCACAAGTGACAAAAATACACGTATTGTGGGTGGAAAGAGCTTAAAGCAGGATGAGGTTTTAATTCAAGAGATTTTTGGCATCCTTTTCCCTTTTTTTCAGATCACTTATCCTTTTGATTACGGGAAGAAAATGACTCTAATCTGTGGCATATTAAGGAATTAAAAATGTTCTTTTTAATGAGGCATGCTGTTTTGGTTATTTCTCAATAAAAATAATGTGACAGAGGCATAAAAGAGCCTGTCATTAATAGTCACAGAAGACTGATCATTTCTATTATACCCCCCAATGTCTAAAATAACAAATTTATTTTAAAAAATAGCACATAATCTGACTAGCAACATTGCATTTTACCTCCATCATTACATTAAAAAAATACTTCACAATGCCTAATGCAGATACATCAAGAGCACTAACAGCACCAACCATCACTTTTCTCTGCATGCCAACTGTTACTCTTGTCCCCCAGTGACCGACTATGCATATGCACACACATCATATTCCCTGTATGAAAAACATTACAGCGGGAATCAAAGCCAAAGGATGCATATGCCATCTGTGGCCGTGCATGCAGTCTGACCTAATGACACCTCTATTGTTCAGGTCCAGAGAGCTCAGCTCAACTGGCTGTTGCACAGACAGACAGATATTTGACATTCCATTATTATTGAAATCAAGTTTGCCAGTCTTATGACATTAGTGTTCAAAACATTGGCCATAAACCATTCATAATCTCCAACATGGCATTATTAGTTTGAATTATAGTATTTAGACCATTTTTCAGGGACTTCTTTTACAACTTGATGATTCTTTTTTCTAAATCAAATGTTATTGTTATAGAGAATAGATAAAAATGTATTTAAAACTTTTGTACTATGCCAATGCTAATTTCTGAGATATATTAGATTAGCCAAACTTTCTGTTTTCGGCATCCAAATTTACCCTCTTCAGTTATTGTACTTAAAAACTGTTACTTCATAAGAGGTTTTTTTTTTTTTTAAATCACATAGTTATTTTACTGTTGATGTGTATTAAATCTAGTCTTTACGAATTCTGGAGAAGAATGTTCATTGACATGAAACTTTGTTTAGTTCTGATATTAATTCAAAATGAGAGGGGGTGTGTCAGCTTGTCAGTACATAAAAATATTACATTAAATTAAAAAAGAAAAGAAAATACATATGTAATACATACGTAATGAAAGGTTTGAATTGAAACAAACTTCACTCCGAAATTACAAAGTATGTTCTAGCAACAGGTTGAATTAAATGTGAAACACTTATGTATAAAGACTGAAATACTACTTTTCTTATTTAAAAAAAACACTTCAATTAACCTTATATTGTTTTTTTTTATGTACTGCTACGAAATATGATTTTATAATTCTAGTCTACGTCATCATTACCAATGTTAACATGTTAAAGAATTACACAAACGATCGATGTTTAACAGTACACATTCAAATTAGTTTTGAATAAACAACTTAGTGTTAGCCTGTTCAATTCAAAGTTTCCACCAAATGTTATTACAATCAAACACAATATCAAATCTCCACACCATCAGTTATTACACTGATATTCGCCTCAAAACCTGACGAGACATACGAAAGTGAAGCCCGTTTTGACAGCCTCATTTCAAGTCCACAAAGTGCCTCTAATTGAAAAATTACCCACATGTCAAGCTGCAAAACTGGTTTACACAAAGCTTCACAGCACGTCAAGTGTAAAAACGCTTTTCTTACCTTGCGTGACCGCTCTCAACACGTGGACGTGCATGCAGAAAAACGCCCACCAACTCCAAGTGCACACCGCAAACTTTCTCTTCCCGTTCCCGCTGACATTCCTCCCGGAGAAACGTGTAAAAATCGCGGAAGAAGAAGAAGAAGAAGCGCTCTTATGATCACACATGGTGTCATTCTTGTCCACGCGCGTGAGAAGTGCCGTTGAGCAGGAACGCGCCGTGGCTTTACGGGAACGGTCGCCTCCTGAGTAAACACTGTCCTCCTCCTCCTCTTCCACCGCCGTGTTGTGTCTCCCGGCAGGTCTGTGTGCTTTAGACAGACCTGTGAACTGTCTCTCTGTGCCTTCACATCCACCGGCGTCCATTCCGCAAGTTTAACTTACGAGCGCTGACAGTTAGAAAACGTACATTCCAGTCCAGTCGAAAGTTCCCGCTAAATAACGCGCTCTTCATTAACAACAGTTTAAATGCAGCTGCTGCTCGTGATGCCCGCGAAAGCGCGCGATCACAGCACACACGTCATTATAATGGGTTGTAATTACACTTATGCATTACACTGATGACACCGCACTTTATAAGCCTGTTTTATTTCTTAAAAGTCTCGTCAATTATCCCACTCTAAAAAAGCACACTCACTCAATATCCTATCCGGAAAGTCTCATATGAGATCCAGTTGCTGCTCCTGTTTGCTGTTATTTCAACATGTTGGAGAGATTTGCAAGTCATAAACCATCACAAAAAAATACTATCATAAACCAACGCACAGAATCCAGACGGCTGTACGCATGCAGTCACCCCCTAAAAAACTGTATGCGTACTAATAATATGAGCTCTGATGAAGTGCCCGATGAAACGTCGCAGCGAGTTTGATTAAAAAGCAATCAAAGCGTATCGCATAGGTCTCCCGGCGTACTTTGGAAACGCAACAAGCGGATGTTCGTAGTATATAGATGTGAGCTGAGCTCCGGCTCACAGCGAACTGAAAGCGAGTGAAATGTAGTGTACAGGTTCAGCAGCGCACTTACAGCAACTTCCATAGAGAGCCGCAGCCGCGTCTCTCCCTCCCTCACTCACTCACCTCCGCCCCGCTAAAGACTCATTGGCTGCTGCTGCTGGAGGCGATACTTCATACAGTCCTTCTGAGAGATTCGAGTATTGCAGCAATGCCGTATATTTGTTTATGGATCAAAGACGAGGCATCCCATTTCTGTGTCTGCTGCAAAAAAAAGTGATTTTATATACACAGAAAGCATACTAAATGCATGTCTGTTTTAATGGTTTACAGCACTTTTGGGAGAACAAAATGTCAAATATGGATGAGATAACGTTGTATGTATCGGTATAAGGAACATTCCATTGTTTTCCAATATACAAATACAATATTTAGGCGTAGCCATTTGAAAATGATATATATTTAATTTATAAGATAAAATTATATCTATAGTCAAGCCTGAAATTATTCATACCCCTGTCAAATTCTGACTTAAAGTTTCTTTTATTCAACCAGTAAGGTTTTTTCGACCGGAAATTACACAGGCTATACCAAAAAGATAATAAGACAATGTACAAAAGACATCATTGTGGAAAATTGTTTGCCAGAAAGTCAGCCCATGTTCCTTAGCTTGATATGGCCCTATACAGGATATCAAAATAAAACTTTGTTACAAGTGAAAGAACAAATTCAATTACAACTTTTACAAGGAAACTTTCAGAAACATTTAAAACAACTTTTCAGTGACCTGAAAAGCATTCGTGAATAGAATCATGCTCTCTTTAACCACCACAAAATCAATTAATAGATCATCTAAGGAGTATAGAAATGCCTCCATAAAGTAATAAATGACTTTATTCTTGTTATAACCCATAATCTTTGGACATCACAAATAGGAGCTACGTTTTGAAAAGATTCTATAAGTCTGAAGGACATTTATTGATTGTTTAAAAGCTGTTCTGCTATCTTGAATAAAGTATTATCATTTTTTTTTTTTATTAAGGACGTTGTTGTAAAAGTGTTGCATGAACTTGATATTGCTGAAGATGTTTGCAAGACAGTGAATCAAAAGATCCTATATGAAATAGAAACATTTTATGGCATAAGTTGTCCTTACCTCTTTTCTCCACTAAGTTTTGTGTTGTGTCCTCATATCATCAGATCAAGTCATCTCACACACTTCTTGGTTGTTTATGCTAATTAACGCAACTCAGGCTATGTAAATATGTGTGAATCAGCTCTCTGTTCTGTGGAGATAAACAGCTTGGCTTAGCCTCGATGGTAGAAACTTTAAATATACATTACGTTTAATCCTTTAGCAGACACTTTTATCCAAATGAGGACAATAGAAGCATGCTACTGTTGAGCTGTTTCTTAAAAAAGGCTATAGATTTAGTCATTTTACCATCATGGGACAGCAGTAAAGTCCTTGAAAGTGATTTTGTTCCTCTGGGAGGGCACCACAATGCAATGTTCACTTGCAGAATGCATGTTTCTGGAACACTTGTAAATCTGAAGAAATACAGTTCATGCATGAAACTCTACCAATCGCTTATTGGTTTAAACACAGTACTACCGACCAATCAGGGGTACTTATATAAGCTTTTTATTACCCCTCCTCCTCCCCAGCACCACCTGTAGAGATCCACTAGGGGGTTTTCTTCATTTAAAGCAGCTACTTCTTATTGTCTTAATTAAGCTGAACTAAATTTTGTATGTATATTGTATGTAACTTACAGTATATTTTATAGCCATGCCAATAAACAATAGTTAAAATTATCAATAACTGAGTTTGGGGTGCAAAGCCAGTGGTTGTTTTGTAGGCAAACATCAGTACAATCCATCAATACAGGTATAAACTTGAAAGGTAAAAAAAAGTGAATGAATGCAGAAAAGTTGAAATATAAATAATATTTACATATGTGTAATTCCAAGTTTTGTCCACAAAAACATATATATGTAAGCGGCCATTTTTGTAATATTTAAAAATGTCGCATACAGTTTATGACATTTAAATATGTGAAATCCAAATATGAACTTGCATGTCATATAATGTAATCTGCATATATTTCCACATATAGGATTTATATATAGGATCAGTATAGCGGGGTGTGTATACGGTACTATAAAAGGGGTTTTCTCTTTAATATGCAAGTGACCCTGAAATCTGAAGGACCCCGTCCTCCATTTGAAATCAAATATAACAGCAAGTTGTTGAACTGGTCTTCTAGGTACTTTTTCCTACTGGTTTATGAATATATGAACTCAGACATACTACTCACACTGTACAAAAATGCTGGGTTTCACACAATTCCTTCAATTCCTTGATTGGCTTAACACAAATCAATTAAGTTAACTTAATTGTTTCTTACAAATGTAAGTGAATTGAACATAAAACAATTAAGTTGTCCCTCCAAAAAACTTAAGAATTGTGTTGTTTCAACTCATTTTAAATAAGTAGTTTAAAACAAGCAGCAAAAGTCATTTTTGAGTGCAGCTCACATGCACATTTTCACCTGCTGTACAGTATATATGGAAGTAGGCATTTTCAGACTCTATTTGCATCATTTTTGAATGAATCAGTCATTTTGAATAAAACGTTTGAATGTGATTCAGTGATTCTCACTCTCATTGAGACAGTCTTCTTTTTTTTACTCCTTTTTAACAATATTTACTTCAATATTAACACAACCCTTATCTAGTATGCTGTTTAATATCATAATACAGTTATTATCACAAAACTCTTTTCCTTTAGAATCCCAAACCTTTAGCGAGGAGCTTTGTAATTAAGCCTTTAAATGCCACATAATATCCACCCGAATGTCTCGTTGAGTCTAGCCTCTACCTGGGGTTTTTAATTGCTAAGGCCAGTGTAATAATTCATTCTGTGGCTGATATTTATGAGGGAAAGAAAGAAAGAATAGGAGAAACAAACAGCGAAGAAAATGCCTTTGTCATCACAGCAGGAAACACTCGCATTCGTGAATGCAGATTACGCTCCCATTAATGCAATACAAATAATCAGCGTTGACTCCATCATACCAAACAAGTCCTTTCATCTCTTCCGTGTTAACAAATTTGAACAAGAGCATTTATATCAATGAACTCTTGTAAACGAAGCTTTCAGTGTTTACCTGCCAGCGCTGAGAGGACGTCTGATAAGGCTGTTCTGTCACATGATATCTAGGTTATTTATCGCCTCCACTTGATTCATCAGCTCCAGAGATTTTTCATAATCAAAAGAGGCCTGTGATGGTTTTAAGACAGCCAACATGATTATAGCGTGTTAGCTGTTGCGCCCGACTGAAGGTGCACGCTGCTTCCACGCTCAGCTGTTTCGTGTTTTTGATAAGAGATGATGCATATGGCAAGCCGCTCGCTGTAAAAGCCTCTGCATCTGTTTATTTCAGAGCCCTGTCTGCGTGGCAAACAGCACTGAGACAAAGCCAGCAACAGCAGGGCCCGTTTATTTCATGCCTCTCAGATCCAGGTCCTGTTTCCTGTCAATAAATAGTTAGCGTAAACTGTTTGTCTGGGAACAGGCGTTCTCGTATGCTGCAAATGGGTTAGTTCTGTGCTTGTGCGGCCTCAAGATCACTCAAATCCCAAGCCTGTCACAGCTCATCCCCTGCTGGCCCACGTTCATGCTTATATCTCAATGAGCAGGGCTTTGACTCAGAGCAAACTGGGCTACCTTTCTTCACCGGCGTCCAATAAATCATTTCTTCTTCTTATCTCCGGCAGAACCACAAGGGCCGTGCAATCAGGTGAAAAGGAGACGTCAAGCCTGTAGTGGTGCATGTGTGGCCGCGGGGTTTGGCGTCGCCATAATGGGGGGCTGAGGTTTTGGATATCAGAGAGATTAGATAATAATACACGGACCGGCGTAAGAAGTCGTGCTCCTTTTGTGAAGTACCTCAACCCCCTGTCAGATACAGATCAATGCCCCAGCTGAATATCTCTGCAAATGTATCTGCTTCTTCTTTTTTTTTTTGTGGGTGATAAATGACTTATCGTCGTGGCAATAAATGTTCTCCTCTGCTGGAAGAAAGATAGGCTTTCTGGATGGATTTAAGAGTATATTTATCTATTTCTGCTTAAGATGTGCCAGTGATGGTTTTGATTGGTTCTTGTGCCTCAGGGTTCGACGGAGATTTCAACCGAATATGAAAATTCAGTCTTAATTTACTCTTTCTCATGTCGTTTCAGAACCATATGATTTTCTTTCTTTGTGAAAAAGCAAAGGAGATATTGTGAAGAAAAAGTTACTTGTGACAAAAAATGAGCACTTTTATACATGACAATGTGACAATACAACTAATGTGATATATTCAAAGTATTTTGAAACTTATACACACACACATGCTGTATGTATGGCGTAAGACTCACATATACGTACATTTTCTAAAATATAGGCCATTCTGCTAGACAGCTTTTTGCCTGACATTTTTTGGTGTGGCATGTATATATATATGCATATACTGTAGAGTACATACTGTATTATATGATTTTTTTATGATATATAAACAAGAGCTAGGGGGTTTTAGCAAGCTTTCAGTGAACATCAGTGTAGTGCAGGTAATATGTCAATTTTAATAAAAGAAATGAGTCAGTTTTAAGTTACACACGTATATTTTGGGGGGTCACCTTTTTCAAGTTTGCACCATTGATATAAGTAATATATTATCTGACCACTTGATTAGGACTGGTTCGGCTGAGCAGTAACTCAGATGACCACTCATTACAACTTATGGAGTTAACTTGTTAACAAAAGTTCAGGAGCGGGACCACGCCTCACTTTGCCTCCTAATCCAATCACCTACCCCCTAAACTTCTTTAGTCCTCCAGCACTGTTCATCTCATTGTCTTAAACTCACCCTCCCTCCCTCTATTTCCTTGTTTCCCATTAACAATCCTTTTAACCCTCTCTTTCCTCCTAGGATGAATTAGGGGGGTCCTAATCTCTCTAACAAAACCATACAGAGACGGTACCCCCACTCTGACTCTCTGGGCATCATTGTAGTATGCCCAATCAACCTACCTACTCGTTCATTATTCTATCACTTCCATTCCTCTTTATCCTACCGTTTCCTTACCATCCTATTTAATCCCTAGACTGGCTCAAAGTGTGGCATGATCCATGCTGGTGAAAGTTCTGCAGAAGAGCGTCTATGAACAGTGCACTCTGCAGTGACATTCAGATGGTAGGGTCATAAACAATATGAAAGCATGGAACTAACCTACTGTGAGAACATTGGCATTCCCCTAAATGTCTTTTGGATTTGCCTAAGAGAGGAAATCATTCATTCATTCATTTTCTTTTCGGCTTAGTCCCTTTATTAATCAGGGGTCGCCACAGCGCAATGAACTACCAACTTATCCAGCATATGTTTTTACGCAGCAGATGCCCTTCCAGCTGCAACCCATCACTGGGAAACACCCATACACTCTCATTCACACACATACACTACGGACAATTTAGCTTACCCAATGCATGTCTTTGGACTTGTGGGGGAAACCGGAGCACCCGGAGGAAACCCACGTCACACGGGGAGAACATGCAAACTCCACACAGAAATGCCAATTGACCCAGCCGAGGCTCGAACCAGCGACCTTCTTGCTGTGAGGCGATCGTGCTACCCACTGCGCCACCATGATGCTCCAAGAGAGGAAATATCATATGGAACAACATGAGAGTGAATATATGATGACAGAATGCTGTGTTGGAAATGTGTGGTTTCCATTCCATAAAGGATGCACAAACACACACACCCATATGTATATATATATATTCAGCTATGGAAAAAATTTATAGACCACTTGAAAATTCTCAATTTCTTAGGATATAAGGGATAATTAAGTTTCAGTTTGAGTAAAATGTTAATATTTGTTCTATTCTGTCTGATGATATTTCTTCCAAATTTCATCAAAACATTGGTCACAACAACAAATGTTCACAATTTATGTGATAAAAAATATGTAAATTTGGTAATTCCACCAAATATAGATTTTGTTTGTTACAGTTCTGAAGTTAAAACATTTGTATTGTTGTGTTTGAAATTAATTTGTATTGTGTCTAAAAACAAAAGCAAACTTGTCTAAATTATTATTATTATTATTATTATTATTATTATTATTATTTGCAACAAAACGAATGCAACATGCTAACATTTTAATTTTAGATTTGAAAGAAATGCCTTCGATGGTGTACAGAATAAAACGAAAATACCTATGTTTTACTCAAGCACAAGACTAAATAAAAAACCCAGAGAAACTGAATTTTCACTTGGCCTCATAGTTTTTTCCATAGCTCTCTCTTTCTCTCTCTCTCTTTCTCTCTCTCTCTCTTTCTCTCTCTCTCTCGTTCTGTCTTGCATTCTTTTATATATTTATCTTTTTTGGCAGGTTGAACAGACAACTAATCTTCTGCTTTTTAAATAAAACCGTATTTCTTTAGAATGACACAAGGGTGAACAAATGATGGAAGGTTTGTCATTTTAAAGGAAAACCCCTATCCCTTTAAGAAAAGAAGTGTCACTTTTTTCAAGCGAGCAAACAACATTCCTTGCATTGCCTTAAGCTATAGGGGTTTGAGCCTATTTTCTTATTTTGTCACACAATCATCATGCAAGAATGATGTCCTATGGGAGCCATCTTTCAGGCAACCCAAAAATCGCAACGCTTTGTTGTATCAGTCTTATTTAAAGCACACTAGGAACTCTAAACAAGTCTGCGTTCGTCTTTAGCTTTGATAAGCAGCCTCTATTACTCATTACGAGGCCTGACTGGCTGTCTCTTTGCCAACACTCAAACTGTGGCTCGTAACAGGCCAAGCAGATGCACAAAATCCTTCATCCTGCAAGGAAAGAAGACTCTGCTGTGAGCTACAGCATCTGGATGCTGCTACAAACTTCTGTGCAAGCATGGCTAACACATATTAGTTATTGAATAATTACTTTATGCAAATGCGAGTGGGTGCTTGTGACACCTTATATGATTGACCCTGAAAAAAAACTGAGGCGTTTATGGCTCTCTGACTGAGCCTAGATGGCACAGAACATATAGTTAGGTTAAAACATGTGGGTGCTGTTCGGTGTGTTTTCATCCAGTCACTGTACTGTATGTGTGGGAGTGAAGACTGGCTGAGATTAAATGATATTTCAATAGAAACCTGGGCGATGGTGAAACTAATGTGTCTTTAAGCATGCTTAACTATATTATTATTGTGATTTATTTAAAGTTATATATATATATATATATATATATATATATATATATATATATACGCTATTTAGTCTAATTCACACATTAATGAACAAAGGCTGTTCAAATGATTAAATGCTTTATGTTTGAGCAAAAATATTACATGCAACATTTTGCTGTCAAATGTGATCTTCACATAAATCTTGGCAGTCTTTAGCTAAGCTGTGTGATTGTGCCCTAAAGAGTCATTGCGGTGTAGTGTTGATTGAAGCACAGCCCCACACTGCCCCCTTTGGCACAGTGGAGGATCTGCACGCTTCAGCTGACTGTGAGTGTGTGGAGAGTAATAGAGAGAACAAGATGTTCTTAGATGGGCGCTTCTTCTTCTACAACTGCTTTCATGTCCTTGAGGTATTTTTTTATTTTATTTGAAGGCTATATTACTTTTTTTTAATAATGACCTTTATTATGTATTTTGCTACTGTTCTAATGTTTTTTTTTTATAGAATGTAGAGCTTTTTTTAATCTTAAAATATGAAAATACATCACAACAATAATACAATACAATTCGGAAGATCTAAATAAGTCAAGTCAAGTCAAGTTTATTTATATAGCGCTTTTCACAATGTAGATTGTGTCAAAGCAGCTTAACATAGTTCTAGTAAAGTCCAGATTTCAGAGTTGAAGTTCAGTGTAGTTTAGTTCAGTGTGGTCTAAATTTCACTGCTGAAAGTTCAAACACTGTAGAGCAAATCCACCGAATCACAGCTCCTCAAGTCCCGATCCGAGCAAGCCAGTGGCGACAGTGGCGAGGAAAAAAAACTTAACCAATTGACGAAGTGAAGGGAAAAAAAAAACCTTGAGAGAAACTAGGCTCTGTTAGGCACGACCATTTTTCATCTGGCTAAACTTCCTGTTCAGGGCTGCAGTCTAGGCGCTGGAGGCTGAAGAAGCTGTACGTCCATTGTGGAGAAGCTGCAGGTGTGAGTAGGGCACTGGCAGGTGGTCAGGTTGGCCCGCAGGATCAATGTGGGGACTCGTTTATCACAGTGGTCATTCAAGAATCAGTCTCATGCACTCCATTTCTCCATGACGACCACAGCATCAGCATCAGACCTGGTCCAGGATTATGGATATCTTGGGATCATCTCTTCACAGGTCTTGGATCTCATCAATAACGCTGCATAGTCTCTAGGGACCTCAGAATGAGTATCCCCAGGTGGAAGTAGAGAATAAAGAAAATAATTAGCGTAGCTGCTGTTCATAGTGTATTTAAATTAGATGTAAAAATGGAGTGTTATAGATGAAAATAGCTGTTAAATAAACAAACATAGAAACAAACATGTAGAACATATGAGTGTTTCTAACACAATGTCTGGTGTATTGAGGAGTGTGTCCTACAGGTGATGTCGAGCCAGCTCACCTGAGTGGAGCACATTCATGCATGCATTCATGCATAATAAAGACTGTTATAAACGATTGTATTATAATAATTCCACAAACAATATTATATATATTAAAAATACATATAAATGGATTTTTCAAAATATATAATTAATATATTTTGTATATTGTTTATGATAATATATTATAAAAAAAAATTATATTTATTTTAAAAGAAGACAACTGTGTCAGTGCATGTTGTAAAGAAAAATTCTTCTTATTATGATATATATAATGTGTATGTATTGACAGTTGTGTTGTGTTTTGATATGTTTATTCATTCCTATGTATAATTACTAGCTCTCTCCTGTAATGAAGTTGCATTCTGTTACTGCTTCATAAGGACTTTTCCTTTTATCTGCTGGTTCCTTATGATCATATAAAAAAGTTTAAATTTGACTTCATTCACTGGAGGCTCCCAGGGACCCTGTGAACTCATTTTCACTTCTGAATAAGTGAACAACTATGGGAGAAAAAATCTTGTTGCTTTACTTGCCTCAGATTTTTTTTATGTCCCACCACCCAAACAGAGGTCACACAGGAAAGAAATGATAAAACGAATCCATCCATTCCAATTCATGCACAATCTCCCTGTATGATTACACATGAACAGCAGCTTCAACAAAGGCCACAAACCAATCACAGGGGGCAACAGGTTGGCATCAGACTCATGTGCACATTTGATGAGCGCCAGTCTGATGACCTGAATGTGGCTGTGGGGACGTGCAGAAGTCACCCTGATACTTTCATTTATCTCTGATAAAATTTATCAGCTGCGCATTTCAGTCTGCTGTCCTGGGGTTTAGGAGTTATCAGGGAAGGCACTTGAAAATGTAATTAATTCAGCAAAGCATGCCCCCAAATAACATTTGACCTGAAATTGCAGCATGAAATGTGTGTCCCCTGCTGTCACTTCACCACATCTCTCTTTATCGTGTTATTGTGTAGGAGTTCAGACCTTCAGACATGAAATGCATGAACAATGAAGGTGACATTTTGTCCTTTCTTCCCACTTAAAGTCGGAACAGTGTTATTAATTTAATGAACTCTGATTTTATTGGAAGTTTATTGAGTTTAATAGAAAAAGTGTCTGAATATAATTATATTAAGCTTAAACAATTTTTTTCCTGTAGATTTGTAGTTCTCAGCACTTATATATAAGAATAATTGTTAAAATGTAATGTTATTTTGTGTCATATATATATATATATATATATGACACA
>CAIGQV010016547.1:20349841-20362652 GCA_903798115.1 Danio jaintianensis
TCAATTCCTGACAAGGTGGGAACGTTGAAATTGAGGTCATGTGTGACATTGAATCCTATGAGTGAACACCTTGTTTGGGGTCGATTGCCTCCAGGGTCTGTACAGTAGTAGAGCCAAGCACTTCTCGCTGTGTTCATCGTAACATCTTGGTTGGGAGGGTTGTATCACCTTTGTGGGGTGATGGCTGGCTTCCAGTAAAGATGATCAATCCAACCAATTTAGAAATTGTGCTGAGGAAAAATGCTAAGGTGGCAGATGTGTTTCCTTGCATTGCTTTGGAGGACCTTGCGCAAAACACTGATTTGATTGATCAAAATGCTTGTACAGTATGTTCTGACAGGTCGTGGGACAGCTTAACAACTAGAGAGACTACTTCTGCAGCAAATTTGGTAAATGACAGCAGGTTGAATGATTTTGGGCTAAACGATCTGGGTATCAGGGATTGTGAAGTGTCTCCTTTTTGGAAGAACAAGCTTGTTGATCTGGTTGAAAAATATGAGTGTGTGTTTTCTAGACACAGTTTGGATTGTGGAGAAGCAAAAGACTTTTGTCATCGTATCAGAATTACAGACGACAGGCCTTTTCGTCTTCCGTATCGCCGACTATCTCCTGCGCATTATCTGAAGTTGAAAGAGACTTTAGATGAAATGGAAGAGAAGGAAATTATTAGAAAGTCGAACAGTGAGTTTGCATCACCATTGGTCTTAGTGTGGAAAAAAAGCAGAGATTTAGGGATTTTCACTGATTTTAGATGGCTGAATGCGCGCACAGTGAAAGATGCTCATGCTCTTCCTCACCAAGCTGATGTGTTGGCTGCTTTGGGGGGAATTCATACTTTAGCACCATGGATCTGACTTCTGATTACTACAACATCCCGTTACACGAAGATGATAAGAAATTCACAGCGTTCTGTTCACCCTTGGGTCTTCATGAATATAATCGGTTGCCTCAAGGATTGTGCAACAGTCCAGCGACATTTATGAGAATGATGTTGACTGTGTTTGGTGACCAGAATTTCTTAAGTCTCTTGTGTTATTTAGATGATTTGTTGGTTTTTGGGAAGTCAGAAGAAGAGAGTTTGGAAAGGCTTGAGATGGTGTTTCGACGTCTAAAAGACCACAATTTGAAACTGTCTCCTTCAAAATGCAGATTTTTGAGGAAGTCTGTAAAATTTTTGGGTCATATCGTTTCTGAAGAGGGAGTCGCCAGTCATCCAGCCAAAATTGAAGCGATCTTGAGTGTCTCTGAGAAAGATTTGATGGAGGATGATGCTGTTACACCATCAGCTCGTAAAATCAGGTCCTTTTTAGGAATGGTGGTGTACTACCAGCACTTTATAGAGAATTGCTCTGCGATGGCTAGACCCTTATTTCAGCTTTTGACAGGTAAGAAGAGACCTAGGGTGGGAAGAGGGATAAAGCGGATAAAGGGAAGTCGTAAGCTTTCTCTGTCTGATTGGACAGATGACTGTAGTACAGCCCTGGTAAATTTGAAGGCTGCCTTGGTCAGTCAGGTTTTGCTTGCTCACACAGGTTTTTCTAAGCCATTTATGTTGTCTGTAGATGCCTCTACTAGTGGGCTTGGGGCAGTTTTGTCTCAGGTTCAGGAGGGGGGTGCAGTAGCGAGGCCCATTGCGTTTGCATCAAAATCATTGAATCATGCACAGTCGAAGTACCCAGCACACAGACTTGAGTTTTTAGCGATGAAGTGGGCTATTTGTGACAAGTTCACTCATTGGCTCCGTGGACAAAGGTTTACTGTGTGGACTGATAATAACCCACTCAAGTACATCCTCACGCATTAAGCAGACAGCCGTTTGTGACTTCAGGAATTCTTCATCGATTGACTAGAACCCCTTATGATGTTTTGCTGCATGAGGCCAAATCTATTGGTGTTGAGCGAGTGCAGGATTCATTTCATCTTTCGTGTGAACGTCCAGATGCCGAAGGAGTAGATGATGGTTTCTCAGAGCAAGCGGAGGGCGGGTGTGAGAATGTGTATGTTGGGTCCACGTTCCGGGGCAGTCTCGAGATCAGATTTGTCAGCTGTTCCTAAATCTCACCAGGACTGGGAGAATGGTGCAGTTATTAGGAGTGTGACTTATGTACAGCATTTAGAGAGTTTGTTGGACGTAGAGCAGAGTCAGCTTGGTAGTATCAGCCATGATGAATTGTTGGAAAAACAGAACCAGGATCCTGTGATTGACAGAGTGAAGTTCTTTGTTGAGAGAGGTAGACGGCCCTCTCGCAGAGAAAAAGTGTACGAGTCTAAAAGAACGTTGAAAATTTTGAGACAGTGGGATAAGCTTGTGTTAAGGTTGGGTGTTCTCTATAGAGTCTTGTAGAATCCGGTGTCTAAGAAAAATACTTACCAGTTTGTTGTGCCAACGGCTCTTCGAAGTACTGTCCTGAAGGGTGTGCATGATAGCGCTGGTCATCAGGGTCAGCATTTCACTCTGGGAGTCTATGGAGGGAGACGTAAAGAAATATGTCAATGAGTGTGAGAGGTGCATTTTGAGTAAACGGCCTGAACCTGAGGCAAGAGCTCCACTTGTGTCAATCCAGACGACTGCTCCGTTAGAATTGGTATGCCTTGACTTTTGGTCTGCGGAGGATTCCAACAACAGGTCGGTTGATGTGTTAGTGACCACTGATAATTTTTACCAAACTTGCCTGTGCTTATGTGTGTCCAAATCAAACTGCAGAAGCGGTTGCGTGTGTTTTGTGGAACAAGTTTTTCAGTATTTATGGGTTTCCGAGGTGCGTACATTCTGACAGAGGCGCTAACTTTGAGAGCACCTTGATGGTTGAGCTGCTGCGGTTGTCGGGAGTAAGAAAATTGCACACCACTCCATATCATCCCATGGTGAATGGACAAACGGAAAGATTTAACCGTACCCTGGGTGATATGATCTGTTCGCTCCCTCCGAGGTCGAAAGTTAAGTGGCCACAAATGTTGAATACACTTACCTTTGCATACAATTGTACGAGACACGAGACCACTGGGTATCCACCGTTCTTCTTGATGTTTGGACGAACACTAAGATTACCGATGGATGTCTTGTTTGAAAGCATCATCTCGAGTAACGAGTCAGTTGATGTTCACAAGTATGTTCAGTCGCTTAAGAAAGACTTGAGAGAAGCAGTGTCAGTTGCTCAGGAACATTCTAAACGCCAACAGACTAAACAAGCTGAGTATTATGACCGAAAGGAAAAGGGGCACTCTCTTGAGTTGGGTGACAGAGTTCTTCTCGCCGACAAGGGGGAGCGTGGGAAAAGGAAGTTAGAGGATCGATGGGAGAGGGTGGTTTATGTTGTTGTGGGCAAAAGTGAAACTTTAAACACATATAAAATAAGAAACCCTGGGACAGGTCAAATCAAGACGGTACATCGTAATCTTCTAATGCCTGTGAACTTCCTGCCAGTACCCGCTTGGAATGAAGGCAGTCACATCGGTGACAGTGAAATTTCCTCTGTCTCTGCTTCTTGTGACAGAGATACGCAAACTGAGAGTGAAGATCCAACTTTTTGTTGGGTGGCTGATCTTAATGCTGCCGCAGATATTCAGAGAGATGAGTCTGTTGTCCAGAGTGATGCACGGGGTGATACAGTTGTGGAGTGTGATACTGAGAAAGAGGGAACACAAATTCATGGGGTCAGCTCTGAAAATGTACCCAGTCCAGTTCTGTCGATATGCTCAATTGTGTCTGACCAATCCACTCTTTCAGTTTTAAGTGATGAGTTTACTTCAAAAGTTAATGAGCAAAATCAGTACAGTGTAGGGGAATCAAATGCTCAAGATGGATTCAGGTCAAGATTTGGGAGACTCATTAAGCCAGTTAACAGGTTTATTCAGTCAATGTCTACACATACAGTACACGCAATTCATGAAATTTAAGGCAATGAATTTCAATTGAGGGAGTATGTTTTGATACAAATGTATGTCATGTATGGAACTATGTATAGGGCATGGTTTTCTATGGGTAATTTGGGGATTAGCTACCCCTGGGTAACCTTAATCTCGAAAGAGACAGTTGTGAACTGAACAGATCTGATGTGATCACAGAGTAAGTGACATTGTTGAGATTTTTTGGTTTTGATTCATAATCTGGAGTAAAACAGTGGGGGTGGATGTAGCAGGGTATGTTGTTACACCAGATTATAAATCATTATTTCTTTCTCTTATTTTATTTTAAAATTATTATTGGTCGGGGTCTTTTATTTTGAAAGATTGTTATGCTTTCGCGGGGTTGGGAGTCACAAGGTGCACGTTGGCTGACGTTGAGTAGCCAGAGATATAAGTTTTGGGGCACTCAGAGCTTGTTCTCTTTCTTGCTGTCTGTTGAGATGAGAGGCAAAGGAGAGACTCAACTGATATTGAGAGAGTAATTGCCTGATTGTGTGTGTTGTACAGGGCAAAAAAAAAAAATCACCTCAGCACGACCAGATTTGTGTGGAGACTTATTTAATAAAAAATAACACAACGCAGAGAAACGACCGCTACATATGCATGTGAGTGATCAGTTTCAGTATTTGAGAAGATACTGCAGTTATGATCAACGCTAGAACGGGTTTATTCCAGAAAGCAAATTGAATTTACCTTATTACATTATTCCTGAATTGTAAGTTGATTAATCCTAAACCTGCTAAGTTCAGTGAACTCCGTGTATGTTAACCCGGAACACAAAACGACACTGAAATCACAAGTCACATGCCATGAAAAAAGATGCCACAAATAGCATGCCACCTCGCTTGTTTCTACTTCTTCTGTTTAATGGCAAGTTACATTTTCAGTAATTATCGCCCCCTATTGGTAGCATTATTTTATCATCTTTATCTTAAATGTTTAATTTTAAATTTAATTTAAATAAAATTTCTATCTATCTAATGGTTGGTTGGTTTTGCTTCAGCATTTGTTGTCAACAAGTGTCCAAATAAACAATACATATATATATATTTATATATATATATATATAAAAACATAATGAAACATGCCTATAGAGTTCAGAGAGGTGAATCTCTGGGTTATGTTCAGAAGTAAGTTGCTGTGGCAATACAGATGCCGTGAGAGTTTCTTCGGTTTTTGGAACCAAAATCTGAGATTATGCACTTACAGGGGTTGAAGGGCTAATTTAAACCCATGAATTGCTTATGTTCTTTAAGCTTATCACTTAATAACAACAGGAAAGAAGTTGTCAGTTCTGTTGATTACCAAATAAACTGTTTGTTCTCCCACTTGTTAAACTACTTTTTATGGCTTAAGTCACAGAGAAAGGACAATATAAGCACCACAGTCTAACAAAATCAGCATTTGCCCTGTTGTTAACATCAGGTGACAATTAGCCTCAAAAACACAAAATTGGTTTTTGTCACTTGCCTGGAAGACAGAAAGGAAGTGAAGATCTGTATACACAAAAATTCCATAAAAAATTAAATGATTACAATAAATTATTATTTATGTATGTATGAAGGCTTAGGTAGAGTTCAACATTACATAATAATCTTTGGTCTTAATGTTTTCAGTGCAATGACTAGTTTAATCAGAAAATTTCCATCACACTGTTAAAGCAGATGATTGTAGTATTGGTAACCGTGTAACCAACAGTAAACAATGGAAACAGCTGATTGGTCACATGGGTTTAATGTTGAGTTTATTTAGCAAATGCATTTCCATCTCCCATTAGGCTTTTTTTTTTTTGCACAAGCCAAACCACCTCAAGCGAGAGAGAAAAAAACATTTTTGTGAATTAAACGTTTTTATTAAAAAAATGTATTTGTTTCCATCAATCGCTTCTCATACGATTCTTCGAAATGCGCATTAACACAGAGTGATGGTACACAACCCAGCTCCAACTTAATCACATTCTTTATTCAATTGTATGCACTATAGTCCATTTAGTAGTAGTTAGATACCCTTGCTGGTTCTTTTGTTGATAAAGCTTATTTTATTAAAGTTGAGTCTTCCTTGTGTTTATAATACAGTAAGAGGCTCTACAAATCAAATGATATTTCATAAATCCTTCAGACTGGCCAGATTATAATCTGAAATTCCATGGCTGGTGCCCCTTTATCAAAATCTCAATATTGAAATCAATACCAATATTGAGGTTAAAATCTGATACCAAAATTATCACTACGGTTTTGGTGCTATGTATGAGACAACCAAATATACTTACATTATTATTGGTGTGAACAGGCTTTTACAATGTAGATAAAGCAAATGGCAAAAAGTTTCTTGGTTTTCAAAATTAATAGATTTGTTAATAATTCATTTTGCCAGCTTAAAGTTGTTTTAAATCCTTGGTTAGGCAATTTTAGCATTAGCATAATTCCAAATGAGAGTTACCATGACTATTAACCCTGTCTGATACGGTCCAGCTTCAAACTATAGTGCCAAATCAAAGCTGCAGTGTCAAAGATACTGTGTAAAACACTATGGTAATAGAATCTCTCTGCTGGCTGTTTAGCATCAGACAACCAATCATAAACAAACACTGCAGGTTTCATTAAATATTCATACACTTTGTACAGGCAAAGAAACTTTTACAGGCTGGTTTTAGATACAGTGGCTGAAAGAGTTACATTAACTGGAGTGATGAATAATGGATATTAAATGGATTGCTGTGTGTTAAAGGATTTTAATTACACAATGCAGAGGCTAAGAACTGCCCGATGTTAAGCGAAGTGCATTTAAAATCATTTAACACACCAAGCTGTTGATTATATCCCACTTATTAACATCACTTAAGTTAAAGACAAATTAAAACTAGTTTTGCTCTTTGCTACTCAATATTTGATCAGATTTTTATTAGTTATGAGTTGTTTTCATCAGTTTAGATCTTCTAGTTCCCACTTAAAGAGAGATTGTGTGTGTAAAGTAAATGACATGGGTATATCTAATAGCTCATAGTAACATATGTTAGCTACCTTTTCGCTAATATTTTTGCACATATTTGTGTGTTGGTTAATCCTCTTCAGCTCTCTGATTCAGCACATGTCGGTATCCTCAAGATTACAAGGGAATGAAGACTCTGTCAACTGTCACTGAGTTACTATGGTTACTACTAATGTTTTAGGGAAGTGCATTTATTTTAAAATAATTTATTTTACTATGATCAAAGCCAATCAGAATAAAAAATTTCAGACCAAGGAATTATTTAAAATATAGCATCTTCACTAATGGACATTCAGGTAAACTTTGTGACTGTTGTATGTAGAAGGAGGTCTGTATTACATAGGGGGGAAACATCTTCACAATAATGTAGTGCAATTTAGCATATTTTAACCCCTTAACTATAACTGTGACCCAACTTTCTGAGTTCAGACTTCAAAATTATACTTTTTATATGCATATGATATATAGTGTATAAAAATAAATTCCGGGTTTAGACATAAATAACTAAATACTGAAAAAGGTTACACTTGAATAACAGTTGGGGACTCAGTAGGCTATGTACTACTACTTAGTATAAAATCATATATGAAAATGATAAGTGTGAAATGAATGTGATTAAATGAAAGTGTATTGTATTTTGAATTGATATCAAGTGCAATTATCTGATACATGGAGCCTTTGAGGACAGTTATGCAAAGTGTTCTGTGTAATTTCTTAAAGACTGCTTTTTCTTTGAAATGTGGTTAAGTATGGTATGCCTATTGCTAAATGGAGATTTTATTAAGTTTTATAATACATTTTCTAAACATTTGAAGTACACCACAATTGCAGCGTGAGGAGTGAAAGGAGAATGTGCATCATATATCATTGCAACATTTCCATGACATTGCACAGTGCACAATTTTTCAGTTACGGCTTCAGTTTTAAAATGACCAAGTGTCCCTTTGATCAGGAAAGATTGGGTTTAAACCACCTCTAAATGTTTTAGTGAGTTTTACCTATTCCCACTATGAAAGTTTGGTTTCATGACTGACCTAAAAAATGGTTATTTTTTCATGTTTACATCTCACATTTATGAATTGTTTTCTTCTCAGAATTGCAAGATAAACAGTAAACAGACTTTATTTTCAAATTGTGAGATGTGTAATTCTTATAAAAATATAATTTAATTACACATATTCATTCATTTATTCATTTTCTTTTTGGCTTAGTCCCTTTATTAATCTGGGGTCGCCACAGCGGAATGAACCGCCAATTTATCCAGCATATGTTTTACGTAGTGGATGCCCTTCCAGCCGCAGCCCATCACTGGGAAACATCCATACACACTCATTCACATACATACACTACGGTCAATTTTAGCATACCCAATTTACCTATACCACATGTCTTTGGACTTGTGGGTGAAACCGGAGCACCCGGAGGAAACACAGGGAGAACATGCAAACTCCACACAAAAATGCCAACTGACCCAGCCAAGGCTCAAACCAGCGACCTTCTTGCTGTGAGGCGATCGTGCTACCCACCGCGTCGCCTATTATTCATTCATTTATTCATTTTCTTTTCGGCTTAGTCCCTTAATTAATCTGGGGTCGCCACAGCGGAATGAACCGCCAATTTATCCAGCATATGTTTTACACAGCAGATGCCCTTCCAGCTGCAACCCATCACTGGAACACACCCATACACTCCCATTCACACTCATACACTACGGACAATTTAGCTTACCCAATTCACCTATAGCGCATGTGTTTGGACTGTGGGGGAAACAGGAGCACCCGGAGGAAACCCACATGAACACGGGGAGAACATGCAAACTCCACACAGAAATGCCAACTGACCCAGCCGAGGCTCGAACCAGCAACCTTCTTGCTTCTTGCATCGTGCCGCCCTCGCCTATTATTTTTATAATTATTATTATTATTATGTTAGAAATTTTGAACTGTGAGAAACTTGTTATTTAAATTCAAACTCGGTCCGTGTATGTTTATGTGCGTGTGTATGTATGCTTGCATCAAGTTTATATGTATACGCAAGTTCCATATATTTTGTACATCCAATAGCATAGGTGTATATGCGAGTAATTTATAAGTGTATATGCACGTGTTTTATGTATGTGTTGATAAGCGAAGTTTAATTTATTGATTTATTTAAATCCTACAGCGCCTCATAGCTATTGACCAATCGGCAGAAAAAGGGGCGTCTCATGCACGCCCACATGTTGAATTCCCGTTTTTTGGTGTTCGTTTTTTGATCAAACGAATAAACGAATAAATACACAGTTTTTTGACTCATTATTTCGTTTTTGTTTTGTGTTTGTTTTAATTCTCCATTTTGAGTTAAAAACAGGATAACAGATGAGCTTTTGTTTTTTTTGTGCCTACAGAATAAACAGAAAAACGAAATATTAACTGTTTTTCTGGTGTTTCGTTTTCCAGAATAAAGGGAATAATCGAATGAACGGATCATACACGGACCCAACTCACAATTCGGAGGGAAAAAAGTTAAAATTTTGAACATTTTGAAACATAAACTCACATTTTATATTTCTTTTATCAGAATTGCAGGGTAATATGCACATATCTCGCAATTCTGTCTTACGCAGTTCTTATTAATATCTATATATCAGAATTGCAAACTGTAAAAATTATATGACGAAATGTCATGACAACAAATGTTACTTTAACTTACTTTAAGGTTTATCAGGTTTTAACAAAATTTATTAACTAAAGTTATTTACAAAGTTTAACCTAATATTTTCAGTCCGTTCGATTTATGGAAATTCAGATTACAATAAAAAAAGATAATTTGATTAAACTGAAAAATTAAAGCAACAAGAACTATTTAAATTTTTTAGCGAGATAAAAAAAAGTCACAATTACATTAAAAAAAAATCTATGTGTTATGATCAGCGGTGATGTTGCCCTTACGGATCACTCCTTGTCATTTACTCAAACTACAAATCCCATAATGACCTACAGTCACACACCAGTTTCAGTTCACCTTCTGATTACACACACAGCTGAAGGACATCATGCTTAATTACATGCACTATATATACACCATTCACACACACATCCAGTGCTGAGTCTTGTTTTACTGTAGTGAACATTACCAAGCATTTTTTTCTTGCCTTGCCTTGTTTTTGACCCTTTGATTGTACTGTACATTTAGATCACGATATACCGATTGTTTGCCACCAGTCTCAACCTATTTGCCTGTTTCTCTGTTTATGCTTTGGATCATCCTTATATGACTGCTTGCTCCTGTTTCGACCCTTGCCTGCCTAAAAACTCTAATAAAGCTGCATTTGAATCCTACCCCAGTCATCACACTCCAGTTCATTACACTATGACAGAAACAGGCTTCCACACTTACAGACTCATATGCTACAGCAAGTAAAACTAAAAATAAACTTAAAAGGCTTTACCAATTTGTTTAGCCATTTGCACAGAGTGTAAATAGATGCTGCCGAAGAACATTATTCTAACTTAATTACTGAGGGGCAAGATGGTCAGTATTTGGCAGCAATGACCAGGTCATTTTTTTGTATGACTGGGCTCCGAACCAAGAGTGCCATCATGTACGAGTCTATTTCAACACTGTTGTAGTCGCTCTCCAAATTAATTAATAATTGCTGTAAATACAGGGGCTCTTTCACTCAGTGTTGATGATTGGAGATCATATGACATAAAGCTAAACAAAACTCCCAAAATATTACATCTAAACATTTTGAAAAGACCATCAAAGTTATGAATTATTGAATAGGTACCGCATACACACTCCTGATGATAGATTATGAGAAATACAGCAAGAAACACACAAGAATATAATTAGGTCATAACATATTCACTTTGATTCAAATTAAGTATGTTTATATGGGGAAAACACGCTTGATTTTGATCCAAATTGGAAAATGATGCATTGTTTGGCTGCCCATTTATCATCTCATGCCAGGAAAATTTCCTTTTGTGGGCGACATTTTCCTTGCTGAAATTACAGTACACACTACTTGCTTCAGTTGTGAGCAGTAAAAAAGAAAAAGAGATATGATAGACCATCAGCGAAGTCTTTCTGATGCAAGGTGAAGATGGCTTTTAAAATGAGGGGAAATGAACGCAGGGAACCCCTGTAGAGTTCAGTGCGTCTGGCTGATGGCTTTGTTACGGCACAGATTTCTTTTCCTGGGGTGAAATTAAAGGTCGGGTTGGAGTGCTGTGGATGGGTGTTTATTGTCACACCTGCAGAATTTGGTATGAAGTTTGAAGCATATCTCGGATTCTTACACCGACAGTTGTTTATTTGAACCATGGCACTTCATTCACAAGTGTCTACTTGGCGGAGTGAAAGGGATAGGTTATGGAAAATGAAAATCATTTACTCACCTTCAAGTCATTATAAACATGCATTACTTTCTTTCGTTTGAAAGAAAAAAGCATTTAGTTTTAGCTACCACTAGGGGACAAAAAGATATTTAAAACATTTATTACTGAACACAAAAGTATAATAAAGTACTATTAAAATATTAAAAAGTATAAATATTATGTTATATTATATTATATTATATTATATATTTTTTTAGTTAGCTAAAATTAAAATATGTTTATTAACTGAAATAAAATAAATGCTGAGTGATAAATAAGTGAAATAAAATAAGTTGAAGTAAATAAATAAGTTGAGTGAAATAAAACATGAAAAAACTTAGTTTCAGCTACTGTAAAAACAAAAGAAATATTTTACAAAAATAATAAAAAAGAATACATAGACAAATAATATTATAATATAATAATATTAATAATATATCTATCTACATATATCATGACAATTTTTATCTCTGAATATGAAATATGACTTGAGGAAGAGACATAATCCTTGGCATTAGGAAACCAACAAAACTTGCCCAAGGCATTTGATTAATATTTGCCAAAGGCTCTATGAAACATGGCTGGAACAGATTGCCAATTCTGCAGCGCTTGCTCTTCTAGCATTAATATATAACCTTGACTAATAATTATAAGCACCGTTATTAACTTTGAGACCTGGAAACTCCTTGCCTTAACTCATAAAAAACAATATGTCTTTTCTGAAACAATTCATCTGCTGTGGCTGCATGCAAATATAGCCTATTCATAACCGCTTTTATTGTTATACACTTGACAGAGTGAATAATAAACGTGAACTTATGTTCTTGTCCAAGTTTTTATACACTTGTAAAATTATCTGTTTCTTTTGACACTTCATGACAATGCCTTCTGATCAAGTTACATGTGTAGGAGTTTTTCTGTTCAGTTTTCACTGGTTTTCCCAACACATGTTACACAATTTTGTGGTTCCACTGTATTCATCAGCTTTCTGTCATATTTGATCACAGAAACACAGCACTGAGTTCTGACAGGGGGCGTTGGTTTATTTTTCAGTACTTTTTTGGTACAGATTTGAATTATTTTTGTTTGAGATTTTATAAACGCAAAGCTATTACCATGACTTGAGTTTGGCGTATATCCTAAAAAGAGTCATTAAAAGGCACAATTCACCATTTAAAACAAACAAATTTGTTAATTTATTCACTGTCAGAGCATTCAAGATGTACAGTAGGTGACTTTTTTCTATAGTAGAACAATAAAAGTTGATTAAATCTGAAACCTGGTGCGTAGGTGAAATAACTGAAACCACCATCACTTTGAGAGTCAACAAAACACATGTAGGCAAAATGAAATTAATACCTGTGGTTACTGACGATACATTGAAGTCTTGTGAAATGAAATTATAGGTCTGTGCAGGAAACTGAAAATGACTTACAACTTATCACCTTTTATCCACACTCTTTTGAAAAATGGTTGGAAGCAGTACCAGGATTCTTTAGCTTGTAGCAATAGCAGAACTTTATAAAAAATTATATATATATATATATATATAT
>CAIGQV010016547.1:20372652-20401868 GCA_903798115.1 Danio jaintianensis
AACATACCTGGCAATAAAGCTCTTTCTGATTCTGATTCTGATAAATGCAACAAAACATGTTAAAGGACCATCAAAATAAAGTGATAGCAAATTGGGTTTTACAAAACAACCAACAATAAAAAAACAACCAGTCTCACATATTTTTTTTCCTTTTTTTGAAAGTCATGAATACACTATTACAGAGTTTTTCCTTTGCTGTTTGAGCAAATTGAAAGGGTATTATTGCCTGTAATATGATCCATAACAATAAGATGATAAAAATTACGATAATAAAATAATAATTATAATATATCCATTTTAAAAAAACATAAAAATATAATGAATTTGGAAGCCAAAAACCTTTTCGACTGCTCATTACGCAAATATCTAATCACCAATCGCACGAGCAAGGGCATTTCAGTATGTGGATGTGTTCTTCTGTTCTATCTATTTTTCATATCATGGCTTCACACTATTGCATCATCAAAATCTGTACATCTTTATAGCAATGGTAAAAGTTAAAGATGTATGACGAGTCTAAAAGAGTGAGTTTGTCAATCAGGTCACGTTTCTGAATCTTTCCTATATGACTCTAATGAGCACACAGCCCATGCCACATCTCTCCCTATCAACCACAGTCTCATTTCTGCACAAGAAGGCAAACACAATGCTTTCTACCACGTCAATAACTAGACCATTTGTTACCATTTTCAGGCTCATTGTTGCTTTGAAAAACGGAAATAGATTCATGGTCAAACCATAGTTATTAATGGACTTGACAGAGCAGCGCTGGCAGATGAAAATGAGAATCAGAGACTGAAGATGAAAATTGCTTTCAGAAACTTCATAAGGCTGTCCCCATTGATAGGTGCCTTTCTTTCAGCTCTGTGATTAGAAACATCACCTAAATGTGCGCTGGGTCTAATCAGATATTTACAGAGAGCCCAGGATGCCAGGATGTACATTAATTCATTTAGCTTGTGTTTGTGGAAATTAATCTTTCCATCAGATGCGGCATTATCTTTGATTACATTAATAATTTATAATCGACCAACAGGGGTTTAAAATGAAACAAGGCCAGGAGAAGAGGAGACCAAGTTGACCGAAAAAGAGGCTTCAGAGACGGCTGATGTTCATCGATTTATCCACTTCTAAGGAAATTGATGGACTCGTTTAGAGCCAGGGTCCATTATGGCTCCCAGTAATGGATAATTTTTTTTTTTTTTTTAAACAATTTATTATTTTTAAGTTATGATCAAAACAAATATGATTACCCCTTAATCCCTTGATATTTGGAAAGCAATAATGGTTTCGCCTCCTAAATGTGCTCTCACCATTTGGATTTACCAAGGACGGCCTCAACGTTTTAAGGAGAAAGCACGAATTTCACATCTTGCACTGCTCTAATGGCAAAAATCTATTTGTAGCTATGAAAACATTAACCCTCTGATACATGGCTTCTAAGCATTTTGTGTGATATTTCATTAAACATTGCAAAGAGAATTTCTAGTTAGCTTTTCTGACACTGCTATATTTTAAAACATTGTTACAATATGAATAAAATATACTCAGCTTTGATGAAATCTACACTGCATAAAGCGCAAAAGTATATTTTTGCTGCATATTCAAAAAAATTATTTAAAATGAGCTGAAACAACAAATTCTTGAGATTTTTTTGGACAACCTAATTGTTTTATGTTCAATCCACTTCTATTTGTCAAAACAATTAAGTTAACTCAATTTGTGTTGGACATTAATTAATTATGTGGATCCCTGCATTTTTTTGTACAGTGTAGAAATAAAAGTGATGCGTATGCCTAAAAACCAACCAACCAACCAAATAAAAAAGATTAGATAGACAGACAAACAGACAGACAGACAGACAGACAGACAGACAGATAGACAGACAGACAGACAGACAGACAGATAAACAGACAGACAGATTTTGTTTGATGACAAATGTCACAGAGACCTTAAATGGTAACAAAAACCTATACAAACATTAGAACTCAAAGGTGCCATGAACTGCATTAAATCATATTTTAGAATGTTCTTATTATAACCACAATTTATAACATAAAATATCCAAATTAACAGGTTATTTTCTTTACTACATTGTTTGGTGTCACTGCATTGATTGAATAACTATTTTGCATATTAAAATAATACATGAGTCATTTTGGTTAAAAATATATGTAAATTCCCAGTACAAATCAAATGCTATGTAACAGAAAAAGAAATAGAGGCATGTTTTTTTTTATTTCCAGTCTCTGGAAGGCTTGTGTCTTTGCTAAAACTGAAGTCAATCTGCAGTAAAATGAAGAGAACAACTGAACAGTGTTTTACTGATGCAATCTAGTACACCATTTTTTAATGCTACACAGTGTTGAACTCGAGCAAACGCCTACTATGTATGCTATGCTTTGTTTGGGTTGAATGGGAGTTTCCTCGATTATCCCAGCAGTCCAAGCCTTTGCATGTTGACAGATCTTCTGAAGAAAGTCTTCATCTGATTTTACAGGTATTTTACACACTTGTTGGTGAGAAAGCACTGCTTGCTTGATACTACTTTGACCAGTGAGAGAGACATTAGCCAAAGTGGATTCAAACCTACCTGCAGCATTCGGTCACATATAAAATTCTGTAAGTACTTTCCCAGCAGGCACACAACATCATAGGATGTCATAATATTAGTTTAGATTTAGGTTGTGATGTCGGGTGACCAAAATTCAATGTCTAGCCAGCGTCTAAGGACAACGTCATTTTGATGTCCAATAATGATGTCAAATGACATGGATATTTGATTGATTTTAGGTTGTGTTGGAAAGTGACCAAAATCCACGTCGAGCCAACATCTTAATTAAACCAACATCATTTTGATGCAGATACTGACATTTATTTGTCAAGTATGGCAAAAAAAAATCAAACGTCCACACAACGTCAAGCTGTAACTTCATTAGACGTTGATATTTGGTTGTTTTTAAGTTGTGTTGGAAAGTGACCAAAATTCCACATCTGTCCAACATTGGACACTGACGTCGATCTGACGTTGGGTTCTCACGTCAACCCGATTTTCATTTCCACCCAAAATGCAACGTCCCCACGACTTTGGGGTACAACATCAATCTGATGTCATCAGACGTCCTGTGCCTGCTGGGTTTAGATCAGTGGTTCTCAGCCACATTCCTGGAGCCCGTAACACTGCATGTTTTGCAAGGCTCCAAGATTATTAAATTGTTCAATGAATATTTCCATTGTTCAAAAGTTAGTTTTAGTGGGGGAAATATTTTTATAGCTATTTTCCACACGGAGACACTTTTTTTAGTTTGATTTTGTTTAAAAAAACAATTCACACTATACAAGTTCTTTGCAGGAACCAAAGTGATATGATATTGATTTTCATAAGTAAACAAACTCTGGAACATTGTATTCATTGTGTACACATCAGAGTGCAAAGGGTGGCAAAAGAAGAGACAGAATAATGTGGCAAAATGATATCATCGATAAAATAATTGACAAATTCCTCCAGTAGCTCTTACTGTTGGCTGAATAAAAAGGGAGATTTTAAAGATGTAAAAGATGTTTTTTTAATCTCAGAGAGTTAAATAATGGTTAAATAAGAATAGGTTTAAAAAAAAGATTATTAATAATCTTTAAAAAAACACACACACATTTTCGTTTGTGTTCAACAGAAGAAAGAAGCATCATTTAGCCTTGAATGAACTTGCAGGTAAGTGAATTTCATTTCTGAGTAAACTATCCCTTTAACGTGTCATAAAGCAAATGGAACGTGAAACAGAATGCTGCAGTACAACAAGTGCGGTCATCAGATTAGTCCCATTGTTCGGTTTCCATTCAACAGTGATAAACTCTGAAAGACGATTTATATTTTCCGTCAGATAAACTTGTGGACTAGTTTCAACAATCAAAATAAAACTACCCACGCACTGTAGCTACACACATCAGCTGAACTCTGAACTCTTTGTATTATGCCACTAGATGGCGCAACCTTTAGTTAATCGACTGATTTTGTGCAACTTCATCTGACACTGTACGTCATATAGCGTCTATTCATGTTTTCTAGTATTGTCTGTATTTTATTTAATGTTTGTTGTGAATATTCTATATAAGAATACATTTATATGCTCATTATAATTAGCAAAGTCTACACATTAGGCAATGTTGCCTTTTAATGATTGAGATCTAATTTCTATTAATTCAATGCTAGCATTCATTCATTCATTCATTCATTCATTCATTCGTTCGTTCGTGCATATTTTATAAGAATACATTTTTTATGCTCATTATAATTAGCAAAGTGTACACATTAGGCAATGTTGCATTTCAATGATTGAGATCTCGTATCTAGATGAATGCAATGCATTCATTCATTCACTCATTCATTCAATCATTTAGGCAAATGTAATGTAAACACACAACTGTATGTAAACACAGCAGTTTAAAATAAAACTTTCTATTTATCTCATGCAAGCGAAGTCAAGTTAAATTTAAGCCATGTTATAGTAGGTTTATTTTTGTTTCCCTAATTTTAGTGTAGTTTAAAAAAAGAACAAAAACTGTCCCTATGGAAGCACGTTGCAACATTTGTGTAACTGTTTCCATAAACAAATATTTTGAGGTATGCATTTGCATGTTCTGTACCACAGACTTCATGATGAAACCATCTAGAGTGAGCAACAGTTCCACTAACTAACAGATGAGCACATACATAAAAACTTCAAAACACAGCATTTATTCCTCATTCTTATACAGCTTTATGCCTACAATATTTTCACAACACTTGAGCCAAATTTTATTTATGGCACTATTTGTTCGCCTTTCAGATCTGATAGCTTTAGACAAGAAAGATCATTTTACAGCTTTTGTGTTATTAGTGATTTAAGATTAACCTCTGATAGGAGCCTTTCAAAACTGTGGCAGTGACTCATTAGGATAATTGTTACAATAATTAAGATTCACATTTGGGTATCAGTTATAGACAAGCAAATTGGGCTATTCAGCCGGTACAAATAGCATGCTGTGGCAATGGCAAAAGATCACAACACTTACCGATGATGGGAAAATGAAGAAAATTTGTGTTAGTTTAACTGAGAAAAGGCAAACTAGAAAACTACAGTGAAGCAGAACTGACAAAAATAATTGTTCAACAGGAAAAAAAGATGTGGTTAGAAAATTAACATATGACATACATTGTTACATTGTAAGTGGATTCAGCAGTATTATTACACACACTGAGTAAAGCAATAGTTATTCTCCTCTCTTACAGCAAAACACTGCAAGAAAACAGACGTTGTTGAGACATTGTTTCTTTGGGTTTTCATTAAGCTTTTTTTTCAGTGTAATGTAAAATATAAATCCAATCGCACTTCTTTAGTTGAACTTAATCAATTTGTGTCTGTAGATTTCAATTACAATCCCTAATTTTAAATGTTTTTTTCCTCCTGAATGAAGCCATAAATCTCCACTTCGGCAGTATTTACAAAGATCAAAGTCTACAGTTTTATTCATATCTATATTCTAAAGATTTTTACTGAGGGCTTTTTATACACAATTTGCCTGATTATAGGCTACAACTTATTGTTCCACAAAAACGTAAACATGTAAAGAAACATTGTGGAGTGATATGGATTCCCCAAATCCCTTCAACATTTGACTGTCAAATAAATAAATAAATAAATAAATTAATTAATTAATTAAAAGAAAGAATCAAGAGAAACCTGAGTTATTCCATCAGAGTTTTGTGCTGGAAATATGTGCAAATTAGCCCATATTTAATTAAACAACGGTTCATTTGCATATTTGAAAACTTGTTGGTTGCATAAAAAGTTTGCCATGCTTTTTATAATCAATCAAATGGGGAAGTATAGGGAAGTGATAACGATTTTACTCTATATTCACCTGCAGTGTCAGTTGGACAACAGGTCAATAAGAACAAAGTGCCATAAAGTACTGCGACGTTTGCGTTGCTGTGGGACTCTCACTGTCAGTGCGGCTGTAGTGACGATTACGTTACTGCATGTTAGCTCCGCCCACGCCGCTTTGACTGACAGACAGTTTGTAACTATGAGGCTCAGGTGAAATAGTCCTGCCAGTCTTGTGAGTTGTTGCGACACTTCGACTGTTTGAAGCACAGGCGTCTTCAAGTACTATAATGGACCGGTCGAATTAAACCTTAGGAAGTGATCTTTAACAGGTAAATAACTTTACTGTCTAGCTAAAGAGGAATGTGGTCGAGTAAAAAAATTGAGCTTTGATAACAAACTTTTCGACGCACGTCGGAGTCAGACATGCATAGGAAACTGATCCGTGTCAAGTTTAGTATCACACGTATAATACCCAGGGAAGTCATAATAGTCTTGTTTTTGGACGTGATGAACTCTTTATGTGTTCATAACATGATTTTAAATAGTTTGTAAAGTCATTTTAATGTGCGTTTCTCTTGCTGTTGAACTGAAGCAACAGACAAATGTACTATGTATATTATGTTTGTCGACTTAGTTATAAACTTCGTAGTTGTCTTCATTTATTAGCGAACATCCTTCCTTACAGTTTTGAAAAGCAACTAATAGGACATAACAAGTTAAATCATACAGTTTCATCATGGGCAGCACTAAATATCTGATGCTAGATTCCATCACTCATTTTATATTATGCATGCTGTGCACTCACTGAAAAGTCTATCATTGAAAGGATCATGCACTGCTGCATTAATCTGACACCATTAATACAATGATAATGAGAGGTGTAGATTTTGTCTGCTGTTTATTTGGCACACACTGTCCAACTCAATCTTTCCCTCTGAATCTCAGCTTGTTGCTTTGGTCACACACTTTACAATAAGGTTCTATTAGTTAATGCCAGCTGATGACTTTACTAACATGGATTAAGAATGACGATACTTGTGCAGCATTTATTAATCATAATTCTGTATTCACTATATGCATCGTTAAAGTCCAAAAGTTGTGCTTGTTAACATTAGTTAATGCACTTAACAAAGATGAACAAATACTGTAATAAATGGATTATTTATTAACTAACATTCACTAATGTAAACGTATTGTAAAGGTTTACTGTTGATTTTCCTATAGAATTCTACGGTGGCCAAGAGAGCTTAATGTGCTGCAATTAAAGAAAACACATGCAATTACAAAAAACACCAACAAATTAATAAAAGATCTGCGTTGGTTTGACAGCATATGTGTTGCAAATGGTCACAACAAAAACAAATAAAGAAAATATGCTGCATTTTCTCACAACACATGCAAATAGCATAGAACAAAACGGAAATGTTTCAAGGGGTCCCAAAATCGTGATAGACCTGGCTGGAATTTGCTTATTGTGCTGTGACTTTTGATCAGTAAAGTTGTAAGGTAATCTTTGAAAGTTCTTTTGTTTATTTTAACATCCTGATTACACAATTCCCTTGTCTTTTGTATATTATTAGCCATAACCTAAATAGCTGGGTCCATTACATTTTTTGTGCCCCTTAAAACATTTCCATTGTGTTCTGTGCTATTTGCATGTAATGTGAGAAAATGGAGCCTGTTTTCTTTATTTGTTTGTGTTGTGAGAATTTGCAACACATATACTGTCAAACCGATGCAGATCTTTTCTTAATTTGTTGGTGTTTTTTTGTAATTGCATGTGCTTTCTTAAATTGCAGCATGTTAAGCTCTCTCGGCCACCGTAGATTAGAACATTACCTGAATATTTATAACACAATATCTATTATTTCGCAATCACTAATGCAATTAATGTAATTAATGACTTAAAAATTGACGTTACCATAGATTTCACCACTGGCTACTCCAAAGTGCTTTGATACTTTAACATTTAATGATGTTTGATTCATCAATACTAATTTAATCTAAACCAATCTTAATCTGGTGCTATACAAAATGCAAGTAAAAACATAATACAAGCAAATATTATTGACATTAATTTGATTAAACCTTAAAGAATCACAGGTGTTTGTTTCTCACAATCCTAACTTTTAAACTTATAAACAAATGAAAGTTTCATTACTGAAAATATTTGAGGAGGCAGCAATTACCTTAAAACCCATGACTTATAAATATAAATATATTTTAATATTCTTTTCCCTCATTTTTAAAAATGTATGGGTTCCTTTTTTTCTGGACTCCAGATAGATTGCTGAAATATGTTAGTAATAAAACATTAATTACTTAACATTGTGAAATGTATTCAGTTTAACAAACATATTTTTTTGTAAATAATTATATTGTTTTTAAAAACTAATTTCTCAAATGAGCATTTCTGTCTATGCATGATAAGAGAGCTCTCTGATTTCGTCTAAAATATCTTAACTTGTGTTCTAAAAGGTCTCACTGGATTGGAACGACATGAGTGTGAGTACCTAATAACAGAAAATAAATTTTTGTGCGAACTAATCCTTTAATGCAGGTGTACAACACAACTTTTGATTTATGAATCCAAAATCTGCAGAATGACATTCCATTTGGCTTGATTTATTACATTTGTTCCCACATCCTGGTAATCACAGGGCCTTATTAATCCATTCCCTAACTGGACTAAAGGTTTGACCGGTTGTTCAACTGAATCAGACTTGTCTGTTATAGCCTGAAGCCATCAGGCACTGCCCAGTAGTTTGAAAGCTATCCCAGCTCAAATCAGCACAGGCTGTTAGCATAATAAGGCACTCCCTTATATCTAACTATGTCTGTCCTGCTTATGATATTCAGAATTTAAAGGTATCATGTGACCATTCATAAATGAGACAGACAAGGTTTCATTATGCATGTTTAACAGATGTGCAGTTCTGACCTCATATTTGCCATATTAACAAACTAAACCTCATTGATAATGACTAGGATTTATGGAGAGTCCTTATAAAGCTTGGAAAGCTGATAGCTTGCTCTTCAAGACAAATAGTTGTTTGTTTTCCTAAAGCACTATATAGCAAACTTCACATCCAGTTCCAGTAGTTTGTGCAGTGAATGAAGGATACGCTTCATGTGAACTTGCATTATTGCAGAACAGCAAACGGTAATTCCTTATTAATGTAATCACCGTTTTTTTTTTTCTTTTTTTTTTTTCCCATTTTTTATTTATGAGTGAATGTATTTGTAAATGAATTTTAAATGTGATTTATAATTCAGGCTATACTTATTTCATAACATGTTTTAATTATAGACATGATAATATAGCATAAATATATTGATACTGGTTGGTATACTGGTTGATAATGCACACAAATGAAGTGTCTTAGTGAAATAGATTGCATCTATCAGTGGTTACTGATTATTTAAAATAAAATGGTTAGCAATAATTAATATATCAGAGTATTTTAGGTTGTTCAATGTAAAATAGCCAATTAAAGTTTGAAAACAATGAGACAGTTTTAAAAAATAGTATAGCAGGAAATTATAGGGCAAAAAGAGAAAATAGCACTGAAGTTTTTAATTATTGTTAAAATATGGGTGTAAAATAATGTTCTTTCTGGTTGTTTTGAATGCTTGGGTAGAAACACTCCTACCAACTCTAAAACATGAAACTGCAAACATTACATGGATTCTAGTGGTGTCTTTAATATGTTTTATTAGAAATTTTATGTAAATATTTTTTAATGTGCATCTACATTTGTATGTGTTGTAGAGTTGATAGGTAAATCATAACTATTAAAATGGAGATTTTAAACATTGTAAATTGAGATTTATTGTAATTTATTGGACTTAAGTATTTATCAAATCATTGTTTGTGTATTGTTTAAAAAGTAATATTTTCTCCAGGGTGCATATGTATATGTCCATCAATGAAAGAGTTAATACATGTCACCGTCTTACAGTAAATAATCAAAAGGTACTTAAATGTCCCAAATCTGGGTCCCTCAGATAGTGTAAATGTCTTCTGTGCATGAAGGACAAATTATTTTTATTTGAGTTCAGTAAGCACTTTCTGGAGACCACTTCTTTTGTTTTGCCAGTTATTTGAGGAACTGAAACTTAAAATGGAGTCTATAGTTCCCTAACAAGAAATCCAATGTCTGTGTCCACAGTTAAAAAAAAAAAAATCCTATCTGGGACAGACTTCAATTTAATTTTGAAGTTTCTTAAATAAAGAACAGGATAAAACATTTTTTTAATAATGTAAGTTCTCTATATAACATCTAACCCATGCCTTTGCAATCAAAACATAATTAAATTAGAATTAGAAACTAAATGATGACAACATTATCAGAAAACGTTAATGTTGTCATATATGTTGTCAACAATGTTTCATATATTATGTTTAATATGTGGCATAGTCATAACAATGTTTTAATGTATTGCTAACAAAATTGTATATGACTTGTGAATTCTGGAGCTTTGAAAAATATTACTTCATGAAGAAATGAAAAGGCATTTCTGTATGTATATTTTACCTGGTTGAACAAAAAGCATTTCACCAGGTGTTCAAATTATTATTTAAATATATTTACTAGATTAAATTGGTTTAATATACAATTGAAGTCAGAATTATTAGCCTTCTTGCGATTTTGAAAAAAACTAAATATTTAATAATAATAATCATTGTGTGTGTTTAATGGAGCAAGCAAATATTCACATTTCCTAAAATATTTTTTCTTTCTTATGGAGAAAGACTTTTTTTTTGTTTGGCTGGAATAAAAACAGATTTTTTTTATTTGTAAAAGAACATTTTATGGCCATTATTATTATCCCCTTTAAAAAACTGTGTTATCCAATAACATGCCTAATTAATAACCTAGTTATAAGCCTGTAAATTGCATTTTAAGCTGAATAGTATCTTGCAAAATAAACAGAACAATACTGTCATAATTGTGCTAACAAAATAAACAAATTATTAGAAATTAGTGATTGGCTAAGTAGTAAGGTTTGGAAGTTTGGAACTTTTCCATGAACCGGATCTTTTGGACAATTCATTTCAATGAACTGGTTCAAAAAAATGGTTCACCGGTTCCTTTGCACTACAACATAATGACATCATCCATGATGACGTAATGACAATCCTCCCATGTTAGGACTCAACATATCAAAAATATATAGTCAGCGATCATAATTTCAGTTAAAACATCGTCATGGTCTGAAAAGTTTCTTCCAATTAAGTTTTGCACCCCAAATGAAGCATGATTAACTTACTAATTAAATTCCATTACAATTTTCTGTTATGAAATAAACCTGTTGTTGTTTCGCCACATCCTCTCATTTCAGCCTCTGTTTACCCGAGCTGTAGCTTCATCAGTTGTCTGAGTTGTTTCAGACGGTATTGTGTTGCTGTGTCAGTCACAGCAGGCTGTCATGTACTGTTTGTGTTCGGTTCACCACCTGCTGAATCACGCATGTGCAGTTCACCGCTTCTCAAATCTGATCTTGGTGTAATGTTCTAGCAGTAGAGTCTTATTTTGAGTCAGAGGAGGTATCAGGCATGTTAACAAGTATGTAATTTGTGTATAAGTGCTTACTGGAGATGCGAACCATTTCAAACTATTCAGTTCAATTTCAATTAGAACATTCGGTTAAAAAGAACGATTCATTCGTATTCAGCCATCACTACTTAGTAAAATAATCAGACCCATTATTGCCATCCTGTCAAATCATGCATAGAAAGATTACATCAGACAGACCGACCTTTATAAAATGCTTTATAAAATGCAGCAAACATGTATAGTGTAGAAGCATTAAAAGTGTCTAAGAAGACATAAGATCATCACACGCAACTTTTTTGACTTCGTCACTGATGAGAATATGAAGGATGCGCTACAGGATGTTTCGTTTTCAGACACATATATTCTATGAGTGCTGCATGAGCTTGGTTTTGTGGTGCCAACTGGCAATGTCACAGCTAGATTTTTGCCCCTTAGGGTACACAGATTTCATATTATAGTTCATGAATGGCAAATAATTTAACTTGCACTTAGAAACACCCTTGATAGAAAATGGCACTGACATAAGCCGGATTTTTTATTTAGGGTATAAGGTGGAATAATTTTCACTGTGTAAAATTCACCACTCGCTACTCCTGACTACATTTAGAAAGGCTACGTTTACTCATACTTTTTTAGAGCAGATACTTTTGTTCTACTTGCACTACATCTTTTGGCGAGTAGTGATACTTCCAAGACTCTGATTTTCCACCACTAGACGAAAAGCATGCCATGTCAACCACACCTGGATGAGGGAGAGGAGAAAGCTCCTGTTTCTGTATGGTAAATGTCATCAGATTGGCTCTTAGGTTCATGTGCATGGCATCATCTCTCACAATGGTTGAATTGTTAGTTTGCTGGAGCTCGTATCCGGTGCCAAGCAATTGCATTACAGTTGGAATGTGCGGACTTACTCTTCAACTCAAAACAATGAACTTGTTATGGTTCACTTGAAACAACCAGAGATTTCTGTCATCGATCTGGACGAGTAGCATTTTTTGGACATCTTGGTTACACAGAACTGTCATCAAGTTTAATTTGTGTTCAAGGGCTGCATTCTGTATGCATATCAAATATTCAGGAAGAAGGATTGTTTATTCATTTATTTCTTATTTTTATCTTAATATTTTGACAGTGAAGCGAATTTATGTTACACTGTCTAACTTGTCTGCCCAGTTGCAGCAGAGGAAATGTTTGAAGGGAAACTTGTTTGAAAATGCTCATTATTCAGTTCTGTTTGATGACATTGAATGTATTACAGAACGAAGCACCGTAAATCACTTTTACATAATAATAGTCATATAAAACTTATAAAATAATGGGAATTAAAAGTAAAATGGGGATTTTGTAATGTCTAAATGAATAAAAGTATAATTTATTTTAAGAAAAATACAGTAAAACGATACTATTGTAAATCATTATAATTTGAAACAACTGTTTACTAGTTTAGTATATATAAAATAAATCATTTATTCCTTTGATTCAACACTGAATTCTCAGCATCATTACTCCTGTCTGGCATTTCTGTGTGGAGTTTGCATGTTCTCCTCGTGATCGCGTGGGTTTCCTCTGGGTGCTCCGGTTTCCCCCACAAGTCCAAAGACATGTGCTATAGGTGAATTGGGTAAGCTAAATTGTCCCTAGTTTATCTGTTTAAATGCGAGTGTATGGGTGTTTCCCATGGGTTGCAGCTGGAAGGGTATCTGCGGCATAAAATATGCTGGATAAGTTGGCGGTTCATTCTGCTGTGGCGACCCCAGATTAATAAAGGGATTAAGCCGAAAAGAAAATGAATGAATGAATTACTCCTGTCATGAGGATCACAGCCTATTAAGCTGATTTGATATTATTATCAGAGTATATTCTTTGTGCAATAGAAAAATTCTAAAGAACGCAATTTATTTAAAAAAGCAATTAAAATATATTTGCTGCCACTTTAAATTAGTTTAATGTGCAAAAGTATAAACAAAATGGAATAGAAAGGAAGTCCTAAGAGGCCATGCATTAAAATATTTTTCTCTCTTGTTTTATTATGTTTATCACAACTAAATTTTCTTGTGATCTTGACATAACAACTAATTTTCTCATGATCATGACTTTTATTTTCTTCTGATCTCAGCATAACAAAAGCTGTTTTCTTGTTATAACTACTTAATTTTTCTGCTTTTATTTATTTATTTATTAATTTATAATAATAATAATAATAATAATAATAATAATAATAATAATAATAATTATTATTATTATTATTATTTTTATGGGGCGGTGCGGTGGCGCAGTGGGTAGCGCTGTCGCCTCACCGCAAGAAGGTCACTGGTTTGAGCCTCGGCTGGGTCAGTTGGCATTTCTGTGTGGAGTTTGTATGTTCTCCCGTGTTCGCGTGGGTTTCCTCCGGGTGCTCCGGTTTCCCCCACAGTCCAAAGACATGCGCTATAGGTGAATAGGGTAAGCTAAATTGTCTGTAGTGTATGTATGTGAATGTGTATGGATGTTTCCCAGTGATGAGTTGCAGCTGGAAGGGCATCCGCTGCGTAAAAGCCACAACCCAGCACTGAGAGTAGACTAACTCATGACCTCTTTTGACCTTCTTGCTCTGAGGTGACAGTGCTAACCATTGGGCCACCAGGCCACCCAACCATTGGGTTTTAAAGTATAATTTTAATTTGATTGAAAGAAAATTAACCCAATGTTGGGTCTTCCATATTTGACCCAACATTGGGCTACAACAACCCAGCATATTTTATGGCACTGACATGTGATCAGTTTTCCTTTTATTAAAATAAAGTAGTTATTTTATAAAGTAGAATCATTCATTGGGGCGACACAGTGGCGCAGTGGGTAGCGCTGTCGACTCACAGTAACAAGGTCGCTTGTTTGGCATTTCTGTATGGAGTTTGCATGTTCTCCCTGTGTTGGTGTGGGTTTCCTCTGGGTGCTTTGGTTTCCCCCACAGTCCAAACACATGCGCTATACCGAAAAGCCGAAAAGAAAATGAATGAAGGAATGAATAATTATTATTGTTATTATTATTTTTATTATTCATTCATTCATTTTCTTTTCGGCTTAGTCCCTTTATTAATCAGGGGTCGCCACAGCGGAATGAACTGCCAACTTATCCAGCATATGTTTTACACAGCGGATGCCCTTCCAGCCGCAACCCATCACTGGGAAACATCCAAACACTTTCATTCACACACATACACTACGGACAATTTAGCTTACCCAATTCACCTATAGCGCATGTCTTTGGACTGGTGAGAGAAACCGGAGCACCCGGAGGAAACCCACACGAACATGGGGAGAACATACAAACTCCACAAAGAAATGCCAACTGACCCAGCCGAGGCTCGAACCAGCGACCTTCTTGCTGTGAGGCGACAGCGCTATTATTATTATTATTATTATTATTATTTATAGCTGGCCACCATGAACTCCTATGAACTTTGCTACACTTACAATTTTAGCTGTAGCATAATAGTGCTTGCATGCTTGTCATATTGCAGATTGAAAAAAAGAAAAGAAAACATGCCTGCTACAACATGCAGCAATTTTAGCAATTAACAAAAAGCCCCATCTTCCCCATGTAACTTAATGATTGTGTTTAACTGTTTGAGTAAGATGAAGGGGCAGCACACAGTGTTTTGCCAACTGATCTTGCAGAAAGCAACTGTCCCTTTTAATTGTGAGCAATATAATAATATTATATGAGTGCAGACGGTTGTGTTTATGATTACATTCATATGGTTTTATATCATTATTTACATTAATAATTCCTCACTGTGGGCAGCACGGTGAGGCAGTGGGTAGCACAATCGCCTCACAGAAAGAAGGTCGCTGGTTCGAGCCCCGGCTGGGTCAGTTTGCATTTCTGTGTGGAGTTTGCATGTTCTCCCCGTGTTCACATGGGTTTCCTCCGGGTGATCCTGTTTTCCTCACAGTCCAAAGACATGCGGTACAGGTGAATTGAATAAGCTAAATTGGCCATAGTGTATGTGAGTGTGTGCAAGAGTGTGTGGGTGTTTCCCAGTGTTGGGTTGCGGCTAGAAGAGCATCCGCTGCGTAAAACATGTGCTGGATAAGTTGGCGGTTCATTCCGCTGTGGCGACCCCGGATTGGTGAAGGGACTAAGCCGAGAAGAAAATGAATGAATGAATTACTCACTGTTTTATACTATTTTAGAGCAGAGGTTCTGTTTGAGGCAAAATAAGTTTGTTGCATGTATGAATTAAATTATGAAGAATGATGAAGATCATGCTTTTGCTTTAATGTATCCTTGTCGCAATTTATTTACAATCACTTTAAAAAAGTGAGTCCCTGCAAAAGCTAATGCAATATAAAATACTGTATACTTTGCATTTACTGCTTCTAATCTAGCACATCCTCTTATGCCAAATAAGCAGAAATAAACAAGTCATTAAACTTAAGAAAACAACTTAGGAATTGTCAAGATCATAAGGAAATAAATTGTGATAATAAGAAAACAACTTTTGATATCAAGATTATGAGAAAAAAAGAAATATATAACAATGCATGGACTCTTCTGTAGAATAGTACTGAATAAAATTATACATTTAAAAAAATCTCAAATGTTGAAATTATAATATATTTGTGTTTATTTATTTACTTTTTGAAAATTAATAAGTTGTTAGTAATTTACATTCAGCTGCACAATGAATGTCAAGTAACACAATGTTCATAAGATCATAAGAAAAAAAAGTTCAAACAGGATTGAGGTCCTACTTACTGATTGAGGTCTCAAGGGTTAAACTTCAGAGAAGCTTAAAGAGAGGGTTCAACCAAAAGTGAAAATTGTCAGCTTCTTATACCCCAAATATGTCTCTCATAACTCACTGTTGAGCACAGTAAGCTGCAGAATGTCCAATATTAGAGCTTAAAAAACAGCATATTTTTCAGAAACCTTACAAAGACATTATGATGTTGAACATCTTCTCCTCCATGGTTCTCTGATCTCAGCCGTGCGGTTGTATAGCATTCTAATATGTGTGTCTCTGCAAAGATGTCAAACATTTGTATGCAATCCTCACGTATCAACTGTATGAGATTGAGATGACGATGGTTTCACAAATTATGCAATGTTGCCCATGAGTTTCATGGAGACATTTTTTGGTGCATTTTTTTTTCATTTGTGGAGCATCTTCTCACCTTTTCTCTTAGGGCATTTTGAAGTTTGCTGGTTTTCCAAGACAAAGTAAGCCATGCGTGTTTGTAATAACATAAGGGTGTTTTAAATGATTTTAATTTTTGAAATTGTTCCTTTAAGGAAGTAGCATTCTGTTGTTTTAATGCATCCTATCTTGTTTTTAATCAACCAAAAGCGCTATATTTAGTTTTCTCATCAGCCACGTCTTAATTAGGTCAAACGTGATCTTTGATCCTGGTGTTTACAGTGTAAAAGTTTGTCAAATTTGTAAGTCCCCACATCAGCATTGCTGTTTCACTTTCACACAAAACAACTTGGTGCAGTTCCCCTGAACTAGTAGCTGAAGCAGCAGGGCTGCAGCCCCATTGGCTGATGAGGTTTGTGGCTTTTCTAAAATTGGGCTTCCGCTAGATCGAACGCTGCTCTTTAGCATAGCTAAAAATCATTCAAGCAGGGTCCCACAGGGAACGACAGCAGCGCAATGCAGAGCTAAACAACATGTAGCAGAAGCGCACAATTTCACTGTTCTTTGATGCTCAGTGAACTTAAAAAAAAAAGAAAATGTTTTTTCTGAAAAAAAACCCCTTGATTTTGGCACAATCAGGTTTAGTATTCTAAACAGAATAAATATATAAAATATATTAAATGTTAACTGATGTATTAGATTACAAAATAATTCAGCAAACAATTAATTCAGCATTTATTCAGCAAGTTTGACAATAACAAATTTATAATAAATAATATAAATACAAATGTATAATGTTACAAACTATTTTCCAATTCAAATGTATGTTTTTATTGACCTTCTATTCGTTAAATTGCCTGAAATGCTGTATCATGCAGAAAAAAACTGTTATCAACATTAAAAATAAAACTAAATGTTCCTTAACCACCAAATTAGTTCAATAGGTTAATGTCTGAAGAATCATGTTTTTTATTAAATAAATGCAGTTTTTGAGCGTAAGAGACTTATTTAAAGAAAAAATCTCCAAACGTGTGATTGAAAATGAATACAGAACTGTGTGTGGTTTAAAATCTGTGTGTGTTATTGTGTGTCAGTCTCAGTGGTCAGGTCAGATTTCACAGTAGTTTTACATTATTCGGGACATGACACCAATACAACATGATGAACTTGCACCTATATATATTTTTTATTTACATATTCAAAATGCATGCAAAATACATACAGGATGAATTGACTTCATCGACAAATTTGTTTTTGAATTAAACAAAAAAAGAATCTAGTTGTCTAACCTGCACTAACAGTGAATTTCCTGCACAGTGAATTTCAGATAGGAAGTCTTTTACTACCTAAACAGATGTAGATACACTATATATTGACCTTGGTGGAAGTTGATCTCCTGATAATCTGTATTTAAATATACTGCAAAATCAGTATCACTTCTGCTGTGCTTCTTCAAATGTGTTCCCAACATTTCTCCTTTTATGAGGCCCAGTTAAACACCTGCTAATGAAATGAGGAAGTGAGGAGTGTCTCTCTTACTCACTTACTCCAAAATAAGTCAAGAGGAAATCTGTTCAAGGTATAAGATGGGGTGGGGGTGGGGGGACTGCGTGTTTGTGTGTCTGTCATGGTGAACCGCTGCACTCCATTTCTGATTCGGCTGACTCACATCCTGATACAAAAGCAAAACCAATGTGATGAATGACAGTGTATCGCCGTAATCTGTTAATCAGTCTACGAAAAATGTGAGGGGAGAAACCCATAGTTTCCCAAATAGCAGTGAGGTTGAATGCCTGCTCTTGCTAAAGAGGGGGCGTTTTTGTCGTGGGAGAATATACTTGCTTTCATGTCTTTACTTTTCCACTCGTTAATTTCATACAAGAAAAAATAAATGTTTTAAACTGAATCACAATTTTTGATGCAGTTTTGGATCATTTAATTAAAAAAGGTCATTAATTACAAATGACTAATTACATCCAAAATCAAACGAAAAGTGCTTCAGGAGTAATTAATGTGTTGGTGCTCTTTGGGTAAGGGATTCATAAAGATAAACAATGAAATCATAAGTCCAAGGCACTTGAAAAGTAAGTGAAAAAATGTAAAAAGCCTTTATTAACATGTAGCTGTTCTATAAAAAAGCACCTACGCATTTTGGTAACACTAATTACATCATTAAAGGTGTATTTAAATTGGGGCTAGGAAAGTTAACACATTATTATAGCTTTAATGCATTCATTCTAATTTGAAAAGTTCATTGCTCACTGACTCAGACAAACAATGGGTCACAGGAGGAGTGGGAAATTGAACAGTACTGGCTTTGGATGAAGCTCGTCACATTGTCTCAACCAATGAGAAGATTTGGAATGGGCCTCATGCAGGGTTCACCCCTAAATGCAGATCACTGCTTCACTTTCTCTAGATTACTCACGGAATGTTTTTCACTACAAGCTAAGTTGAATTAATAGAAATTGTGCGGAAGATTCAGGTACGTCAACTTTGCTTTAAACGGGTTGCACTTTCCACAATTCACCTATATCTGCATGTTTGCATTGACTTTGTATGTGATCTACTCACACAAATACTTTGCTTTTGGACATATTATAATATTTGCAGAAAAGTCACGCAATTAATCACGATTAAATATTTGAATTGTTACTTTGCACTAATTTTAATTGCTTTACTAATTACTGTCTGAAAAGTAATTGAGTTACTCAGTAAGGCATTTTATTAATTCACTCAATAAAACTTAAAAGCCCAATAACTCTCAGCGAATAGAAAACAAATGAAATTTTATTCATTCTTTAAATTTGAGTCAAGCTTGGCCATAAGCTTTATAGAAAAAACATGATTGAGCTTTTTAATAACAAAAATAACATTCTTTAGTTAATCAATAGTTACTCCACTAAACAAAGAGAAAAGCAGCTGTCTCATAAATGCAATATGTCATTCACTTATTTCTTACTTAATTAATTGTTTCTTAAGCTTGTGCAATTGTCTGACAAATGTAAATTTTTTTAATTTAAATATATAATTATTCTGCTAAATATATATCATTCTTCTGACCTTAGATTGACTGCATATCACTCTTAAAATGACTTAAATTTGTCTTCTTGGCTCTCTCACCCACTGATGTCTCCTGTCTGGTTTAGATGGGGAAGTGAAGCCAGTTTGCGCTCAAGTACGCAGCCATTTTTGAACCTGAGGGGTGAAAACAAAAGGACAGATGTAGAAATGGAGCCTGGGATGATAGATACACAGGAATATGCAAAAGCATGTGTGGGCATATCAGTGGTAATGGTTTGATTTCATTTGCAAAGGCCCATAGAGCACTGGAAAACAATGCTGGTATTATGCAAGCGAAGGGGAGCGATTGCACCTTCAACATGCCTCTTCTACACGAAATGTATCCAAAGAAATTCAACATGCAGATACTTGTTAATACATTGCTGCATGATGATTTACATTTACGACCCACTGAAAATGTGAGAAGTCACAAGTAATCAGGAATTTCTTTTTGCGATAGGATTGAATTGGTTTACAGGTCAGAGAAAGAACCAAAGTTACTTTGTATTGTCTTTTTCAAGTAAGTGAGAAATAAGTGTTTTCATCTGAGAAATTCTCATCGTTTATTCAGCCCAGGCTCATTAGCCCAGGTACCTTAGTCTACATGTATTGCTCCGGCCCGGGTACGTTTGCGTTGCACATTTCAGATGACAAAACCACTAGCGGGTGCTGTCTACATTTTTGAGAATTTCTAATAAGTTACTTTGTGTATGTTTTGTTGTACGTTTCAGTCCTTCTTGTACGCGTTTATGAGAAGGCAGTGCTTGTTATACAGATCACCCAGTGAATCACTGACCTAAACCCTGCCCTTAACCCAACCAATAGTATTTTTCAAACGCAAACATGAGAGAAAAGTGCACTGTACGCCACATAGTTTTACATTGATTTTACATTGCTTTTATCTAATTTGTGAAACATTGCCAGACTCTAATCCAAATGCTCTGCATCACAAGTATACCTTGTGAATATACTTGGATTAAAAGTAAAAGAATATACAACAATACCTTTTCATGATACAGTGTGTGATGAGCACGTCTTGTGAACGCTCCTAAACATCTTTGCATGTGTAGCGGTCATTTTTCTATGTTGTGTTGTTGTTGTTGTTGTTATTAAAGAAAGAAATCCCTGTCAAATCTGGTCATGTCAAGGTGATTTTTAAATCGCTCTTTTCCATACAATTCACTGTGGATCTGTATGATATAACAAATTCCCAGACAATCACTCTCACTCTGCAGCAGTTGAGTGTCTCTTTAGCCTCTCCTCTCAAAAGACATTGCCGGAAATAGCACAAGCTCTCAATATACACTCACACTTACAACATACATACATAGGAGATGTATAATATCACACATTGTAAATAGTAGTAATAATAATAATAATAATAATAATAATAATAATAATAATAATCTTGTATACAAATATAATAATAGTAATAATTCAGAACAGCATTACAGTACAGCATTAGTGTTTCTTAGATATCAATTAACATATTTAATAAACAAATTCCCAGACAATCACTCTCACTCTGCAACAGTTGAGTACCTCTTTAGCCTGTTAACCAGAAAATATGTTTGAATACACAGGTAATCAATTATAAAGCATATAATAATTAAATGCACAACCTATTAAATTATTACAAAAGATCTTTTAGCGCAAACAAAATGATATTCACACATGTGTATATTTATACATATTCACCCGTTTATATATACCAATGCACATTTGTATATTATTCATCAATGCATATTTATCTATTTATCAAAGTATATCTATCTAATTCACCTATTAAAAGCACTTGAATAAACTTCATTTAACTGATCAGCAACTTGAATGAGTGGTCAAACACTACATGGAATATTTTCTCAAAAGCAGGTCATCTAAACATGAAATGAACAGCTAAACAGTATTTTAACATCAGGTGAGCAGAGCTTAAGAGTTTGCTGAAATTTATCTCTCTCTTGCCTACGTCAGCTGATGTGCATATTGTGACTCTTAAATTCGCAAAAGCGTTCAAAATGAAAGAACCTGACAAATAATAATTGAAAAACTGTAATAAAATAAAGACATATGGATTTATAATCTGGTGTAACAAATACCCTGATACACATGCATTGAATGCATTGAATTGATCAAAAGTGACAGAAAAGAGGTATATTTAACAGATTTGTGTTTCAAAGAAATGCTGTTCCTTTGAACTTGAGCATTTTTTATATTATCATTAATCAGAGAGAACCTTCTAATTCAGTGGTTTGTTTTGTTTTTAGCTGGTGGGACAATCTTGCCAACCTCATTTGAAATGATAAACTGAAACCCATCTGGAACCCTGCCAAAGTTGAGCAGTTGTTATCTTTTCGTAAGCTCTTAACTACAAAAATACTTTACCATAATCCTTTGTGTTTTAACTCCATGTACCATTGTTTATGATGTCACAATCTTTGTTTACAGAGCACTTCTTGCGGTTGTTTACCACAGTGGTGAGTCAGTTGTTTTTTACGTCAAAGCTTTTATCCAAACTACTTTGGAAATGTAAGCAACTGTTGTCAACTTTGATAAAAAAATCTGATGATAGTCTGGAGATATTTACTAATTTGTTCTTGTTTACAAAACTCATTTTGGCATTTTTGCACTTGTCATGTGAACACACACATACACACACACGCACACACACACGCGCACACACACACACACACATGCATTTTGTAGTTCTATAAAAACTTATTTTTTTGTAGTTTTGGAGTATAACTTTTTTTTTTTTAATTACTTTCAAAATTGTGTAATTTGTTTTGACATTTCTAAACAGTAAACACAAATTTCTGTACATTTTATTTGTTTCTCAAGTTTAAACAAGCTTAAGTGGGTGCTCCACAGTATTCAAAATATCTGACTCACATGACCCTAAAGACTGGAGTAATGATGCTGACAATTGACTTTGCTATCCCAGGAATTAATTTAGTTTTAATCCCTGTTTTTGATGAGCATAATAGGCTTCTTTCAAAAATAACAACAAAAAACATCTTACTAACCCCAAACTTTTGAGTACTAATGCAAGTGAGGCAGTAGCTTGAAGTGTTAGCTAAAGCATTAACAATAGCAAAAAGAACCAATCAGCTTTGAGCTTGAACCAACTTTGAGTAACATTAACATTAGTCAGTTTTTAAAAAATACAACATTAAAAACACAGACTAAAAGATGATTTGAAAATGTAAAGAAAATTATAGACATACAGGATGAAGATGAATATTTCATTCTGTCTAGGAGCTGATGACACAGGATATGTTCTGTTTCCTCTGTGCTACTTTTCTAGTTGAAGCATGTGCGTCAAAATCAAAAAATGCAAGATTTCATTATTCTCACCCTAAATTTGTTGGAAATCTGTATTCATTAAAGAATCTTTGGTGAATATTTAATAATAATAATAATAATAATTCCTTACATTTATATAGCGCTTTTCTAGACACTCAAAGCGCTTTACACAATGGGGGAATCTCCTCATCCACCACCAGTGTGCAGCATCCACCTGGATGACGTGACGGTAGCCATATTGCGCCAGAGCAGTACGGCACTCACTGAGCAGTATAGAGTCCCCATCAATATACTGGGGCGTTAGGACCCACACAGACCACAGGTTGAGCGCCCCCTGCTGGTCTCACTAACACCACTTCCGGCAGCAACCTAGCTTTCCCATGTGGTCTCCCATCTAGCTAGTGACCGGGCGCAGCCCTGCTTAGCTTCAGTGAGCGACCATGTGAGAGTTGCAGAGAGCTAGCTGCTGCTTTACATCCATTGCATAGAAAAAATTCTCAAACCTCCAAATATTTTCCAAAATATCTATTCCTTTACAGTGTACTATCCCTTTAAGATTCTAAAATCTGTTCATTGCTTCTTTTTCTTAATTCTTTTGGTTGTATGCTGAGTTACAGAGGTGGATTGTGTATAAAATCATGGCTCTGTCCATTGCATTTAATAAACCTCTTACATATATGATTCAACTAAGACATTAACAACGATGATGTATGCGCCTTCTCACTTTGAAGGCTTTATTACAATTAATTTAATGCATTTAAATTAAATGTTGATTTGATTTCAGTATTTTTTTAAATCAGTGAATTGTATTCTCTATAGCCTGTATCAGCATTTTATTGGCCATCTGTGTCCCAGCTCTCGGCATCCATGAGGTTCGGCCATTAATCACTATGCTGCAGTCTGTGAAGCAGGTAAACCGTTCATTCACGTATGTGCGTGAGTGTCTGCTAGACCATCAGCTCAGTTCTGCAATAGTGCGGAGTGACTGTTTTCAGGGTATCAGTTCTGTGTTGTGACATCTTTACAGCCAGTGTCCACTGTGTTAAAAAAAAATACATGGTTTGTGGTAGCATGGAGTGTGGTAGCACACAAAACAGGCTCGCGCAGGACAGAAATGCGTCAGGATGTGGCACAAATACAGGTCACTCACATTTATTGTTAACATTCTGTTGAAGATGTTTACAGGCAACAACTGCATAGTGAAGGCGTAGCAGTGTGAAAGTCATTTCAGAATTGTGGAAACAGGAATTGTCTTCAGGCTTCTACTGATATCAAATTTTCTATGTGCGATTAACTGCTGATGCTTTTATCATGTTATGTGGTATTATCACTATAATGACCTAATCTGCAAAAAAGATTACTTTATCAGGTACTGTATAATAACTAAAAAAAATACTTGGTGTATTGCCTTATTATATATGTTCAGAGTAAATAAAAAGGTCAAACTAATTAAATTACAAAATGATGATAAAGTACAATATGTAACATTTAATACTCATTAGTAAAAGTTAATGCAACAAAAAAATCTAAGTTAATAAAATGTATTAACTCCATTTAATAGAATGATCGTCTTATGATAATGTGTTATTATTCAATAACTAAGAAATGAACATCACCTAAAATGCATTTACTTTAGTTTAATCAAATGTTAACAAATGGAACCTTACTGTACAGAGTTAATGAGCAAAAGGCCTATAAATAGTCACAGAATTTTCAATGTCGTGGGCCAGATTAACATGTGAAAATGTTGACGTTTGAAAATAAATCACCAATTAAGTCTTCAAGGATTTGTTGCTGTGGTCAACAACCATTCCAATATTACAGTCTGAATATTGTTAAAATGCACTCTAAATGTATAATGAATATGAATAATTATTCATGGTATTTATTTTTTTGTGATTTTGCATGATCATTATCACAATATATTGAATCATTGAATATTGCCATGGCTAATCATTGATAATGATAACTTATACATTTGCAAGTATCAGTTTGATAGCATGGTTGTATGATTTTTTTTGTATCAAGAAATGTGCAAATTTTTTTACTTATTATTCATTCATTCATTTTCCTTTGGCTTAGTCCCTTTATTCATCAGGGGTCGCCACAGCGGAATGAACCACCAACTTATCCAGCATATGTTTTACACAGCGGATACCCTTCCAGCTGTAACCCAGTACACCCATACAGACTTGTATTCACACACACTCATACACTATAAACAATTTAGTTTATTCAATTCACCTATAGCGCAAACCGGAGCACCCAGAGGAAACCCACGGCAACACGAGGAGAACATGCAAACTCCACACAGAAATGCCAACTGGCCCAGCCGGGAATCGAACCAGCGACCTTCTTGCTGTGAGGCAACAGTGCTAACCGCTGAGCCACCGTTTCACCTTGCACTTATTAGTCAAGAGGAAAACTTATTGGCAATTTTAAAATCTCACTTTATCTCACTCACTCACTATCCTTCAGCGTAGTCCCTGATTTATCAAGGTCATCACAGTGGAATGAACCGCCAATTACACTGGCACATGTTTTTTGTGGCGGATGCCAGAAATGCCTCCTGGCCCAGCCGAGACTCAAACCAGCAACCTTCTTGCTGTCAGGCGACAGTGCTAACCCCTAGTGCTTTATTCACATCATACAGTATACACATTGTGTACATAATTAAAAAGTTCAAGCTGTGTGTAATTGTTTTTTTTTTTGTGCATACGGGTCCATTCATGATCAATTCACATTGAAATAGTCCGCCCTCTTATTGAAATAGGGCCAGGAAGCAGGAGCTCATTAGTATGCAACAAGACACATGCTAAAACTACGAGTCACTTTCAGCATGGCATTACAAATTTATCTAGTAGAAATAAACCTCACAGACACATTCTTTGGACTTCGGACAAAAAAAAGCTAAATTCATCAGCACTTATGAATTTGACTGCTACAATGTTGATTTCCTATAGAGATGTTATAAGCAGCTCAAACTCCGAGCACATGCAGAGATGAGATTGTGTAGACAGCACTGCAAAATAAGACCTTTTAAGACCAAAATAGTTTTCATGAGATTTTTGCATATAAAAAAAGAAAACACAGTGCTATACTTCATACTTAAGCACATGACACACATGCAGTTTATAAATTGCACCGAGCCATGCTGCATTTCCGATAAATCGCGCATCCCTGATTATATTTTATTTTTTAAAGTTCCAAACATAACGATCTGGAAAACCATGCACGAATGAAGAACCTAAAACTGCACGAAGAAAGTAAATAAGGTCATGTTGACTTTAAAACATGGTTATCACAGCTCAATGGACACATCATCATCGTGCACGCAACAACAAGATTGCTTTTTTTAAATTTTTTATCTGGTGTCCTGTCAATGCTGCGGGTGTGAAAGGAGTGTCGAAATAGCATCTTTTATTTTCTCTTTCATTCTCATCTTATAGAGGCCTCTGCAGAAATGGACAACGGAGGCTCAATGAGCATGCTGGACTACGGAGAGACGTTGTGGGAAAACGCTGAGAAGAACCGGTACATCTTGTGCCGTTTCATCAACCCCAACAAGCTGACCTCATACCTGCGGCAATGCAAGGTCATTGACGAACAAGACGAAGACGAAGTGCTCAACTCTCGCCTGCTGGAGTCCAAAGTCAACCGCGCAGGTATTATTCAACGTTTTCCTATATATGCTTATGAACTGTAGCATTGGTAATGATGTGATGCGGGATCCGCTCAATGGTTAGTTTGGCTCTCTAAGTCAGAGTGCAGGAGCATCAACATTCATAGATGCAAGTGTCAGAAAATACTGTCACTATGGAATATGGAAATGCAAATGCGAAAACATTTACATGCAAATCACGTCATCAATCAGTTACTCGGTCACCCCATCTTTCCCTGTGTTTTTCCAGTGGTGTAATGCAATGATGAATGGACGCTTTTAATCCTGTGAGCCGCCGCTGTAGTTTTTCTTTCCCGACGACTCCTTCCTGAACCTCCATATCATTTTTCAACTTCCGAACGGCCATAGGCAAAACGGATGACAGAGATTTCGGCCGAGCAGCTTGCTAAAGTCTGCGCTGTTTGTTTGTCACAAAGCAGCACATCAAAATGCTTGTTTACCACGGCTGGGATTTTCACAGCCCCCTAATGATTCTCTGTTCCCTCTGGGACTGGCTGCTTGACATGTAATACAGAAGATCTTTCAAGTGCTTTTTGTGCCATGAGTTTGGCTTGTGAATTAAAGTACAATGCAGAGCTTTTATCAAAGACAATTCTGGACATTCCTGCTCTGCGATATGCAGCGGAGTAACAGAATAGCAGCCAGACATCATGCAATACGAATTAGTTAACAAAAAAGTTGTTTGACCACACCAGTTGCAACATTTCTACTGTACAAGAATTTCATTACAAATCAAAGCCGATTAGAAGCACCTGTGCTGTGGGTGGAGTTCTCTTTACAAGCAGATACCTGTACATGTGTCTGACTCACTGAACCAATGGCTTATTTTATGTTATCTATCAAATTTACTGAAACTTTAAAAATACAAAAAAGTAATAATCACAAAGGAAAAAATATTACATTTTCCAATTTCCGTATTGTTTGTGATGTACGTCTTGAGTGAAATGGAGAAAAGAGATGAGTCTTTTGAGTGGAATTGTTAAAATGTATAACAATTAATCATTTTATTTAGAAAATAGTGTGATAAATTGATAAGGGAATGTCTATATTAAAGAAACAAACAAATATATGAAAATTGTATTTAATAATTATACTATAATTAAAAATAATTTGAACATAAGATTCAAATAAATAATCCCAAACCTAATTAAAATAAACAAACAAATTGAACATTTATTTAATTGTTATATTTTTGTTAAATGAAGTAAATAAATGTGAAAATAAATAATAACATTAATAAATAAATACATACATTATAATCATAAAAAAATCCAATCCTGTAAGTGTAATATAGAAGTCTAATATTTTCCAAGAATGGGGGTCCCTCACATGATAATAATCACATTGGGGAAGATGGCAAACAAAAGACTCTGATTTGATTGATTTCACATTTTTTGAAAATGCTAAATTTAATGAATATTATTTTTTGACAATTTGACTTTTGACTTGATTGACATTTAGTTTTTTAGCTGACATGAAAATCTACCATTTTTCAAGGTTACATATCTTATTAAACTAAAAAGAACTTCAATTTTGTTGAGCATGTACTATATTAACCTTATTCTTCAATGCGGAAGTGCGCTCGTTTTTGCGATTGTTTTAGAACTTCCGATTCAGCTGCCTATGGGAGAAATGACTAGGAATAATAAACGGCAGAAAACGGTCAAACTACTTACTCTACAAACAAGTGTTTGCATGACTATACAGACAAAGTAGAAAAATATAATAAGAAAATATCACTTTGCAACATCAAGCAGCAAAACGAGCTGTTTTTAACGTCTAAAAATGAATGGAAGTGAATGAGATACTCGTATGCGGAGAATAAGGTGAATAAAGTAACTTTATAAAGACAACATCAGTTAGACATTACTCTTTCCACTTGCAGGCCGGCTGCTGGATATCCTGCACACGAAGGGAGAGAGAGGCTATGTGGTTTTTCTGGAGAGTCTTGAGGTGTATTACCCTGACCTCTACAAACTGGTCACGGGGAAGGAGCCGACACGCAGATGCTCCACTATAGTCGGTGAGACACTTTTAAATTAAAATACTGCACATATAAATGATCTACGACCATGTCTTAAAAATGTTTGTTGCCTTGCACCTGCTTCCCCTGTGGGATGAGCATCTGCAATAAATCTCATTTTCAGATCCCATTTTGTGCAGTTGCATATAATAATAAATAGTACATATAATAAATTAATAATTATAATATATAAATACCTTGGTGGTACACTAATAGTATCAGAAGGAGCTATATAATTACCATACTCATACAACATAACATATGAAATGAATGACATTTCAAGTATACTATATGCTGCTATTGTTGCTTTTTTGGTTCTCACTTTTTATAGCATTAATGTAAACGAGAACTAGTTCTCAATTGACTTAATTGGTTAATTGACAATTGACTTAAATTAATGATTTGTGTTCATATTTTGTTGCAAGGTTAGGTTTGGTTGTATGATTAGGATTATGGCTGGGTTAAGGTGTAAGGCATAATGGGGTAGTTATATGTAATTAAATAAAGTAATTACAGAGGTAAAGATGTATAAATATAAATATAATATATATATATATATATATATATATATATATATATATATATATATATATATAT
>CAIGQV010016547.1:20406868-20437745 GCA_903798115.1 Danio jaintianensis
GGCAATAAAGCTCTTTCTGATTCTGATTCTGATCTGATTCTGATTAAAAGAAGAATCCTTTGACACATTTAAAAAAGACTTTAAGAAGATCACAGTGCAGCCCCTGCCTCTCTACCTATATATTTACTTTTATCTGCTCTGGATTTACTAGATTTATGGATTCATAAGGTATGAGTAAAATGTATTTATTTTTATTCTGTAAGGGTCTGATAACATTTGTTCAAAATTTTATATCAAAACATTGTTATTTAACGTTTTTGTTATTTTTGAAAATGACAGTTTTGCAGAAAATCAAATGTTTTCATTGATGTAAATAAATTGGGGTTATTCAACTATAGTTTTCTGTAGTTAAAACATTGATATTTTGTCCTAAATTAAAGCTAAACATGTCTGAAAACATTCCACCTTTTGATGCAATAACAAAACTTTTTGCTAAGAATTTTTAAGTTAATTTTACATGTAAATCAAGAGAAAATATATAAAACATATCAGCCAGTTTTTTATGTCATGGTACTTGTTACAGTATGTAAGCAATAATTGCTGACAGTCCATTGAACTATTAGAAAAAATACGTGCCACATAGTGGAATGCATTATTTACATCATTATTTGCATTATTTAGCTCATTAATACCTCAGGTGTGCATTATTTTCTATTAATTCAATGCACCGGAGTCAGTTATTCCACTTATACTACAGTTATCACACTTAATAGCAATCTTCATATGTTGTGTTTCAAGACATTTGTCAGGTTTTTGTCCTCAAACGACTCCGGTGTTTAAGACTAGACTGTTACACATCTCATTCAAAATCTTTTGTTTTGTTTTGATTTGATTTTTGACAGTAGTAGACTTTGAGATTACGGAAATCATTCAGCATAGTGATATAGAACTCTAATGTGGTCCTAACTACTAACTCCTAGCTACTTTGTGTTTTTCTGAAAATAATTGTACAGCTTACAATGTTCGCAATCCAATCAGAAACATGCATTCAACAACTTTATAGTATAAATGAGCAATATCACACTCGTAGCAGTGAGATATGGCTGTATATCAGCACTGGTGAGCTTCCCACCAGTGCTGATATACAGCCATATGGCACTGCTACGAGTGTGATATTGCGTTTATACAACAGTTTGACGGCACAATCGTGTATATAAAAAAGAAAATCAAACACGTAGAGTCTAAAAACCCTTTTGTATTAGGAACTACTTTCTTCCGCCATTCGTTCACATCTGCAGCTGACATCAGAACAGCAGAAGCCATTACTGATTCACCAACGTTACTTTAGAGGTATTGTTTGAATGATTCTCTATCGTTATGTCTAAAGTGAAGACAAAACAGGTGATTTTGCTGACATTTTAAGATTATAAGGCTGAACGTGATATGAAAAGCCATCCGTCTACAGAGATATCTCCTTACAGTATTAGTCTATTACAGTCTACAGTATTTCTCTGTTGGAATCGGGATATCACAATAATTAACCCTGAAAAAAGCAGCGCAATCACTACCAGATTGCTGTTGTGTTTGCGATAAGGAAAAATGCTAAACACATGCGGGCATTTCTTCTTTCTTTCTGCCAACACAACACACATTCCTGATATGCGAGTCCCATCTCACATTCAATACACTACAATTATATGGTATAAATACAGCACTACAACATACAAAAGAGAGAGATCGACTTAGAATATCACTTACCAGTTTAATAATGATTTGATCAGCTGTAGTTAGAAATTACGATGTTTTAATCTTCTAAGGGCTTATTATGCGGTCCTGTCGCCATCTTGTGGATAGACAACGTCAACCGTCCTTGGTCTGCTCTGTATGGCAGGCTAATGGCCGCCGATGCGGAAATTATAAATATTTTAAAATAGGCACTATCCTTATAAATAAACTGCATAGTTGCAATCTAAACAACTACATTCTCGACTAAAAAGCCTCAAAAGTACTTTATGCTGCCCAACATCAGTAATATTTGTCAAACTGTAGAGTGTCCTCTGCTTGTCGCCGTATGTGGGTGGAGTAATACATAAGGGTGAAGAGGCAGGTCGGGTGCTGTTACTGGCAAAATATCACATGACAGAACTGTTGTATAAGTGCTTATAATGTTGCTCTAATAAATAATGTGTGCTGATTATAACTGTTAATCCCAAAAACATCAGACAAGTAGTCCATAACATGTTTTCTGTATTGCAATCAATTGATGCATTCATTTTCTTATTTTTCCCCTTCAGAGTTTGCCACGAGACATTACTCCACTGATCATAGCTCAAAACTTTGGTCATCATGATACAACCACAGGAGGACCTTCAGAAGACTCAGGAGAAGACACTGTGGATGATGTGGAGTTTAAGCTCCAGCGCAGAAGTAACCTCAAGGGCAGAGTGAGTTGACATTTAAAGTATTTCTTTGAATGCCTCATAAAATGTCCATCCTCAAGCTGTTTTTTTTCTCCCCTAATTTTTCAGATTAACAGACCAAAATCTCCAGCAGCTGGACCCAAAAGTCCTTTATTCAAAGGTAAATGGTTTTATTTTAAAAGCCTCTGATGTTATTATATATAAAGTCGCAAATAATATGCACAGTGTAATCTACAAAAACCCATCGCATGGTGGAGCTATTACATGTTTTGATACCATGAAGCTGGTTTCAGGCCCTTTACAAATCTGTTATTATTATTTTTAAATTCTTGTCAGTAACTAAAGTAATGGTTATTCGAAATCAGCTGATAATTATGATGTTCAGGAAAGGAATTTTGAGAAAAAGCATTTTTGAAGAGAGGCTATAAAAACATGCACAACAAAAATCTGAATCATTTACTGTGGTAAAAGTCTTATTTTAGTAACTGCTCATGTTGTAAAAGATGCAGAATGCTAGATCTCTGAGCTTTTTATTACTCCGTGTAAAGCATGATAGCAGCGCAGCCTACAACATAGCAATTCTAAGCATGATATTTAGGCCTGTCACAATTTCTATCTTTTGTCGTACGATATATTGCACCAAAATATATTGCAATAAACGATATTATTGTCATTTTAAGACCATTTTATGCAACTCATTATATAATGCCAGAATGACTATATAATAGCATCATAATGCAAGTACACTCTTCCAAAGAACACATAATATTTTATTCTTAAGAATATTTCATTTAATTATTTTAACAATTTCATAATTAGGCATTGGAATCAGAATGTGAAAACGTATATATCCTAAACAAATAAATAATAATAAATGTTAACAAAAAGGTGCAAGGTAAAAAGTAACAGAGGCTGCAATATCTGCTACTAGATCTACAGTATTTTCAGTTGTCAGACACCCACGTGAAAATATACTATAGTAATTTATAGAAAATACTATTGTGTTTCTTTTAAACATACTGACACTGACACCTCCAATAGAGATAGAGAGGTTGCGCAATCAGCTAAAATGTTGCTAGAATTGTTTTTTATGTATGGGCGATATCCATTGCATCACCAAAAATGATTGAGGTCAAGTCCATGTGTTGTGGGATAAGTCAATATATTGATTATTGTGACAGGCCTAATGACAATAGCCTGACCAGCTTACATTCATCAGACTCTCCTCCTCTTCATTAACTTCTCCATCATCTGAGCCTTGATCTCTGAATGTGAAATAGTCCAATATGGCATAGTTTTAGAGACCAACATCACAAGGAGTGAGCAGATTGTAGCGAGTAAGATCATTTAACTGAGCAGCTATTTCAGACTTTGTTGGCTTCGTGTGCTCCGCCATCTCACAATAATGTTTTTAAAATAAAATGCATGCCATAGTTTACACAGGAGTGGTGGGAAGCTTGTATTCATAAACCTTCATTCACATAACACAAGTTGTGTGGTTTATTTTTATTGGTAAACTGTGTTTGTACAGTAGTTTTAAGAGACGGTAAGCCACAATGTGTGTTCATGAATATAAAGACACAACAATAAATCTGTATATTTCTGCACAAAAAGGGAATTTTGCAAATACATTTTCTGAGATGATAGACAAGGTTTTACAGAATAATAAGTTAATGAAAACCCAATTTTGATAAAAAAAAAAATTAAAGAAAAACTGACATTCAACCTATATTTGGACCTTACTAAAAATATGCCAGTGTGACCCCATGTTTTTTTCAGATATGGTTAAATTGTTTTCCAAATGTTTTCCTTGAGATCATCCTGTGAGCTTAGTTTTCTTTTATTTCATCTGTCATCATTGTCCTGTGAGCTTAGTGTTCTTTTATTTCATCTGTCATTACACAGCTGTGCCTTTCACCAATGGAGATCTGTCAGAACATGCGGCCCCTGACAGCAATGCCAGCCCAATGATTTCTCCTGCCGAGATCTTCAGTAAAAATGTGTGATTCAGTTCATTTCATCTGATTTGTTTATCTCATAGAGAATCTGAAGTCTAATGCCGTGTCTGTGCTTGTATTCCTTTAGATTCGTAGTCGCAATCACAGTATCTTGTCCACAGCGCCAGAGCCTCCGGACAATCATTCCATTGTTAGGAGAATCAAGGAGAACTCCGACGCTCTACACAAGAAGTAATTAAAAATAGCACTCTGGGAAACACACAGATCAAAGGGAATACCCTGAATGACTGTTTACAATAGTTATTTCATAACTAACAGTATAACAGTTTTATTTGTAAATCTAGCTAAATTCTCTATTTTTAAATAATAATATGTAACACTTTTGAATAATGGTCCATTAGTTCATGTTAGTTAATGTATTTACTAACATTAAGTATGAATTATACTTATAGTATTATTAGTTCAACCTTAACTAATGCATTATTAAAATCCAAAGTTGTGCTTGTTAACATTAGTTAATGCACTGTGAGTTAATATGAACTAGCAATATTAAACTTAAATAACAATAACTAGCATTAACGAAGATGATTAAATGCAGAAATAAATGTATTACTAATTGTTTGTTCATGTTCGAAAAATACATTAACTACCATTAACTAATGGACCATTATTTTAAAGTGTTACCTTATAATCCTAAGAAATATTTTATAAAACACATTTTTGTTAAATATTTCAAATGTCAAAAAGTTAATGAAAAAAAAAAAAAGTCAAAATTATATTATAAAATAAAAGTAAAACAAGTAAGATAAATAAAAACAGTTATAATTGTCAATTATAAGAAAAATATTAATAATTAATTATAAGTAATATATATTTTTGTTATTATTAATTTAAGAGTTTTATATTATAAACATGGGTGATAATTCTTAATTTTAATGGGTAGTTCAGTGTACCCAAATTAAATGAAACGCGAACCTTGTCTAACAACATTTTGTTTAAATAATTTCTTTTAAGCTAGTGTTGTCATAACGACGACAATAACCCAAACAGAAAAGTGGAAATGGATTTGCTTACTTCCTTGCATTTCCGTAACAACACCATAGTTAGCATAGTTAGTAACTAAAGTGCAGTGATAGTAATTTGTTGCTGGTAGTGAAGAGTAAAACTGACTGTGCTGTATCTCTCTTTCAGCTTCCCCCCTTCAGACACTGCAGATACTGACAGTGGAGACAATGCCGATATGGGTATGAACACACATAAATCATTTATTTCGCCCACTCGCTGTCTGAATCATACACTTAAGTGACTTGTCTTTGTAAAAATGTCTCTTTTCTTTTCTGTAGATGACCATGAACCATCATCCATCAATTCATCTTCCTCTTCCCACCAGTCTGAGATAATGGATTCGTATGATCTGGAGCAAGTCAATAACATCTTCAGGAAATTCTCTTTGGAGAGGTTTTTTTTTTATGTTTTATTATTTTATTTATAGTCATAGAGTATTTTTATAATCGTTCTTTGAGCACTTCCCTTTTTGCCAGCCTTGAGAGGGAAAATGTCTCTGTCATCTCAAGTCATCCACACTCCACATTATCACTCTTTTTATTTTTTATTTTTTTCTTCTCTAGACCGTTTCGTCCTTCATTGACCTCAGGCCCTCCACGAAACTCATTGCGACCTGTTCAGAGCCTTTCTCTGTCCGGAGAAAACCTTTTGTCTAAAATCACTCTGATTGGTGGAAATGATAGTGGCATCTTCGTGTCCTCTGTCCAGTCTGGCTCGGATGCAGATCTGGCTGGAGTTAAAGTTGGATATCATCTTTTAATGGTGAGATTTACTGGAAATCCTGCTTGGGTTTGCAACCAAAACACCTATTGTAATAGTAGAAGTAGAATTGACCTTTTTGGTTTAATTTGTCCTCTAGTTGGAGGGAAATGTTCATGGAAAAGCAGAGAGTGTGTCTTTAGACACCAGCACTAAAGAAGAAGCTCACTGGACCCTGCAGAGATGCTCTGGACAAGTGCATCTTCATTACAAGTCCAGCTATGACAGTGAGTCTTAAATAACTCTTAAATAGAATTTTTTTTTTTTTTAAAGATTTCATTGCAGATTGGGTAGCTTAGAGGTGTTCAGTACTTCGAAACAGTCCTGGGAGGAGCCAAATAATGCATTCAGACTGTAAAGAGACATGGTGCTTTGGTCTTTTTGGCCCCTGGCTCTGTCTGAATCAAAGGTGCTGCTCCTCTGTTTGGTGTAAACACCAACTGTATGTCCATCACACACCATGATATTTGGTGTGTATGTCTTCAATTCTATTTTGTTGTTTGTGAAATTCAGATTTTTTGGTTAAAGGATTAAGCATTCAGTTTTTTTTGTCTGCACAAACGCATATACAGTTCACTAAAATCATGAAACATATTCAATTTAAGAATAATCTATTGAGAGTTTAACAAAATATGCATTTTAAGAACTGTTTTACAATTCTCTCTAAATAAACCAATTAGAGAGTTTATTAAACTAAACTGCATGTAGTAAACAAGACATGCAAACATTAAATTAAGCCTTTTAACTGTAACCCCATTTTTGAGTTCACATTTAAGAATTACAACACACGCTCATTGAGAGTATGTACTCAGGGCTACATATTTGAGAACCGCAAAATATGTGCACAGGACTACATATGGCTGCATTTTGTGTGTAAAACGAACACTAGGGTGCAGTATGACGCTGCTGAAAACTTCTGTTCTTTTTTGCGCTATACCGATGACCGCTTTCCTCTGTATGGACAGCATTTCCGGTCTGAAAATACACATAAGGCATTGGATTCGAGTTCGGTGAAGGATGGTTCCAGAAACCAGGTAAAACAACCCCCATCCTGAAAAAAAATAGCAAAACAAAATGTGTGAAATAGTGGTAAAAGCATTCCTCTGTGACGGTTTTTCTCTTTTAGTTTGCTTTTAAAAACACTATTAGTTGGGTTTAGGGAAGGAGGTGGGTGGGTCAGCCGAAACCAAACTGATACACCCACAACAAGCCAACTGGCTTCTTTTTACAGACGCGCATTAGAAGGACGTTGACATTGGCAAAAATGTATACGGCAGCCTCTAGTGGATTTGTGAAAACAAAAACTGCAAGCATACATAGCGCCGGGCGCATATTTCACAGTTCTCAAATATGTAACCCTGGCCATGTATCTCCAATGAGCCTGGGTTGTAAAATGATGTATGATGCATATTATATATAATTTGTTGAGATAAGTTCAAGTTGCTTTGCTTTGACCCCCTGCTTTCTCATTTCCAGGCTACAGACGGCTGCTGAAGGATATTGAAGATGGCACAGTGGTATCCGGAGACTCCTTCTACATACGTCTCAATCTGAACATCTCCAGCCAGTCTGATAACTGCTCGCTGAACGTCAGATGTGACGAGGTCCTCCATGTTCTGGACACCATGTATCAGGACAAATGCGAATGGCTGTGTGCCCGTGTCGACCCTTTCACAGACAAGGACCTGGACAAAGGCACCATCCCGAGTTACTCCAGGTGATTGACTATTATTGTGTCGGTTTTCAAACCAAGTGTGAACACTGGTCTATTGTCTGCTGCAGATTGCCTGTCAGTGTGTTGCTGAGCGTGTGGGTGTGCATTTTTTATGTCTGTTGACTGTTGAGAAGCTGTTAAGTAAACTTAGCTGTCACCTCCTCCCCAGAGCCCAGCAGCTTCTCTTGGTGAAGATTCAGAAGCTGATGTGTCGAGGAGGCCGAGAAGATGTCGACACTCTGAGAGGGCTCCGGGTCAGTTCCTTCTGGGTTGTTGGGGAAATGCATCTTCTTTTGGGTTTAACATTTGTAGTTCAGAGAAAACTGATTCAGCACAAACTGAAAGACAATTAAACTGACAGTTTATGTAACTTAAAGATATTTCACCTAGAAAGGCTGTATTAATTTACTTATTCTGATACTTTCTTTCTTTGGCAGAAACTCAGTGTTTTATTGTTTTTATCCATTATGACGAAATGGCTTTCATTTGTTCTGTTCACTATAATTGTTTTATAAAAAAATAAAATAAAGAATCAATTTATCAGTTTAGTAATTAATATATACATGTTTATACACATAAATAATCTATAAACGGACAATTTGTGTTTTAAAATGTTGATTAATTTAACAATAAATGTATTTTGTTCTCTTTCACATGGTCAATCTCTTTGAAGGGATAGTTCGCCTATAAATTACAAATTGCTATTAATTTACCCACCCATTGGACTTTCAAAATGTAGGGTTTTCTTCAACAGAATATTAAAGAATAAATTGTGATCATTGGTGATTCATACAATGCAAGTCAATGACTACTAGCAGTATTGGAGTCAAAAAATGAAACAAAACAAAGCATTGATGATACATCTATGCTAGTAACAGAACATAATTTTCAACATTTTGACTTTTTAATCCACAGCAATCCTTCAGCAATCAATTATATTATCACACAGAATTATATTATCATAAGCATGGGACTTCCCTATTCCCAAAGATAGGGAAATTTTTTCAAACTATTGATATAGATATAATCCTTGGCTTGAACATCTATTTATAACATCAGTCATAAGTAGTAGAATTTTAGTGTATGACTGTTTTCTTTATTTTGGTAATTCACATTGTTGGTCATCGGGGTTGCTCAGTACTGAGTAGAAAAATGATCAAGCATATGATCAAGAATATGTCAGATTATTTATAACCAGTGTTGGGGAAAGTTACCTTTGAAAGTAATGCATTACAATATTGAGTTACTCCCCAAAAAAGTAACTAGTTGCGTTACTTAGTTACTTGTGTTACTTTTGAGTTACTTTTGAGTTACTTTTTATTTCCTGACTGAGGCTTGGTCTCTTTCAGAACTTTTTTTCTTCTTTCTTTTTTTAATAGAGGAGCTCTGCAATTAACATCACACTGTAAAACCTACGCCTACATTTGCCTTTAAAAAAAATTTGGGATAATGTTATCTTCCTGACCCCAGGGCTATACATGGCGTATATATCTGTATTGAAAGTTTAAAGCAATGTGTTTGCTACTTTTGTACTATTTGTCTTAAGTAAAATCACTGTCCATTGAGACTATAATCCCCTTTTTCTTTTCTTCGATGCGTTCAAAATAATGAACACATTCTCTCAATGACTCCGTGATTCATTGTGACTACTATTCAGCAATTTTTTTTTTAAAAGCTAATTAATTAAACTAAAAAGTAACTCACATTACATTTTCAAAAAAGTAACTCAAATATTATTACTTATTTTTAAAAAGTAATGCGTTACCCCCAACAATGTTCATAACCATGATGTGATATCCATTACATGTGGTAAATCTAATTTTTCCTGTCTTCACTTCTAATGAAGCCTCTCTTTCCTCGTTTGTGCCCACAGAGCACCCTACAACCCGAAGAGCCCGCACCATCTTCTGACCCCAAGTGTAGTCCACGTCTGTCCAGAGCCAGTGTCTTCATCTCTCAGATATTACAGGTAACAGGTCCTCTTGAGTTTGCTCACCCTGCCATAGTACCGGTCTTACTGCTGATACAAAAAAGAGCAGAGACCTGCTGAGATTAAAAGAGGTCCCTGGTGTCAGTTTGTCAGCAGGGTGGATAACAAGTACAAGAGGATGAACAGCAGTGAGCGTGTCCGCATTGTCAATGGAGGAAATCCATCATCCGTTTCCAGACCAGGTTTTGAAACGCTGAGGCCTGAGGGTAAAACTGCCCACCATCATCTTTATTTGTTTCTTTTGAAGGATTCTTTGTAGTGGAGTTTGCACTGTCATGAAAATAAAATCTTGAAATATTTCCAGGAATTACATTTTCTAAAGTCATGGTCAAAAAATTCCTTATTGTCTAGAAACTGCCCTTTTTTGAGGTCAAACTCTAAATATTTATAGTTGAAGTCAAAATTATTAGCCACCCTGGTTTTTTTTTTTTTTTTTTTTTCAAATATTTCCAAAATGATGTTTGACAGAGCAAAGAAATTTTCACAGTATTTCCTATAATATTTTTTCTTCTGGAGAAAGTCTTATTTGTTTAATTTCGGCTAGAATAAAAGCAGTTTTAAATTTTTAAAAAAACATTTTAATGTCAATATTATTAGCCTCCTTAAGCAATATTTTTTTTGATTGGCTACAGAGCAAACCATCTTTATAAGTTGACTTGCCTAGTTAACCTAATTAAACTAGTTAAGTCTTTAAATTGCACTTTAAGCTGAATACTAGTATCATGAAAAATATCTAGTAAAATATTACGTACTGTCATCATAGCAAAGATAAAATAAATCAGTTATTAGAAATGAGTTATTAAAACTATTATGTTTAAAAATATGTTGAAAAAAATCTTCTCTCTGTTAAACAGAAATTGGGGAAACAATATTAAAGAATTACAATTTAACAGGAGGACTTTTTTCATAATTTCAGTGCATTATCAGTGCTTGCTTACTCATGTTGAGACAATTTATAGTGTTAATGCTGAATTAAACTAACCTATGAATTGTTACTATTCTTTCAGACACGTCTGACCCAGAGAGTGACTTGAACAAAAGCCTTAATCTCATCCCGTATAGTCTAGTGACCCCACACCAATGCCAGCGTAAAAGACCTGTCCTCTTCACCCCCAACATCCTAGCCAAAACCATCATCCATAAGTTCCTGAATCAGGGAGGTGCTATGGAGTTCACTATATGCAAACCAGGTAAAATGGCTGGAGGTTGTTTGTAAATATTGCAGGACGCTGTGGCAGAGAGATGATGGTGTTTTGTTCTGTAAATAGAAACTGTAGCTGCTATTATTATCTATGGGTCATGTATATGATATATCCTTCGTAATCACAGGATCTTTATTTTAATTTGTTCCATGACTTCATCTGTTATGTCACAGCAACTGCCCACTCAGTGGGTTATGTTTAGCACACACTTGGAAAAACATTATCAATTATTAATTGGGAATGGAGATCTAAAAGCTACAGTAATAAACACTGTTATTTTGTTGTCATTTTTACTTTTGTTAATTATTCTGATTGATTTTATTTTTATTTTTCGAAACATTTACCATTTTACATTTACCATTTACATTTACCATTTAACATTTACCATTTACAGTTTACCATTTACCATTTTGAAACATTTACCATTTACATGAAGTTGAATGGCCTGCTTTGCTTTACAAGACTGATGTTGAATTGAATTTTGTTAAGTTGAATTTATGGAAACAACACATTATTCACAAAGGAATTTTGTATTTAAAAGTTCAAACTTAGACATCTTGGCTTAAGCAAGGCTAAATTTGGGCTGTCAGTGAAAATCTAGTAGACGTCTAACAGTAGTCCAAAAATTGACTAGTCAGCAAGTAGACAGTTTAGATGGACTTCACATGTATAGTCATTTATACCTGTCTATTTGATGACTAGTCTAGTTTTGGACTATTGTTAGACATCTAATACATTTTCACTGACAGCCCAAATTTAGTCTTGTTTTAGCCAAACAGTTTATGTTTGGATGTCTATAAGATGTCATTTAAACATAAAAAATGTTTACTGAGTAAAATAAAATCTTGATTGTTCACACAATGCATATTCCTGTGGAACTCAACTTTTGTTGCAGTCTAATGAAGTAACAATATAAACTGCACTGAAATCACAATCATTATTATGATTGTTTCTCAATACTGCTGTTAAACATTTTTATATCAAATAATATTTATTGAACAATCATATTTTATAATCAGCAGCAACTAATTTGCCAAGAATTTCAGTCAGTCAGAGAGTTCAAAATAGATACAGGATTTAAATTACATCAACATATTTTTTTTTTTCTGCCAAAATTGTTTGCTCTAGAACACATCATATATTAACAAGACTAAAGATTGACCCTTAGATATACCCAAATAAATTATACATTTTGTTTAGAGACATCCATCAGAGCTGTTGGGAAGGCTGATCTTGGTGGGTTCATGAGCACTGAACTGCTGCTGTAATGCTGGAGCTCACTTCTTTAAAATAATTGAAAATCGTTTTCAAATAGGCACTCTATTTATAAATAAACTGCATATTTGGAGTCTAAAACACTACTTTCATGTCTAAAAAACTTAAAAATTTTGTATTGTTTTAGTGTGTAATGTTGCAGGTGGAGTGCTATGAACTGTAAAGCGGTTTCCATAGTAGAATATTGCATATCTCAAAAGATCAGATTTAAGAACCAGAGCAAACTGTTGTATAAGAACCAACAAGCTAAATAAGGTGAAAAATCGGTAAAAAACAATTAAAAGCTTTAATTGGTCTTTAAGGGCAGCACGGTGGTGCAGTGGGTAGCACAATCGCTTCACAGCAAGAAGGTCGCTGGATGGAGCCCCAGCTGGGTCAGTTGGCATTTCTGTGTGGAGTTTGCATGTTCTCCCCGTGTTGGCGTGGGTTTCCTCTGGTTGCTCTGGTTTCCCCCACAAGTCCAAAAACATGTGGTATAGGTGAATTGGGTAAGCTAAATTGTCCATAGTGTATGTGTGTGAATGAGTGTGTATGGATGTTTCCCAGTGATGGGTTGCAGCTGGAAGGACATCCGCTGCATAAAACATATACTGGATAAGTTGGCGGTTCATTCCGCTGAGGCGACCCCAGATTAATAAAGGGACTAAGCCGAAAAGGAAATGAATGAATGAATTGATCTTTAATGGGGAAAAAGGATCATATTTAAGCAATATTTGTAGCAATCTGATCACAAGTGGACGACATTAAATACAGATATAAATTGAGTCTAAAATGTTTTGAGCTTGTCTACTTTTGACAAATTTCAGAGGTAAAAATTATTTAAAGAAAAAATCTCCTACAGTCCTTCTACTCACAAAACGTGATCATTAAGGAAGTTAGAAGGCATGCCAAATCAGGATATTTGTAGTTCAGTGTGTTGTACTAAAACACATTATGATCAAAGTCACAGATGCCATTCCTATTCTTTTCATTTACGCATTTTCATAAGCTGCGTAACATGGATTTCTTTATTAAGTTGCACTCGTTCACTCCTATGAGAAATGAGACTTGAAGGTTTTGATGATATCTGAACATAAATGGTCACAAGAGACACATTAAAAAGCTTGTTAAGTCAAAGTGATATTGCTAATGGTCATGACTCAAACAATGTGTGATTGTCTGAAAGGACAATATAAGACAGACTAGGTCATTGGTTAGAGTTGATTATTCAGTTAAACTCAAGAGAACTGTTTTTGGACAATCAGTTTTTTCAGTCAGAGCAGCAGAAAGATGGAATAAAATACCAGTGTATATTAGAGAGAGTACCGTTTTTAATATTTTTAAGGAAAATCAAATATGCAACCATTGATTTGATTTCATTTTATTGACTATGATGTATTGTATGTATTGTTCTATAAGTGTATATTGTACTATTTTTCCTTTTTTAATATTGTTAGAATTGATAATGGACAAATGGGCTTTTTGCCCACATCTTGACACTTTATTTACTTAATATAAAAAGATGCTCTTGTTAAAAATGTTCCATGTACTTGCTACAGCTATTACAATGAATTATGCACAATTAGATGGAACTAACCGTAAACAACCTGCTTTCTAACCCTAAACATATAGTAAGACATGTATTACTCAGCACTTAAATTAATAGTTACATTGTAACAAGGGCACCTTCAAATAAAGTTTACCTGTTTTTATTACTATATAGCTACTAATTTACAGCACCATGGCAAAAGAAATAGGTTAAGTTTCAGAGTTTGCAAAGAGAAGTTTAAAACAGGTAAATTGCTTTAGTTTTGATACACAAAAGAAACATTTCAAAAAGCACATTTCAGCAGATTCTTTAAATAGCTTACAAAAGTTAACACGTACTTAATCAGAATGTGAGACTTAAATGTAAATACTGATTGGTTGTTGAGATCACAGCTTTTGTCTCTGACTAAACATCCCCAGCGGAGTTTAATTGCAATGGATCTCAACAAATAATTGCTTTATTAAAAAGAATCACAAATGCGAATGCAAGATTTAAATCTTGAATCACAGCCACAATGCTTCAAAATTCTCACAATTGCCATCTGCGGACGCGAACAGTGTTTTCCTTGACATGCCTGCTTATAACTCCTAATTCATCTTCTTCGCAGACATTGTGACAAAAGATGAATTCCTTATGAAACAGAAGATAGAGCCCATCATTTATTCCAAAGAAAAGCAGGCGGGCACGTATGAATGCATCACCCCAGAAAATATAGAAGCCGTTGCCTTCAAGGTACAGTAATAAATGTTCTTTTCAGAAGAATTTAATAATAGCTAAATTATGTTTTTGCTTTTCATGTGCTGTCATTTCTTCTGCTTACTCAAGAGGCTTGTCAGGATATTTATGCATTCGCTGTTTTGCCAAGCAATTTTATCTCGAAGTGCTTCCACTCAGTGAGAGCAATAGCACTTTCCCACTTTTCACAAAGCATCTGCCCTTAATTCTTAACTACAAGTTAAGGTCACTTTTAATCCCGAGTTGAGCAATGCTTCACACTTGTCATTATGGGGTTAAAGGGTTTGTTCCCCCAAAAAAGAAAATGATTATATAATGTACTGACTCACTTGATTAACACTCCTAATGCATTAATGGTACTTTTGACCCGGAAGAGATACATAAAAATATGTTCATGGTTTTGCAGATGCTTTAAGATAATCAAAATGCATATAATTTATTTCAGATTTATTGCAACTATTTTTTTAGTGATACAGTATAACCATTAAAATGATGTTTCATGCTTGGGTCATGTTCCTAAAAAATTTAATATTAAATATTATCTGTCATCAGTAAAACACGATATCAGTAAAACATATTTAGTACATACCTGTACTTGTGCTAGGTTGTGGCTGGAAGGGCATCTGCTGCATAAAACATATGCCAGAGTAGTTGTTGGTTCATTCCACTGTGGCGACCCCTGATAAATGAATGAATGACTTCTGTCTAAGACATTTTTTACTCATTCATATCTAACTCTCTTTTAGGACTGATTTTTGTTGATAGATGTGTACAACTGCTGTCTAACCATCGCACCATGAAACAGTTAACTGATATTTAATCTTAAAGTAAAATTGATGCGGGCGGCGCAGTTGGTAGCGCTGTTGCCTCACAACAAGGTCACTGGTTCGAGCCTCGGCTGGGTCAGTTGGCATTTCTGTGTGGAGTTTACATGTTCTCCTCATGTTCACCTGGGTTCATTCCGCTGTGGCGACCCCTGATTAATAAAGGGACTAAGCCGAAAAGAAAATGAATGAATAAAATTGTATGCATTCAGTGAAATACATTTTTTGTATTGTTTACGTTCTTATGATTTCCTTTTCTTAAATATAAAGATAAAGATTTTCTAAGTTTATAAACAGTTTTAAGCAAAAATAAGTTCATTTCAAAGTTGTTAATAAGGTTAAATCTCAGATTATTGTATACCGAATATATAGTCTATTGATTATAAATTTCATATGATGATATATTTAAATACAAAAAAATCTATATTGAAGAAACAAAACAAACAAAAACTATATATATATATATATATATATATATATATCAGTTATCTATTAAAAAACGACCAAAGTTCTGTACAGGTTAGACTAAAAAGATTAGGTTAATTGCACTAATAGCAGCAAAACAGATTAAACATGACATTCATTATAACCTAAATGCAACAGAGAATCAGAATAAATGAGTTTAAAGAAATGACCTAGACAAAGTGGAAGCTGGAAGATTGTTCCACAGTGTGCAGCCGGCCACTTCAAAACCTCGAATTGCCCTTGATTTTGCCAAGATCTGGGTATTTTCAGAAGGAGTTTAGTTTCAGATCTAAGACTTCTGGTAGGAGAATGATTGGAGAAGGTCAATACATTCAAATACAAGGTAATACAATTTTATTACAATACAGTAAACTCAATTCTAAAATTAATAGGAAGACAATGAAGATATCTTACGATGTGGGTAGCATGGTCAGACCTCCTCCTTCCCTTGCTCAAGTTTAAGTATATTTATTTTCAGCTGATTCTCTTATTTACACTTCCTTCTTTATCAGGACAGGGTCACCACAACATAATGACCCGCCTACATATAAAAATTTATATATACTACCAGTCGAAAGTTTATAATTAATTGTTGTTGTTGTTGTTAAACCAAGGCTGAAACACAGGAATAAATAACATTTTACAATATATTACTTTTAATTTTCAATATATTCATTTTACTTTAATATTTTTCACAGTATTACTGTTTTTATTGAATTGTTGATTAATTAAATGTGGCCTTTAACTGCATCTTTGACTTCGTTTAATTTCATTCAAGAGAATGTTTTGATGTTCCCAAAGTTTCTCTCAGTATAATACCAAATTTCAAATAATTACCTAATTTAAAAAGTAGTAAAATAGTAAAAAAAAAAATAGTAAAAACATTGTAACTTCAACACAATTAACTAAAAAGGTAGGAAAACGTTACAACTGTTTTTTTCTTTGCATCCAATAGAGCCACAAATGCAAAAATTGTACACAGGTTTTGTATGCTTATTAGTGCTAACATTTCATTTTCTTTTATTTTAACTTGGGAGATTTCTGTCCCTCCATTGTGAAGTTCAGGTAACCAATTCTTTAATGATCCAAAATGGTCATAAAGTTGTCATAAAACAAATCCATATTTACACATCCAATTTAATAAAAGTCTTGAACAGAGATACAATTGCTTTATTTGACTAAAAGATTTAATTTGGGGTGTTTGTTTGCATCAAAATAATGTATGTTGCCTACACAGAGGACATTAAATATGTTAAACACCCATAAGCGTCGGTTGTGTGACAGAGAAGGGAATCTGCAGTGGTGTGTAAGTACTGTAGGAGACAGACAGCTCCTGATGGCTGCAGATGCAGTTTGCTTGCTGGGGTTTTATCAGGTGGTTAGATGAGAGGCAGCATATTGTTGTTTTTGACTTGCTAATGTGTCAGGAGATGAGTCTTATTTTCCACGGCAAATCTCACATTTTTTGAGAGGTGTGCCAAAAACACGACTGAAATGTCGGAAATAAGACTGAATTCTTTTTTTACTTGTTTAAATTGTTAATGAATGTTTGTACTGAAGTTTATACTGATCTTTATTTGCATTTTCAAGAACAAAATCATTTTGTTTCCTAGAATAAGCACTGTCTTCTGGAAGCCGACCTGAGCTGTGTGAAAGACCTGCTGAGGAGAGAGATCTTCCCCACCATAATTTTCATCAAAGTCTGCGAGAAAAACATCAGAAAATTAAGGCAAGTCCAAAGACTCACTGCATACATTTTTTTTTTTTTTGCAGTTTGCTCGGGTGCATTTCTCAATACTTAATAAATTGCAATTAAACTGGCTAAACTGTGGATCATTTATCATTGCTCTATGGACCTATAAGACAATTTTACGCACAGTTTGCCTAATTTATGATGAAAATATAGTACAAAAGCACATATAAGCACATACAAAACACATGTAAAGATAATTAATAATTAAAAATGAAAATGAAAATAAGCTAATAAAACCAGTAAAATATTCTGAATCTAAAAGGAAATACGAATACCATTCATACCACACAGAGTGCCATTCTTATTCATGTTAAAAGTTTCCTTTTACATTGAAAACATTGTGGAATGCTATTTGTGTGAGGTAATTTTAAGTTATTTGATGTTAATTTTGGTCATTTTAAGCTTTGCATTTAGTGATTTGATTCATTTTCTTTCTTTCTTTCTCCTTTTTCTTTCTAAAGATTTACATTCATTTTTATTGTATTTTATTTAAACTAACTGAAAATGTAAATATTTAGCTAGCTAAAGTGTTTTTTGGTAAAGTTTTTTTAGTTAACATTTGTTTAAAGTAAGAAAAAGTTTCTTTCTCTTTCTTTCTTTGTAAAGATTTTAATTTAATTTAATTTTAGTTTGTAAATATTATGTAAATATAATTTAGTTGGCTAGAATGAAAAAAAGATATTAGATCTTTTTTAATACATTTCAAGTAAGAAAAAGGCTTTAGTTTTATTTAAACTACAATAACATTGGCTAGTGTAAAAGTTTGTTGTTTGTATCTACAAAAGTGATTTTATATACATAGAAAGCATATTATATGTAAGCATCTGTTGTCAAAATAAATAGTAAAAAGCAAATCTATAAGTCTATAATATACTGTATATTTATGTACTAAAAATTAAACAACTTACTTTCTTCCCTGTATTTCTTAATACATAATAATAAGGGCTTACATCTTGCCAATAAATGGTTAAAACCTATAGTGGTTTGATGGATAGTGACGGAGTATAAAGATTTAAAATGACATTTATTAGAATTGTGAGTTGTTCACACTGAATGACGTTGATTAGTGTCTTCTGTAAATAAGAATAAAAATGTATAATAGTCATTAGTTTTTAGTTTTAAACAGAACACATTCTTATATAACCCTTTCATTGTTTTGATGCTTGATCACACCTTGATTGCTTTTTTTCTCTGAAACTTTGAAGAGTTTTGAAAAGGTGACATAATTATTAAGAAATCCTCATATTTTAATCTCAATTTATCATTGGTTATTTCAGATTAATTATTGAAGGTGATCTGGCAGTAATAGTTTTTTGTGTGTTTGTCTGAGCAGAAGACTTCCTCTGAGAGTGGATTCAGAGGAGGACTTCTTGAAGATGTGCCGCTTCAAGGAGAAGGAGCTGGAGACTCTGCCGTGCCTGTACACCAGCATAGAGCCGGACTGCTGGGGCAGCGTGGAGGATCTCGTCAAGATCATCAAGGACAAGATCTTGGAGGAGCAGAAGAAGACGGTCTGGGTGGAGCAGGACCTGCTGTGAGTCTCACAACATTTTTGCAGCTCTCGGGTGGAGCATGTATGCAACACACATACATGTGAACAGGAAATCACTCTATCAGAGGCCGCAGCTTGCTGGGGTGCTTTCACTTAACTGTCAAACAAAAAGAGAAAGCACATGGACTGGTAACCATATTAAGCAGAGGAAATGTTCTCACCCCACAAGTTCTTATCTGATAATCTCCTGAATCGAAAATGGTGTCAATAACATTGTTCCAATCATCTGTAATTTTCAAAAGAATGCAGATTTTGGTTGGTTTGTGCATAACTGTAAATTGAATCTGACGACATTATAAATTTAGTGCACGTTAGTGTCTTTGGTGTCATAAAATAATGCTGTTAATTTTTCACTTCTGTATTTATTTTAATACAAATCCATTTTTGTATTTTATCTGATGGTTGGTTTTTATGTGAATACCACACATGTGGCTTATCTCATTGTTGGTTTCAGCTGCTACATGTGTAAATACTTGGCACATGTTAGATCAATGGCATTATCAATTTGTACATGTTAAGCTTGTGCTGTTTTATGTAGACATTATTTTGTCTTTTAGAGCTGTAATTCATAAAGTGGGCTCTAAACTTCTTCAGATGGTATCATAGTGTGAGCTATTGTTGACTTATGAGGTGTTTGATGTTCTTATCCAAGTGCCCACTTTACAGTCGATACCTACTCTACCGACACATACCATGATTGATGGGTAGCTTACAGTATGATTATAATTTTGTTTTACATTTTAGGTTGAAATATACTTGAATGTTTAAGGGAAAATTTGTATTTGTATATATATATATATATACAAATATATATATATATATATATATATATATATATATATATATATATATACACACTCATAATGGTTCAAATGTTCACTGATGCTCCAGAAGAAAACATGATGCATTAAGAGCCTGGGGGTGAAAACTTTTAAACAGGATGAAGATGTCAACATTTTTCTTATTTTCTTGGAATAACTTTTTTCCCAACTAATACTGCCCTTCTAAAAAAAACAAAAGAAACTCCCTTTTCAAGGAAGACAAATTAAATACAATTTATCTTCAAATTCCAAAAGTTTTCACTGCAAACTTTAAAGCAGCAATGTATATGTACACTGTACATGTCTGAGACCATCTACTGTCTGAAAGACATGATTTTATTTTATTCATGTTTGTAAGTGTTTGTACAGTATGTATTGCCATCTTATCCAAGGGTTTACATTTTAATGTTGAGGTGTTTCTGTTTTAAAAACAACACAAATTTGTCATAATCACAATCAATACATCAACTATTCTCTCCTGACTATCTATTTTTATATCTGTAATTTTGTATAAATGGACACGGGAATGTACTTTGCAGCTGACATAACAGCTATGCAAGTGTAGCCAACTGGTTTTTGTAATAAATGCTTTTCGAGAAGCCGCATGTCTGTTTTCTTAGCTCTTGTTGTAGATCTTCAGAAAATATACCGGTACACGTTTTCGCCTGCAGAAATGAGCACTAAAAGGCCTTGAGAAGAGGACAATCCTGGAGAGAGTGTGTCACAAGCAGTGCAGTGGAAATTTCAGTTGGTCCCTGACAAGCAGACGTGGTGTTGCTTTATGTGGTGGTGGTTCTTCTCAGTACAGCGTCACTTGCAGACAACAATTCTTGACGGTAAACCAACTTTCCACTGTGATTGTAAACACAGCCAAGAGACTCTCGGATCTGTTTGCTGCTCACTTAAACAAGGAGAACTCCGTTTCATTTAGTAGAATGATTGTTTACGGCCTGGAAATGCTGTAAACAATCATTGCTTTTTTGAGTTAAATGTGCAAGGTTATTACGATTAATGCATGAAGAGCATGGGGAAGTGAAGATATGAAAATATAATTTGCACAACAATGCAAACGCATTGAAAGTCTTGCTTTCTGCCCACTGTGGCCCACGCACAAACTAATTTGTATCCTTTATCATAATGCGTTCAATTCTATACAACTCTGATTGAGCTTTTCATTGCCGTACCTTCCAGCGGTTTGTGTTAGTGTCTTTTTTTTCTTGCACACAGCTGATCTCTACAGGAAGTGTTGCATTCGTCGCGAGCGTGTGACTTTGCTCTGGCAGATGGTGTGCCGATCTGTTAAACCCTGCATCCATCAGTCAAACCTGCGAGGAGCGCCGGAGCTGAAATGTCATAATAGACTCTCCATTAAGGAGAGTCTGTCACCGACATCACAACTTTTTTGCCATCTGCATCTTCAGAAGCCATCAGATCCCGCTCGTCCTTTGTTCTGAGAAGGCTTTTAGCTCCTCTTCTCGCTGCTCACCAAAGCACAGATAAATGTGTTTTCCGCATGCTTAAATATGCTTTGAAACGGATGGCCTTTGTTACAGTGGTTAACAAAAAGCTTCTTCTTTTTTTCAAGATCACTGCTTTGATTAGGAGAGGAAGGCTTTTGCTTGGAAGGTGTTTAATGTTAACAGGCAGCTCTTTTTTGTGTGTTAAAGTACACTGTGTACTGTTTTATTCAAAATGTAAATATTGACTGTGTACGTCTAACTTTTTATGTTGTCTGGGCTTGAACCACTGCTGTTAAAATGATCTGCAAAAATGACTGAAAGTGCTGTATTATGGCTGCCAAGCTGCACTTTGCAAAGAAACACTTCAAGTTTGCTTACATACGTTCCTGTATTCCCTATAGGATTGTGTTGTTTTTATTGTCTTTTTTCTTTATTCACTGATTCTTGAGACATGGGATAAAACCTGTCAAGCTATTATTAATGCTATTAAGTTTAAAGCAGGGGTCTCAAACTCAAATTGGTGGCGGGGCATTGCAGTGACTGACAACTCGTAAGAGGGCCATTTTAACATTCAAGCACAAGAAGCACACCTGATGTAATTAATGCATCTTGGAACAATAGACATGACGTTTATATTTCAAGAATTTCCTGTCACCAGTGGCAATGCAAATCACACAGCTTCTGAAATGTATGTGTGTATGGCCGAGCATTAGTCAGTCATTCATCCACAGAGTATATGCAGTGAAATCTTTTTGTTTCTTGTACATATTGAAGGGGTACATATTGAACTGCGTAAAACATATGCTGGACAAGTTGGCGGTTCATTCCGCTGTGGCAACCCCTGATAAATGAATGGAAAATGAATGAATGTTCTATTTAACCAGCTTGACATTAACATTTCACTAATGTAGTTTTTATACTGTACAAATCTTAATACACATACGGGGAAAAACTAATAAATGAGACCATTTGTATCCAATTTTAACAAAATTATCATATTTGTTACACCACCAGCAGAATTGTACTAATGTACATAGTTTTTTATACAAATCTTATGAGGAAAATCTATTAAATGAGACAATTTATATTGAATATTAGCAAAATTATCATGTCACAGTCAATGGTTACAGGTTCTCAGCTTTCTTCAAAATATCTTCCTTTGTGTTCAATAGTTGAATGAAAGTCAAACAGTCAAACAGGAACAAGTGAAGGGGGAGTAAATTAAGTTAACTTTATCATTATTATATCTGATTTACAGCACTTATAGTCTTCTCACAACATCTAAAAGAGTGCATCCACAGAGACGGCTCCAGTCATTCATGTGCAATTAAATGGATAAAATAATATTTTATTAATGAAAAAGAACTTGTTTGATCAAAAGCAACACTTAAGGATATCTCATATCAAAGCATATATTCAATGACACAGTTTTATAAGATTTCAAAGTTGTCCCCATTTTGTCAACAGTCATTTAATGTTAGATTCGCTGTAAAAAAAAATGCTGGGTTCCACACAATTGATTTGTGTTGGGACAACATGAAGGAATAAAGTAAATGTATTAGTTTTTACAAATTTAGGTGGATTGAACATAAAACAATTAGGTTTCCCCCTCTAAAAAGGTTTGTTTCAGTTCATTTTAAATAAGTAGTTTGAAGAAACAGCAAACATAAGTTTTTGAGTGTTGGTGTCAGATAGGTTCAGGTACGTTTTATGGATTTAGAATATTATAAATAGTGATGGTAAAAATATCCTGTCACAACCATGATATGTCAACACCATCATTAAATTTTGGAGAAAATTATTTGAAATTTTTAGATGATTTTTTTTTGCTGAAGCAGTTTGCATTAGCATCTATATCATTAAAAGAAAAACAAAATGGCTACTACATACACTCCACATGTTTTGTGAAAGAAATGCTTAAAATGCAAATGCAGTCAGATTTTCTTATATTTGATTTTTTATACTACAAATTCAAGTTTTCGTTATTTTATATTTTTTTACTATTTGTTGGTCACATGCAAATGCAAAAGTGAAAATGCAAACTTTCTGCTGACATGAAAAGGTGTTTTGAAATGTAAAAAAAAATCTTTATGTTGACAAATTATGGCATGAAAAAGTTTTTTTATTTTTTATTATTAGTTTTAAGAGAATTGTTGGAAGGTTGTATCAAAACTTACCTCAGTAGCTTAGTTTCTTTTGTTTTAGCGCAAGTTTTAAATTAAATTTTCATTTCAATTCAATTAATTTCTATTTTGCATCTCGTTTTGTCCCAATTCTCAAGAATCTGTGAGTTTTGAAAAGGAAGAAAGAACTGAAAACCAACCATAAGATCCTTCATTCGTTCACTTAAAATTATAACCAAATGATACCCAGAGATGGCCAGTATTTTAAATAAAAGCATTTAGAATATGTAACTCTTTTGTGTATTTTATTTTATTATCACTCAGCTTTCATTCAGTCTTTCTTATCACTCAGTCCCTGGTTTATCATGGGTCACCACAGTGGAATAAACCTCCTTAATTTAATTTATTTTAATTTAAATGAATTTAATTTATTTTTCACATTTTTTTTAAATAACATTTTATTAAAGGGGTGGTCCAGAGTGTATTTTTAAGGCTTGGTTGTGTTTATAAGAAGCAAAGCATTGTGTGCTCATGCTTCATCTGTAGAAAATCCCGTTATTTTTTCATAGATCTTACTTTGATTATATACAGCTACTCTGCTAACATGAAAACGTTTCCTAGTTCCTCTGAAAGGCCCGCCCTCAAGAGACTCTGATTGGTCAGCTAACATAATGTGCTGTGATTCGCGGATCGGCTCCACGTCACCAGTAAAGCGTCACGCCTCCACAAGCATGCGCTTTGCCTTAGCTGTGTAAATACTGTCAGCCAGAGTAGCTGTTAGCAGTATCTGTTTGAGCCTTAATCAGACAGAAAATGAAAAGGATGAACCTCATGACTGCTTTCTAATATAAAATCTGACAAGTGTCTGTAACGAGTGAAAATAGGGTATGGCTCTTTTAAGAGAATCGCCATTTTATGTGTGTGTGTGTGTGTGTGTGTGTGTGTGTGTGTGTGTGTGTGTGTGTGTGTGTGTGTGTGTGAACAGTCTGTAGACATGTGCGGGTGTTGTAAATAAACAATGTTTATTTTTCTCTGATGCTGGAATTAAGTTGTTTTTCTGTAATATACAGTGATGCTGTTGACAGGAGAATAAAGCATGAGGTGTGGAATACGACCCGTGTGAGCTTTGATTGATTTTTCTGCTGCAACACGAGTCAGGCGAGTTATAATATATATTTTTTTCTCAACTCAACGCGTTACATGTCTTTTTCATATATGTATCCGGAATAAGCATGTGTAAGTAATATGAAACATTCACATATGTTTTCTAATTTTATTATCTGAGATGTATAACGCAGGGAACGCGGCCGCATAGAGAGACAGTGCAGCGCTGCTGAAGATTGTGGGTGTTTACAGCGGTTTGACTGATAAATATACATTTGTAGCTAAATTGTTAGCGGTGCCAAACAGCATTTCCTGTTGTTTACATCCTTGCTACAATACCGTTAACGCTAGGCACTGTGCATGTCATAGATAAATTTTAACAAATAAAAATACTTACAGGTTGTGGCTCACAATCCACAGCTTCTGCTTGTCGGAGCTGCTCTTTTGAGGAGTTTTAGCTGAAGCCAGCACTGAACTGGGAAAGATTCTTGAAGTTCTCCTTTGTCAAATGCTTGCTATATATATTTTTATAATTCTCTGGAACATTAAAATTAAACTGTAAGCACTTCTGTCTTTATGTCATGTCCTTTGGAAGCCCAAATACAGAAACAGAAGAAGCTCTGTGGAAATAGCAGCGTTTGGACGGCATTTTAGCTTTCTCTGCTGTAATATTACAGCGCCTCTGGCCACGCCCCTTCGCTGTGGGTGTGTGCGCGCGTGGTAAATGCGTGTAACCGGAAACCCTTGTAATCTCATCAGCCCAGATGTATTTTTTTTGTCATCCCCAAAGTTTGTTCACCGTAGACTTTGCTAAGCTAACTCTGTAAAAGCCAATGTCTCCCTTTGTATTGAACTTTGAGCGTCTTACATTCAGAGATGTTGTTTATGTTCACACAGCTACATTACACATCAACTAAAGGTTAAAATATGATACCGTAGTGGACCACCCCTTTAAATTTTATATTTATTTTTTTATCATTTGTAAGTAAATACGTAAAAGAGAATGTATTTAAAATACTTAAAGTATTTAATCAAATAAGTCATTTTATTCTCAAATAAAACAAGAACTTTGATCACCAGGCTTGAATGCCATATATAGTTAAAAAAAAAAAATACAGTTTTTGGCCTAACGAATAAACAAATAAATGACATAACTCATTGCAGTAGGATCCAGTCATGTTGTGAACAAGGGAGCAAAAAAAAAAAAAGAAAGAAAAGAAGCTGCTTTGAACAAATTGACAAAGAAAAGAACGCAGTAACAAATAAGCAACAATTTGTCATTTATAACAAAAGACTTGTATTTTTAATGAACATACATAATGCACTGTAGATCATTAACAGCAGTGTGGCTTTATTATTAGCTATTGTTCAGTCATTTATTCATTATTGTTGGTGTGCTGTGTTGGATTGATTGATTTATTTATTTTTTGAAAATTGCACAATGCAAATTACAAACATAATGGTTCTCCAAATTAACATCTTGATATTTAAACGTATTCAAGCTGTGATTAGTCAACAGATTTACTGGCTCAAAAGACGATTCTCAAGATTTCAGCGTGTAAACGCCGAGCCAAAGCACAACCAAAACAATGTTTTCATGCAAGTGAATCTTTAATAACTCTTTAATATTGTTTCTTAGATGTCTACTTGTATAGTAGAGTTATTTTTTTCTCCTTTTTTCAATTTTTTAGATTCCCTTCTCCCCCTGAAACATATTTTGGTCTTTTTTTCAGCAAACCTTTTCTCATTAACAAGCTTTCTTTCTTTTTTCCGCGGAGGCCATGGAGTACAGACCTCCATTAATGACACATACACTTGTCCATGTATGAGAGTCATTATGCTGGAATCAAAGAGTGGCATAAATTTAATTATTTGCTGTTTTAATTAGACATTTTCCCTCTGCAGTCCTCTGAGGCCACATGCCCGCTGGGTTTAGTTTATTCTTATCTCAATTAATTAAGCCGGACAAAGCTTTGAATCTGTTTTCTGACTGTTTTACTTTTTTCCTGATTCCCTGGTTAAAAATGTTTGCCAAGCACTTGTGCCTGAAAATGTTCATTTATACACTCAACGTATAACATTGTATGGATTCTTAAGAAAATAACTGGAATAACCTTTTGAAAATAAGGATAAATGATTCATTTTTATTAATATCAGGTCATCATTTCATATATTTTATTCTGAAATAAATATTATGAAGCTCTTATAATGTGAATGGGAGATGGATCTCTAAAATAAAGAAGAAGCTCTTATGTGAATGGGAGATTTATCTCTTAAATAAAATAAAGTAAAATAAAATAAAAATAGGATATTTTGTTATACCAAAAAAATTAATAAACAAGAATAAAAAATAAATAAAGTAAAAATTAAACAAATTTTATAAAATTAATATATATATTTATAAAATATATAGTAAAATAAAATTAATAAAATTGTATTACATGATATACATGAAAAACTTTTACATGAACTGTCTGTTACACAAAAAAGAAAAGAAAAAAATAATAAAAGATAAACAAATGATTTTGTTGATATACAAAAAAAAAAAAGAAATGACATTTATATGTTCCAGTGACTTACCAAATTATTTTTTTTACATATATTAAATATATATTTTAAGCATTATTTTAACTGTCGTCACTCTTTTTTTACACCAGGGTTATTATAGTCCGCGAAAAAACCCCAGTTTTGTTTTATTTTCAATTAAGCGCTTTAAATTAAATTAAGTCATTTTAATTAAACTATTTAAATGAACTAAAACAAAAATGCATAAAAATAGTTAAACCTTAAAACATATTATAATACAATTACAAAACAAAAAATTATTCATTTGTTAACAAAAATTAAATCTAAGAAATTATAAGAATATAAGAAAATATAAAAATAAAATCCAATTAAAATTACCTGAGTACAATACTGCAATATTATCTCAAACATCACACACTGACGCATACACATGCGCACAAACTTTTACACAGAAAATATGCATCCATCCAAAATATAGACGTCTTTTTATTTTGAATTTATATTGAATTGCAGACAATATGGCAGGAGGACATTTAATGAAAAGAAACACTGAGACATGAAGGTATCCTGACAAGGTACAATGTTTAGAGTAGCTAAAGGAAATGTTAGTATTTGTTCAACTTTGTTTCATGAAATACATTTATAATGATGTTGCTATGCCCACAAGACAAGAGTCAATTTACTGTTAAAAATAAAATGATTTCAGCCTAAATTATACCTGCTGTTCACCTTTTTTTATTGGCCCATTTTGGCTAAACAGCTGGCCCATTTTACCTGAATGTTGTGCCAAGACACAAAAATGGACCGGTCCATACTTTAACTCTCATCATTTTAAAACAATTGTATTTTTTCACAAATATATATATATATATATATATAATATTTATCTGTCTATCTCATGCTTAGCTCTTTTAATGGTATTATTGGTCATTTACCATAAGGTGGCCCATATTAACTGACATCACTCTATTAAATACAACTCTGACCGGACTGAACAGTATACACACAGTTAACGCACTTGTTGCTCTGCAAAAGCGCAGTGATGCTTATTTCAGCCTTAGTTTTCCCCCAGCGCTCTCCAAAAAGCAATTTACCCAATGAGAAGAATGAGTACTTGTATATTCGCGTGTTGCTTTTGTGATTTGCCGATCAAAATGTGTAATCATGGGCGCGTTGCTCTCGGAAAGCCTCTTCAGCTGCATTTCGCGTGCATGTTGATTTCATCTTTCCTCCAAAAACCCAGTCCAATTAACCTCCTGCTTGAAAAAATCAACTTGAAAGCTTTTCCATTAAATGTTTTCCTTGCACACATCAGCTCAACAAATAGGTTTAAGAACTCTGCACTGGGGCCACAGTAATGACAGAGTAGTTTCCCAGTGCTCTGAATGCCATTCAATAATCTACTTGGAGGAGGAATGGGGAAAAAATAATAAACTGTCACTATTTATATGCTAATGTTGCAAGGGCTGTTTTTCATAAGGTGGTCAGTTGAGGAAAAAAATAGCCTGCTTTACTTACTGCACCTTTGGGTTTAACGATGGAATGTGTTCATGAGGCTGGGATGGCCTTTTCTTAAGTATTATTTTATGTTGTTGATATATTATGTTTGAGAGGGTGTCATATTAGTTTAGACACATTTTTTGTCTTATAGTAATGGTATTCTGTCTTTTTGATTAATTGTTTTGATAAATGTGATAATTTTGAGATTTCATCAGTTTTCATTTTCTTTCGACACTGACATTTATGTATCTAACCGAACCGAACTCAAACATACACCTCAATGAGCGCCTGAGAAAACATGATTCAAAGGAAATGTATGAATGTAAGTGCAGGTTAACACTGCCCTCTGCTGAATGAATCGTTATTATTATTCAGACTCTTTTTCTTTTTTTTCTTTTCATCCAAGCCACATGAAGGCCACATGAATAACCTTTTCTGTCAGTCTGAATTTGTTTTTATCAGCAAAGGCAAAATAACAATAAAACTATTTGTACATTTTAGAGTAGTTTTTTTCCCGTTTTGTTGTCAAAAACTCTTGAAAAAAAACCCTCGAAATTATGAAAACAACTTTATATATAAAAATAAATTTATCAAACTAAATACTTATTTATTACATGACCTACACTCAAAATATATGCTTGCGTTTGTTCAAGCTACTTATTTCAAATGAGCCGAAACAACACTATTCCTATAAGGTTTTTTTGGGGACAACTTAATTGCTTTATGTTCAATCCACTTAAATTTGTAAAAACTAATAAGTTAACTTAATTCCTTCATATTATCCCAACACAAAGTAATTGTGTGGAACCCAGCGTTTTTTGCAGTGTAACATGATCTTGTCTGAAAATATTAGTGCTGTGCAAAGATAAATTATGATTAATCGCATCCAAAATAAAAGTTTGTTTTGACATATATATGTGCGTTTTGTATATATATATATTTATTATGTACAGTTAAAGTTAAATTATTAGCCCCCCTGTATATTTTTTCCCTCAATCTTTTTGTTTAACGGAGTGAAGATTTTATCAACACATTTCTAAACATCATAGTTTTAATAACCTATTTCTAATAATTGATTTATTTGATCTTTGCCATGATGACAGCACATAATAATTTAATAGATATTTTTCATTACTAGATATTTTTCAGATATTTTATTTTCACTTGCTCTGTTAAGCATCATTTGGGAAATATTTGAAAAAAAAAAAAATCACAGGAGGGCTAATAATTTTGACTTCAACTGTACATGTAATAAACACACATACATAAAAACAAAACTGTACAAAACTTTTTTTGCGTAGATAAATTTATATATAATTTGTATCACATACACATATATGTATACACATATATGTTTAGATATAAATTAATTTTTTTTTAAATATATGCATGCATGTGTGTATTTATTCATTTTCCTTCGGCGTAGTCCCTGTTTTATCAGGAGTCGCCACAGCAGAATGAACCGCCAACTACAGCACTGGGAAACACCCATACACTCTCTCATACATTCATTCATACATTATGGCCAATTTTTCACTTATATCGCATGTCTTTGGACTGTGGGTGAAACCGGAGCACCCGAAGGAAACCCGCGCCAACACGGGGAGAACATGCAAACTCCACACAGAAATACAAACTGGTCCAGCCAGGACTCGAACCAGCGACATTCTGAGCCACCATGCTGCTCTTGTGTGTATTTATATAAACATAATAAATATACACAGTACACACATATATTATGTCAAAACAAGCTGGATGTGAACAAAAATTGGATGCGATTTATCTTTGCCCAGCACTAGAAAATATTCATTAAAATGAATAATTAATACACAGTGACATCTGCAGTGCTGTAATGCAACCTACAATGCGTTGTGGCTCCAGCTAAAAATAGAATAAAAGATTCATGCAGGGATATTAAATTCAGCATGAAAAAAGTTTAGATAGTCTTTTGTTCCCTACTGACATGCAATTGTCTGTTTTATTTGTCAATATTTGTAATTAGCTGCCATTCAAATTTTCATTGACATATGTAAATAATGCTGATCTTTATTTCACTTTAAATTACCGGACTTGACTAGACAGACAAAGTAAATTATAATTGCAGATTAAAATAATTATAGATAGATAGATAGATAGATAGATAGATAGATAGATAGATAGATA
>CAIGQV010016547.1:20450429-20476890 GCA_903798115.1 Danio jaintianensis
TGACAGGCATTAATGTATTGTGCCGCTAGAAGGATACAGTCAGTTTTTTCCCCTAGTAAATATTGCAGTTGTGTTGTATTGTCTGACTCAGTGAATTGAGGGTAAATGCTCTGGAGTTTGGGGTAGAATGTTTCTCTGATGTGCTGATAGTTTGTGCAGCGGGTGAGGAAGTGTTCCTCCGTCTCTACCTCTGCCTGGGCACAGTGTGGGCAGATGCGGCTCTCTCTGGGTTGCCAGTTCTGTCTGTCTCTCTCTCTCTCTCTCTCCCTCTCTCTTGCCCTAACTGTGTCAACGGATCCAGCCAAGGAGGACAGGAGGATATTACTACGCTTCCCAGATAGTGTTGGCAAAAAGTGGGTGAAAGGTCAGAGATGGATGGATCGTTATTGGGGGCTTGAAGTGTGAGTTTGGGCCCTAGGAAAGTACCCTGACTACCCTGGAGCAAAGCACACTATTAAGAGCTTGAACCAGAACCCGCAGGGAGGCCTTAAGCACAAACAACTGTTACTTTTGTGAACTGTTTGATAGTTTTGGGAATCTTGGGATTTGGGAGGTGGTGGAATCTCTGGTCTGAATGGAGACAAGCAGACTAACAGGACTGTACCACGTTCATTTCCTCTCACTGTCCCGCTGTTTTATTGGTTTGCCGTGCATGTTTCTCAAGTTGATATACAAATCCCTTGCACATGCAGACAGAATAGCAGTCTTCATTGCCTTTCTGCTTAACCCATTGACCTGCCGTGATGGAATGGCTTTAAACTGACTTGTCCGGGTTACTAGGTCAAATCTCACAAAGCACCTGTGCCTGAGGGACCCTTTATCTTCTTCTGAGACCAAATCTGGCTGTGAGCTCTAATTACTATAGCATACTCTTGCCCAGGGCATGTTTAAGTGCTAGTTTTTATGATTCATACATGTCCCTGCAGAGTACAAGAGGACCAGGACCCCCTTCTGGGACTCTGAACTTCAGGATGTTATTTCAAGTGCAACATAAGAAGGGTGAAATGTGCTGTAGAAGCAGGATTCAGCCTCGGTTGAAACATCAGTTATAATCAATAATAGCCAATGGCCTTATGTTACATTTACAAAGCATCTCATGATATTTCTGCTCCTCCACAGAGCCCAGCCCACCTGGTTTCTGCCAAAGGCTCAGTTCAGGGTTTTGTGTTTTTGTGTTATGCTTGGAAGTGAGGAGGCTCATCACAGAAGTTTAGTTTCAGTGCATTTTCTGGAGATGTTTTCGTTTTTGGCTTCAGAGTGGAGTGTTTCAGGCAAAGGCACAAATCTTCTCTTTTGGATATACATGTCATGACTGAGCGGCAGCATTCTGAGCTTCTCCCAGAATTCTCCTACAAGCACACTTCAGATTTGTCTCTAAGTTGTTTCAACTGACAGTGGTGTTTTATGTAACAGCAGCAGCTCTGGGTATGTGACTAAAAGCACAAATATTATTGGTGGTCCAGAATTCTTCACAATGGGATGGGAAAAGGGATTAAAACATCTTCATAAATATTCTGTCACGTTGACGACATGCGAATGCTTGTGCCGCTCTGCATTAACAGCTGCTCAGTCAAATTAAAATCACACATCCATCTTCGTGTGAACACACCTTAGCATGCAATGATGGAACATATACAATAGTCAACATTTGAAGAGGATCAAAACCTTTCATCAAAGTTGTCTTAAATCTATTTATCAACACTCATTCTTGTCTTAGGATGATTTTAAAAATCTTTTTTGATTCCCTTAAAAAGTTCATATATTTAAAAATAATTGATATATTAATGTTGACCTTGAGATTTCTAAAGGTAATAGCTTTTGATATGATTAGTTAGTGTTGTATGTAATGGTTCACACTGTTGTACATAATGGCAGGATGTTACAAAATTATATTAGCATTTAATGGTTTAAGCTTATGACTGTATTCAGAAGACTTTTTGATGGACTAGTCATTTTTAACTTAATGGAATAGTTTTATTTGCTATATTTCTCACACTCAGGTCTTTCTTTGGTGAAAGATTTTTAACTTCTTTCACAGACCAAACACTTTGCTTTTTAATACTGTAATGTATCAACAGGAGCTTATTCATTTTGTTTGCTTGAATATGTATTGATTAACTCTTAAAGTATGGTAGCCCTTTCAGCTTAAAATCGTCTTTAATGTTCTACTGGCAAAAAGGTAATCTGAGAGATAGTAAATTAACTTTTGGGTAAACTAACTTTTTGTTTCGATTTTTGAAAGTTTTTTCATTAAAATATCCAAGAAACACTAGAACACTGTTATATATGTTGCCGAATTAATTACTTAAATTATCCCAAATGTTTCAAAGGATGTTTAAATCCAGAGAAATAAGTCATTTTAACTAGTAATAAGATCCTGTGCTGCCATGATGTCACACACCCTCGATTTCTGGTTGGATTTATGGAAAACAGGAAACACCAAATCTGCTTTGATATGTTGTGCATTTTATTACACTGGAATATAAAAGACCCTAAAATATATTTCGGATGATGAAACAGCACTGCTTCTTCCCAACATGATCATGACCAGAAGAATCGGAAGTGGTCACATATTAAAAGCTCCACTGCTGTTATGCTGCGCCACACTCGTTTCTCATCTTAGAAATTAATTCAGAGCTTTTGTTTCGCTTTGATGCGTTTCAGCCTTACTTTGCTTCATATTACCATGATAATACATTTTTTATACTTTATCTCATCTATGAACATGATTTCTGTGGGAGTCCCGTAGGATGTAATGAAGACGACAACTCCCATAATTCCACACTGTCACACCATCATCAAAATACGTCTTTGTTTGTTTTGAATAAACATATTCACAATCATATTCTGTGCCTTTAAACATAACTTCGTAACAGGTTTGAAGCTGACCATGAAGGATTTACAGAGACAGAAGTTTGAGCTTGTTTAATGCTTGCTGTAGGTGAAGACATTGCTCTTATCTTTGTTTTGTCTCCAAAATAATTGCTTCGTCATTCTTCCTTTTATAGAAGCTCAGCTCCAGTGGACACACCCTTCTGTAGTTATACACTCTTATACACAAACAAACATTAGGAAATTAATCACTCTGTGTCTCTCCTATCTTTTTTCTTAAAGGGCATGCGGGTACTGGTGGATGCCCGAGACAAACTTGGCATTTCCTGGCAGAACTCTGAAAACGAAAAGCATGGCATGTTTGTTATGTCCTTTGAAAACAAAGCAGGCATGGCCGTCGAACCCTGCACCTTTCAGCTGTACGTCCCAGCCCTGCAGGCACTCTGGAATGACAGTGGCATCCAGGAAGCCTACGGTCGACGGAGTGAGTTTCAGTTGGTGAGTGTAATCACAATACATTTCCTGACAACCTGTGCCATCTGGATACTCTTACTGTTCATGGGAAGCGCCACATGGCTCTATGGGTAGTTGGCAATGGGTGTTCTTATAAAACACATAATCTATTGTTTACCTGGAGTAAGTGCACTGCTTGAAGGCACAGTGGTGATAGTTCATGGATGAACTCCTATAGTTGGCAGCATAAAACCAAGGGGTAGATAATGATGTTGTTTCATTGTATTAGTTGGGGAAAATAGATCACTCAAATAAATAAAATATTAGTAAATGTGTTTGTAAAAAAAATAAATAAATAGTTTATGTATTTATTTATCTATACACCTTTTTCGGTCAAGTAAATTATAACTTTTTTTCAACAAGGCTGCATTAAACTAACAAAAAGTGTCAAAATGTTCATAAAACTGTTTCAGATAAATGCTGTTCTTTGCACATCAAAGAATGTTAAAAACATATTAAGAGTTTCCACATCTATTACATCATGGATGTTAATAAAAAAATCTAGCACATAATCAGCATGTTAAAATAACATATAAAGTAACAGCTGTTGAAACAAATCTTTTTTGTGAACGGAACTGCGTATTCATACAATGATAAATAGACTAAAGGCAAAATATGTAAGATTAGTTTTCATTAAAATATCCAAAAACAATAGAACAGTGTTATATGACTTATGTACTTACATTATCCCAAATGGTTTAAAGAATGTTCAAATCCAGAGATGCTTTAATATGTTGAGCACTAGTTTAGACTCCACAGAGGAGCATTATAACAGAACCTTAAAATTTATTTAATATCATAAAACAGCACTGTGCAACACAGTGGCACAGTGGTTAGCACTGTCGCCTCAGGAAGAAGGTCGCTGGTTCGAGTCCCGGCTGGGTCAGTTGGCAAATCTGTGTGGAGTTTGCATGTTCTCCCCGTGTTCGCGTGGGTTTCCTCCGAGTGCTCCGGTTTCCCCCACAGTCCAAAGACATGCGGTGAATTGATTAAACTAAATTGCCCATAGTGTATGTGTGTGAATGAGTGTATGGATGTTTGCCAGTACTGGGTTGCAGCTGGAAGGGCATCCACTGTGTAAAACATATGCTGGATAAGTTCGCGGTTCATTCCGCTGTGGCGACCCCTGATGAATAAAGGGACTAAGCTGAAGGAAAATGAATGAAGGAAAACAGAGCCGCATCTTCCCCATCTGATCGTGACAGGAAAACCAGAAGTGGACGACTGTGGCATAATAAAAGCTTTGCTGCATTATGCTTGTTTCTCATCAGCAATTGCTTCAGTGGTCTTTTGGTGGCTTTTAGCTTATCTCAGCTACCATGATAATACATTTTTAATACTTTAGCTCATCCATGAACACGATTTCTGTCCTGTAGGATGTAATGAAGATGACAACTCCTATGATTCCACACTCAGTCACAGCGTCATCAAACTACGACAAACAGCAAAATTTACATACTGTGTCTTTAGATAATGTACTTCCTAACCAATAAAGCTCTGCATTTTACTAGTATGCATGTTCCCTATAATGAAACGTACAACAACTACCAACTGATGGCCAAGAGGGTATGGGAAATACAGTAATATTCCAGTGTCAGTTAGATAGAAATCGTTGGCTTAGCTATTAAAGCTAGACACTGGGAGACCTTAATTAAACCTGCTGAGTGCAGAAAAGCAGAGGAAGCTTGACTTATTCATGTGCATCTCATCTCAGCATGGACGTTGCCACAGGACTTTAATGAGTTCAGAAGCTGTGCACAGGAGTCTCTCAAACTTTAATCGCTCCGACTGTGCACTGGAGCGATGCAATTCACATGCACATCTCTGTCACTGTACCTCTGGATCTTTATGAATTTTTAAGCCTTGCTCAGAGTCCTGAAGATCTAGGTCAGTGGAGCAGGATGGAGGATAGGATAGACAGTGAGGAAACCTGCGAGGAAGTGGCACAAATTTCGCTTTATGCATGAGGTTTTTGCTTCTAGTGCTTACATTTTTTTGTCTATAAACTGATAAAAATAGATTTAAAAATATACTTTGCTTCCTTCTTAGGCCTTCACTCAAGTCATGCTAAATTTAAAGTTTAAGAACAGACGTCTGTAATCTGCTAAATTAGTTTTCTGGCTTTGTCTCTCATGTGATGAGCTCATCTGGTGACAGAGCTCCACCCTCCATGCCTTTTTGTTTCTTCTTCACAAGTGGGTTTACATCATCAGCCCTTGCTACTGTAATTAAACACAGCCGTTCTTGTTTAAGGTCATCCAAAAAGAGAATTTAATTGTATTATTCAACTGATAAAACTACATTTCAGACTTTGCCAGACTTTCTTCATTTTATTTTTCATAAAAGTTCTGTTTGTCAAATCAAAAGTTTCTCGCAGTACTGTTTTGTAATAAATGGAAAGCAAATTACGTTTGTCTCCTTCCCTTTTTGGCTGATCCGAAAATGGTCCGATCCGTGACTCAAAAACAGTAATGTGATCCGAATCGTGAGATTTGTGATCTGTTACGCTACTAGTGTTGACCAGAGTCACATTGACTCTTGATCAAACTTCTTAGTAATAAAAATTTAATTATTGTTTGAATAAACACTAATTCCAAAGCATTATGAAGAATTCAAACAAACTTCTTCTGGTGTTTGGCTATAAAGTGTCACCTACTGTTATTTCTCTATAAAGCCACAGGTCAGATTTTGCACCACAGAATTAGTGCTTATGAATTTTGATTTTGCTAATCATTATTTCATTTCCGTAAGTTTTTCAGGGACTGTTGTTTGTTTCGTTTAGTTTTATTTTTTCATTTATAGGGATTATTTCAAATTTTATTTACTAAAATAACCTAGCCAAAGACATTTAAGCAAACCAAAAAATGACATGTTAAGGTCATACAGCAATAAAAAGGACTTAGTTTTTTGTCATCATAGTCGCAATGTTGCACATTACAGTTCAATACAGGTGTCAGAAAAGTGTCTCCTTAGAGCAGATCTTGTTTATGTGCATAACAGGGTCATTCCAGGCACTGTTTTGGTTCTTTTGAGTATTTTATAAGTTCTTCAGGAGATTTCAACTGATAAAAATGACATCACATGTACATACATGTTCAGACCAGCACACAGCGTTGTTTTGGTTGTTTGGTAAGCTCCACAGTAAATTCTCCTGAGGAAAATTTACTAAAATTAAAGAATTTTACTCTATAGAAGATAACATTTGGTCCCTCTCTAGAAAGAGTGAAACTTTTGATAGAGTCATTTTTCCAGAGTTAACTTTACTTAATGTAGTGTTAATATTTTACTCTTTCATGTAATGTTTGACTATTTTGTGTTTTTTGAAATCTACTCTCATACTATTTTACTCTGTTGAGAGCTATAGGTCTTAGGACTCTGCTAATTTTGTAACTATGTTCAGAGGAACTACATATTTACTCTGCCACAATTTTACTCAGTTGAGAGTTGTAAGAAATTGATGTAAGAAGGATTGTTGTAAGAAGAATCCTTTGCAAAATATCTGTTTTTGTTTGTTTCTTTTCTTGTCTTTAGGTATAGTCTTAGAAATGACTGGGTGTCGGCATAATGAACACATCCTTAAAGTCTTTTTCTAAGATCGAGGAACATAAGCATTTTAAATGTACTTCTGACATTTTAAAGCCATTATTTTTGCCTTAATGAAACATGTGTGACGTCTATGGAGTTTGAACCAGCTGTTTTTCCTCTTGGTCTGTGACATGAGTTTTTGACCCCGTGAAGGTCTTTGCGTTTAGATGGCCGTCTGGGCCAAAGGGTTGGTGCCTCTGCCTCCCTCAGTCTCTTTTGTTCTCTCTGCTCTGTGAAGGCCTGTTTGTTTGTGAGTCCATTCAGAAGCCTGTGAGTGGGAGGACGTTACAGGGCCCAGCCTGTCCCGACTGAGTTACTCCTGTTCCCTATTGGCCAGAAACCCAGAATTAACCCTGTCCTACAAGTCTTAATTTTTCTCCAAACAAAAGTGTCCCTGTGGAGATGCTGCTCTCTTTTTTCCCTTACAGAAAGTCTCTTTTCGACCAGTCCTGCTATGAAACTTACACAGAGTGCTTAAGTATGTTAATGTGACTGGAAACGCTTTCTCTGACTTGCATTTCGCTTCTGGATTAGTTTCTGACTCTGTATGGATGCAGAGATGTTCTTCTTCCAATAAAGCTTAAGATGCTTGTTTTGTCATCTCAAATCTTGTTGAAGAAATTGATCCACATGTTTTATGTAAGCTTGTAGAGTTTATGCATCTCTTCGTGAGAAACTTGGCTCAGATTACAATAGTGTCTACTCCATTTCTTCAGCTCTTGGGAGGATTGGTGCGAGGGAGGTCCTTCTGTACTTCGGTTTTAGGAGATCTCTTCAGGGAGAAGCATTGGCATTGACCATGAGAAACAAGGATATGAGTTTTGACAGTATGCAGCCCTAAATTAATGTCAAAAATCTGCTTGAGCATTGGATGCCTTGAATGTTAAAGGGGTTGTATTGTGATCTTGATAAATTGGCATGATTTGAGATTAGTTGAGTCACGTGATTTATGATGGGATGCAATTTCCTTTCACTAGAATTTATGAGAAACTTTTAAAGTAAAACTGGCTTCAATTGGAGTTAGACTAGCACATTAATGTACAAAAAAACAAAGAAAATGGAATGACTCCATTGTCAGTAAGTCTGCCAAAATCACAAGACTCGCTGTTACGGGTATATGCGGCTCTGCTCATATTGTGATTGGACACAAACGCTGCTTTTACTTGAAGGCTGCAGAGAGTTCATGGACAGGAAGTCTGCATTGCTGTATTGTTGAAGGCTGATGCTGCTGCCCCTCCAAAAAACCACACTAAATCTCAGACCAGAGATCTGTCTGTGCAGTGCAGCTTTACCACAGTTGAGTCACAGTCATCATGAATTCCTTCTTGACGAACTCACCATAATCTTCATGTAGACATTTTTTTTAAAAGGGTGGATCGCTACGATATCAGTATATAGGTTTTATCAGTTTTTATTTTGTTTATGCAAAGTATCAATGTTTTTTCCCTTTTGATTCAGAAATCTAACTTATAGAAAATAATTTTAATAATGTCTATTTAGAAAAATAATTACACTGAAAACCTTAAGGACAAAAATATTTCATTAAAACACATTAAACTGATTGACCCAGTGCATTTAAGCAACAAATAATAGGCTTTAATTTTGTTTTCAAGGCTTAAAATCTTTTGCTTTTTTTATTTTGAAAATAAATTTGTACTATTTGGAGCATTTTACACTGCATTCCAAATGAATTAAATTCATGAAATTATATATTATTTGTATGAATAGCAGATTTTTTTAAGTGGTCTTTTTCAGTGACTGCAGAAAAACTGCATCAAAATGTATGTTTTTTTGTAATTATGGACTTGTTCGAGGGCGACATGGTGGCTCAGTAGTTAGCACTGTCGCCTCACAGCACATAGGCCGCTGGTTCGAGTCCCGGCTGGGTCAGTTGGCATTTTTGTGTGGAGTTTGCATGTTCTCCTTGTGTTTGCGTGGGTTTCCTCTGGGTGCTCCGGTTTCCCCCACAAGTCCAAAGACATGCGGTATAGGTGAATTGAATAAACTGAATTGGCCGTAGTGTATGTGTGTGAATAAGTGTGTATGGATGTTTCCCAGTGATGGGTTTCAGCTGGAAGGGCATCTGCTGCGTAAAACATATGCTGGAGACCACTGATGAATAAAGGGACTAAGCCGAAGGAAAATAAAAGAATAAATGACTTGTTCAAGACTACATGTTCAAGCCTATACAGTATATTTAGCATATGGAAAAATATATATCTTTTACTCACTTGACGTTTTTACCCTAATGACACAAATGTAAACATTACATTGATAGGTTTTAGCCCCAGTGATTTGATGAATGGAGACATTTCAGCTCTTCTACCTCAGTGTTTTGTAGCACCTATGTGAGAGCTTTGTCAAAGGACAAGATATGTTTACTCAGTGTCAATGTTTCTCAAGCGAAAACCCAGTCATATTTCATCAGTGAAAAGCTGCCTCAGCCTCGACGTGAATCTTGCTGGGATTTTTGCCAATGAGAGGATCTACAGCAGGAGTAATGATGCCTCTTTGTGAAATTGTGCAAGAGCAGGAGGGGAGAGGGGGGTGTCATTTACACACAAAACCTTCCCGAAGGACAGCGTGGCTTGTCCTGTGTTCTCCGGAACATAAAACCACCCAGAACATAATTAAATGTGCTCAAACATTCCATTAGTGAGCTTGTTATCTCGTGTACACAAAGAGCCGAAATGAAGACATTTTTCAGGTTTCACAAACCCATAAGTACATCTCAGTTCGTGACCCAAGAAAGATACCCCCGCCGCTGCCCAAGAGCTGGGCGGCATTCAACATTCCTCAGGGAGATTGATGTTGCTGGGATGTGTCTTAAATTCCTCATGGCTGAAAATAAGATAGGTCCTGGTAAGCGTTCTGTTAGCCCACTTTTTCAGTGCGAGATTCCTGGCAGCCGACAGAGCCACCATGTTGCGTGTAGTTTCCCAGAAACAAAAATTTTAAAGATGATCTTTAATAGTTTACGATGCCTCCTGGAGGTCTCGCCAGGCCTGGACCTGCCTTGCTCTGTTTTTCTGTTTCCACTCTGTAAATGTGGGGCCCATTTGTATTGTTTGATGGTCTTAGAGGGCCAATCCAAAATATATAAAGTGAATCCATACAGGGGAAGGGTGTATTTGTTTACTGAGTGGACTGGGAGCAATGGCTTATGGCAGAACATAAGCCGTCCTCAGAAGAGCTGGAGATAAGCAGAACAGCTCCACATTCCTGAGCAGCTGCGGCGGAGATCTCCAGAGAGCAGTCCACCTCCCCAATAACACAGCCAGCCAAGACATCATCACAACACAAACACAAGCACAACTCCTGTCAGACGCTACGGCCAATTCCACGTGTTTTCTACAGGCTTGTTAAAGGAATATTTCAGGTCTGTGTGCTGTTTGCTTGCACACACTGTTATTCTTTAGGTGAACAATTAATACATGCTAGCTAATGCGTAAATTCAGATTTTTTTTGGTTTGTTTTGGAGTGGCGGTCCTTCTCTGTTGATGTCAGTTTGACGGCTTCAGCCACAATATTCTAAACCACGCCCCTCTTACCGATAGTTTGCTATGAGAAAATGATGCTCAAAAAGAAAGCCCTTCCCCCTACTCAATATTCTGTTTCAGTTGGAAATACATCAATATACTGTAATAAAAGTCGAAGCAACTTCCGGTTCACACAGACTTTAGCTCAAGATGACAAATTGTGATTTACATTCTTCTGTAAAACACTAAAAGAGATGTTTTGTAGAATGTCTGAGCTGGTGTTTTGCATGAAGTATTTTACCTTGTGGGCGGCATGGTGGCTCAGTGGTTAGCACTGTCGCCTCACAGCAAGAAGGTCGCTGGTTCCAGTTGGCTTTTCTGTGTGGAGTTTCCATGTTCTCCCCATGTTCACGTGGCCTTTCTCTGGGTGCTCTGGTTTCCCCCACAGTCCAAAGACATGCGCTATAGGTGAATTGGGTAAACAAAATTGGCCATAGTGTGTGAATGCGAGTGTATGGGTGCTTCCCAGTACTAGGTTGCATCTGGGAAGGCATCCGCTGCGTAAAACATATTCTAGAATAGTTGGCACTTCATTCCACTGTGGCGAGCCCTGATAAATAAAGGACTAAGATGAATTTTACCTTGTCTATAGGTAGGTTTATTTAAAAATTAGAAATATTTCTCTTACAAAAACACATAGATTCACTTTTAAAGTGATTTAAAGTGATTACTTTAAAAAGTGGGTAAACCCGTTGCCTTAAAATGAAAGTAAAAGTAAAGTCAACTTACAGTGTATGTGTGTAAAAAGGGATTTAGAAAGTTGCTTTTAAGAAACTCTTAGCTTAATACCAAGCAAATATTTTCAACATGTTACTCTAATATTTTCTTTTCTTAAACATTTTAAATAGGAAATTAGCCTTATAAAGCCATCCCTTCAATACTTTGGCAGAATAAATCATGACAGAGATTTTATTTCCTGGTGTACTATTCCTTTAAATGTTTTTGGAACAGAAACAGTGTTTCACATAGCCCTCATTGAGGACATCTTCAATTTTAGCTGTGCAATATCTTAACTTGTATCCCTAGACTTTGCACTTTTGTCAATCCACTCGTCTTATTGAATCAGTCTGGCTTCTTCCTCCAGCGGAAGTGGTTGTGATTACTGCTGAGCGTTTGTGGCTGCTGGAGCCGAGTGTGCTTAGTCAATAGTTGCCTGGTTTTTACACACTCTGTAATTACAGTAAATCCGTGTAAGAGTGTGCGCAGCACAGAGGAGAACTGATCTGAGTGCTGCCACTCCTCTGGCTGTGGCCAGGCTAAATAATGCCCCATTGTTGCTCATTTGAGTCCAGACCAATGGTTAACACGCTCCACCCCGGAACAGAGCCAGACTTATTCACACAGCTGGGAAATGGACACTGAACTGGGCCATTCGGTTTGAAGTGTATGAGAAGTGAATAAATGGAGGAAACCCAGACACAATGTCATTCATGGTTCAGAGAGAGTTACGGTTAATTACTGCGGTTAATCTGTAGTAGCAAGATTGATGAATGCGCTGTGGCCAGATGTTTTGTGAGTTTTGGCCAAGATGCTTGTTGAAATCGCTTCCAGAAAAATATTTTATTCATTCCTTTTTTTTTTGTGTGCATTTTGTTTCTCCTTTTTTTGAGGCAGATGTAGACATTAGATAAATAACTTTGCTACTAAATTGCTTCATGACCTTAATGCTTCTTTCAAACCACAATTTTGTTCAATGTTCATCCACTGAGTATTGTTTCACATAGGCAATCTGTAAAAATAGCTTTAATGCAATTAGATTGCTTCCTTTGTTTAGGGCATCCGGAAATGAGATGAAAATAGACACGTAGATTTCACTATATTTAGATAACTGTTATGTAAGGCACACAATTTTTTTTCCAACTGAACACAACTGTATTTTGGTGATGAACTTTGATGCTGGTTCTGTTATTCCAAGATGAATAGATTGGGGTTTTCTTCCACAAGGAAGTTTGAGTAAATCTCATTATTAAATTGTTGTTGTCCTTCTGAAAAGGAAATTAATCATTAATCTTTAGTAGTAGTAGTTATTTGTTAAAAATAGGAATGTTCTCATTGTTTAATTATACATATTATTATTTTTATTGCACTGAAAAAATACTCTATTAGATGAAATATTCTATAATACTCTATAAATTGCTAGGAAATGTCACAAATAATTATAAATTGGCAAGTAACACACTGAATAAAATTAAGTAGATTTTTCATGTAACACATACTAATCTAAGAAAAAATTGAAATTGCATAATTTAGAACAAAACCCGGGCAAAACTAAGTCGTTTTGAGTTTCTAAGCACCTTTGAACTACCATTGGCCTGTTTATGATACAACATAATATATAATATGAAAAGCAACATTATAGTTAAGAAAATGTCCAATACAAAAAGTATTAATTAATTTTTTTATGCAACATGCTATTTATATAATTGTTTATGTGAAATGTTCTTGAACAATAGGCAGCAATGTCTTGAGATGAAAACTGAGATAGAAAAGAAAACTGTTTGTGCTTCTAATCATTTGCATTTATTAATAGAGCAGCGCTGCTATCTAACATTAATTTATGCAAAAGAACACAAACATTCATTCATTCATTTTTTTTCCGGCTTTGTCCCTTTATTAATCTGGGGTCGCCACAGCGGAACGAACCGCCAACTTATCCAGCATATGTTTTACGCAATGGATGCCCTTGCAGCTGCAACCCATCACTAAGAAACACCCATACACTCTCATTCATACACTACGGACAATTTAGCTTACCCAATTCACCTATAGCGCATGTCTTTAGACTTGTAGGGGAAACAGGAGCACCCAGAGGAAACCCACGCTAACACGGGGAGAACATGCAAACTCCACACAGAAACGCCAACTGACCCAGCCGAGGCTCGAACCAGCGACCTTCTTGCTGTTAGGCGACAGCGCTACCCACGGCGCCACCAGAAAACAAACAGTTTTTTTTTTCTTTTTTGTCGAAAAAGTTCATTTACAGACCTTTGACCTGTAATCCACCATCTCAAACAGCACTAAACTCAAGGTTTTCAGATTCCTATCATTGCTACATCCCCATTCTTCTGGCTTTTTCTGAACGCCATGTCCTCTCAAACATCACCATAACCCCTCATTTCTCAGGAGGTGTAATGGAAGTGACAGGGCAGAATGGCTTCTGACTCTGAAAGGTGTCACCAGTGCATTCAGCCATATTTCTCCGCCTGCCCTGTCGTCTGTCATCCACTATCTGCAGACAGACTGTCAGGAGCGATAAATGCATGCTCATTTTGGCCTGCTCCTCCAGTGTCCTATCTGTCTGTCTGCTCTATCTAGGCCATTATAGTACAACTTAGTTAAAGTACTCCAACAGGCATTGCTAAGGTTTGATATGGCCATGACAAACACTTCCATTGCCTTGACATTCCGAGGCTGGAGATTATATGCCTAAGTGGTCTATCAAGGTTGTTTCACTCCTTAAAATGAAAAGGAAAGGTTTGTGCATGTGGCTGCAGGTGGTTTTTAGTCTAAACGCCAGTGACGGAAAGAATACTGAAAAATCATCCTCAAATAAAAGTATCAATGCTTGCCAAAAAATGTAGTACAACTATTAAAAGTATCTGTGCTAAATACTACTCGAAGTTTGAGTAAAAAGTAGCACTTCTGAATGTACTCAGAGAAGTTTGTAATGTTACAATGTGAAAATGATTCCACCTTATACCCTGCAAATACAAAATGTAGCTTACATCAGATCCCTTTTAATTTAAGGGTGTTTCTAAGTGTACATGCATGTATTTGAAAACATAACATTCTGTAGTGTATTTAGTTATTGTTTAAGGCCATTTGGTGATTTCAGTCATCATACAATAGACATCTTTCATCTTCTCATCAGTGACATGCAGTCTCAGTCATTGCATGTAACGATTTTGCATCTTTTTGGATACTTTTTTTAATGCTTCCACACTGTATATGTTTGCTGCATTTATAAAGCTTCCATGTCTTGAGGTCGGTTTGTCTAAGGCAAAGTTTATGTACGTGATTTGATAAGGAATCACAGGGACTGATTTCTACTAGCCAATCACCGTAGACAAGAAAAAAATCAAAGTAACAACTGCAAATTGAAGGAAAATAGCACAGTAAATGCGTTTTTGCACAATGATTTCATAATATGAGCTCTGTTAGTGTTTAGTTTTCTGTTATTTTGGCATTTTTGTATGTTTTCGTGAATTTTATGGTTTGTAGGATTGCCATTGTGTTGCAGAGGAAAGCCTGTGGTTACTCTAGGTTGAAAAAAAATTAAGTTTGCTAATAAATGTGTATAGAAATATTAGCACATGCTATAGTCTACATAAAAGCATTTAACTATGAAGCTTAGAGTTGATATAATGTTTACGCAAGCAGTTATGTTATGCAATTTATTTGTTTATTTTGTGTAAAATATAAAACAATGTTCTGCTCTCTTAATTTGAACTTTTTTACACTTTTAACTTTGTGTAAAATTAGTTTGGACAAGTATTCTGAACTTGTCACGGTTTACAGTGAATGTCAGGTTTGCAACCATGCATGTGTTCATGAAAACAGTTTTTCTACTGTCTTGATATTGCTTAATTATATCATATCAAGTTGTTGTTTTTTGCAACAATATGTTTTTAATTTTGCTAAAATTTCTGTAAATTTCTGACACAGCACAACACCACCAAAGGAAATCGAATGACAAATAAGTGATCTATTGCATTTGAAGCTGGACATTTTACATGATATCTCAAACTTATGATTAAAACAAAAACATATTGTGGTATTAAAAAATGATATACAAGAGTATAACAAGTATATACAAAGTGCATTAAGTTTCAACATCACTAATATTCTCTGGAAATTAAGGGTTTATACAGACATTGAACAAATTCGGACTGCTTTATCAGCATGTTCAATAAAACTCCATGTCCATGAGAAATGTGTGAGGATTAGTGTAGAAATGAAGTTTTGAGCCCTTGTGAAACAGATGGCGAGTGGGCTGTTCTTATTGAAAGCAGACCCAAGGGGAGCACCGAGTACTGGAAGAGGAAAAACTGACTTTACAGGCAGCCTTGTCTTTGGATGTTTGGCTGTTGTTGAAAACGTCATACACCCACACTGTTTTTCTGGACTATTTTTTTTTTATCTTCCACTGTTTTTATTCCATCCGTCAGTGGTTTGTTTCCAAGCCTGTCTAGGGTCAATCTCCCAGAGGGGCCGCCATTAGGCGAATGGATAAGATAGGAGCTGAACTGATTCAGACGCAGGAGAGAAAAGAGGGAAATGCCCGCTGGGTGCCGGAGGAGGAACAAACACACCGCTTGGCTCTTAGTCTCATGCTTTTTACACTTTCTCACATTATAGAGGACTTGACAGACTGTGTTTGCTGCTGAGGTCATGGTCACAGTTCACTTGAACTGAGCTGAGGACATCATGACACGAGGACTGCAGAAACTATGAGGAAATCAGTACAAACACAGTCAAACCAAAATTGATTAACGTTTCTCACATTTTCACAGTTTATTTGCTACATGACCACAAAACCAGTCATAATCTGAAAGCAGAATAAATAAGCTTTATATTGGTTGAACAATATTTGACCGAGAATCAACTATTTGAAAATCTAGAATCTGAGGGTTTAAACATTTTTAATATTGAGAAAATCATCCTTTAAATTTGTGCAATTTATGTTTTTAACAATGCATATTACTAATCAAAAGTAGGTTTTTATATTTTTACAGTATAGGAAATGTACTAAATGTATTCATGTAACATGATATTTAGTTAATATTCATATACATTTTGGCATAAAAAAGATTATCATTTTGACTTAATGTATTACTGGCTGTTCCTTCAAATATACCCATGAATGAAGAATTATTGGATACAAGTCATCACAGTTTATTATATTTTGCTATCCTCATGTGCATAAATGAACTATAGTGTCCTGCACCCCCCACAGATATATTTATGTAAAAATGAAACAAATATGTATTGTGAACTTGCAATAGAGATAAAAGCAATGAGATAAAAGCAATGTAAAATCAAGGTAAAACGATGTGGTCACATTACATTTTTCACTTACGATTGCATTTAAAAACAGAATTGGTTGGGTTTAGGGAAGGATTTAGGTCAGTGGTTCACTAGGTGATCTGTATGATAAGCCCTGCCTTCTCATGGATGTTTATCTGAAATGTACAACAAAATGTAACCAAATTACGTAACATACACAGAAGAACGTATTTTATGTTTAGCAAAAATATAGTTCGAGACACGTATTTCCAGTGAGCATTGGGCTGTAACAATTGCAAATACAGACAATCGCTATTATCTTTGAAGTGGTCTGTATTTCAGCATTGAGGTGCACAACTTCTAGATGTTCAGCTCATGTTATTGTTAACATACCTCTGGCATACTGTGAGTCTCTGAACTGTTTTCAGAGTTTCCTGACAGTCATCCATTTTACTTCTACTGGTCTCCTCCAAAGTCAAAAATCATAATATGCGTCTGTTCGTAAAGATGAAAGGCAAGGTGTTTGGTTACAGCCAGATCAACAGTGTGGGAGCAGGCAGAGGTTCAGTGAAGTTCTGGAGGTGAAGGAGCTCCATGTGGGGGATTAATATGAGTTCTCTGTTCGCATCCAAACCAAACAGGCAATCCCACTCCAAGAGCCGGGAAATCTAGCTCTGTTTGTTCTGCGTGAGGATTATTTACACAGTCTGATATTTACTGAGGCGAGGGCGGACATCATCATTTACTCTCTGAAATGAGCAGAAATTAGTTTAGAAGTTTAGATTTTATTTATAGCATCATATACGTTCTTTCTTCCATAGATGAGATGTTTTGCTGCCCTGATGATATCAGTTTTTTTCCCTTTTCTGCAAATATCGATGGACATCCTAATTATTTTGTGAAATATCTGATAGTTTTTTTTTATGTGACCCATTATTTTGAACGTATCACTTTTAATTTTCTATGGCGATACACTAATTTTATAACCTGACACACTGCAGAGTCCTCATGATGTCTTTTTTTTTTTCCTTTTCTGCAAATATGGATAAACGTCTTAATTTTTTCATCAAATATCTGATATTCTGATTCTGAAATAAATGTTGGAACATGTATTTCATCTTTTAAACAGCTTATTAATAATTATATTTGATCTATGATGGGTAATGGGCTTGACCACGTTAGTCTGCACTGCACTGGAGAGATTAGAGCAGCTGGATTTACAACATGTTAATTCATCAACTATGTTTAAAAATGTTGCATTTCACAAACCATAAATATAATAATTTGCTAGTGCTTATGTTTATTCAAATGTCTGAAACCTAATATAAACATTACGGTAAAAAAGATTTGAATTTAGCAGCTGATCATGTGACGCACTGAAATGTCTAATCATAACAGTGTGGTTGCTTGCAATAAAGGGTTAATAAAGAACCAAAACTAACCATACAAATAAATGCATTTATTACTTGAGAAAAAAAACATGAACATAAAATATATAACATGAACATTCAAATAAATGTATACTACAAAATAATAAACTAAACTTTGAGTTGGATTTCACATAGTTGCTCTAATAATTCTCATTTGTATTTATTCATTAATTTGTTTTCCATCGGCTTAGTCCCTTTATTTATCAGGGGTCGCCACAGCGGAATGAACCGCCAACTTATCCAGCATAGGTTTTACACAGCGGATGCCCTTTCAGCTGCAACCCAGCACTGGGAAACATCCATACTCTCTCACATTCACATACACACACTCATACACTACGGCCAATTTAGTTTATTCAATTCACCTGTACCGCATGTCTTTGAACTGTGGGGGAAACCAGAGCACCCAGAGGAAACCCACATGAACGTGGAGAACATGCAAACTCCACACAGAAATGCCAACTGGCCCAGCCGGGATTCGAACCAGCAACCTTCTTGCTGTAAGGCGACAGTGCTAACCACTGAGCCACTGTGTCTCCCCTCATTTGCATTTAGTTCAACTTAAAAAGAACTAAAATAAGAACTAGATCAAAATGAAAGCAAAAATATAGTGCCATAAAAAATAAATAAATAAATATGACCAAAACACTTACTAAAATGTAAATGAAAACTCAAACTACAGTAGTACAAAAACTACAGTAGTTTCTCAGTGATACTAAAATGAAGCACCAAAAATGATGCTATTTTATAGTGGAGGTCCTCTGTTCATTACAAAAATGTATTATTTCGCTTTAAATTCAAATTTAAGTCATTTACATCCATTTCTGCAAGTCATTTGCATTCATTCATTTTTATAACTTCCTGATAAATTTCTTTATTTGTGCTTTATTTGTATCTATTTTTTATCGAAGGTTTGGAATGAAATAAGAATGAGTAAAAACAAAACCATCCCTTTGAACCAGCCAAACAATATTTCTTGGAAAAAAAACAGGAACATACAGCTGCATTTCAGGTTTCGACACAAGTGGATTCCTACAGAGAGAAAAATGAAAACACGGGGTGATGTGTCTGTTCTCAGTCACCGTGGATCAGTAATCCACCAACAAAGCAAAGCAAAGCACAGCTGCTGAATCTGGCAGTTCAACATCACTTAAACATCTCCGCTCGCCGCCGAGGAAGACTTTACTGTCAGGTATAACAAAGTGTGAGGTGAAAACAATCCCTGACGGACTCGCCAGAGCTCCAGGAAAACATTTGTTCAGATGAGCTCCTTACGAAACGGAGAAAACAGAAAGACTAATACAGTTTTTGTTTTTGTCCTAAAGATGTTTTCCTTCAAGGCATTTGCCTCAGTTTTTTATAAAGTCAAGGGCCGTGCGCGTTTAACTGGATCTGGTTGTGTTTATTTGAAGAGGACTGTAGCGGCTGGGAAGTGAAGGGTTAAGACCTCTGTACATGGCCGTGCTCAATCACTGCACAAATACCCATGGGCACAGTTTCCTCCGCTGTGCTGAAGTTGTGGCTGTGGCTGAGTTTTTCCCACACTCTCAACAGGCCATCATGCGCACATTGAGCTCAGATTGTGGGAGGAGGGAGATTGGAGCTTGATTGGCCAATGAGCTCCAGCGTGTTTGGCTGTGTGTGGCATGGACCAATCAGAGGTCAGATTGGGGTCACTTGACAGTTCTCTGCTCTACTGCAGCTTCTGACATCTTACTTTGTGTCCGGTGTATTAGCTACACTGTAAAAAGTGATTAGTTACTTAAAGCGAGTAAACCAATTGCCTTAAAAGCAACAAGTTGAGCTTACTTATAAACAATGTAAGTGACCCCATTGTAACTTGGAACTGTTAAGTTGACTTAATTTTTTTAAATTTATAAAATGTTGTTATTTTATAGCAATTTTTATAAAAATGCTAATTTTTCTCACTTTTTTAAAATAAAGCCAACTAAATGCATTACAGTGTACTAAGCACTTGCATATGTTACGTTTTTGGACACAAAGTACTTAAAATAAAAGTTATTTATAGGTATCAGTGGGGGATGATTGGGTCCATGAAGAAACATTCTATAATGTGTGTGTTATATGTTTATTTAATTTATTATATATTTTTTAAGTTTAAAGTCATTTAAAATCTAAAATAATGACACCCTTGAAAAACCCTTTTTTTCTTGGCACCTTTATTTTTTAAAAGGGTAGCTTGTTTAGGAGTATGCGTTAATAAGTGTAAGCATAAGTGTAACATAAGTGTAATTGGGTCTGAAGTTTTTTTACAGAAGTTAAATATATCTGTAATTTCATGTAAATATTTTAATTTGTACAGTGTAAAACACTTATTTATAATTTTATGTCCCTGTAAGTTTAATTTGTTTAAAATTCTATCTAACTGTATTTAATGTCACAGAATTATGAGTAATTTTATTAATATATAATAATTCATTCGTTTTTTTTTTTGTAGTAGTAGTATTTGTTTGGTGGGGGCAGCCAGGCTTTCAGATGGCTGCATGGACACTGTGGCTTTGTCATATAAATGTTATGTTTAATTTGTCCGTCATAATTTGTTTTGCTTCTTTTGTTAGTTAGTGTCTATGTTATTTTTAATATTTATTATGTTTTATGTTTAGTTCAGTTTATTATTGTTATTATTATTATTATTATTAATATTAATGAGTTCCCCATTGCAATTTATTATAAATAAATAAATAAATAGATAGATAAATAGATAAATAAATAGATAGATAAATAAATAAATAGATAGATAAATAAATAAATAGATAGATAAATAGATAAATAAATAAATAAATAAATAAATAAAAACTAGATTTTTTTGTTAGTTCTGGATTCATGACAATGTTTCAGTTTATTTCGCTTTTATTTCAATTAACAACAACAAAAATATAATTCCCTTTCATTTTTTACTGTAAATAAATTTATATTGTTTAGATATTGTCCTTATGTATTTGAACAACATGCAAAATCGTATTAAATATTTTACAAATATATATTTTTATTATATTATACTTATTTATTAACTAAACACTGTGAAAGAGGAATACCAAAGAGCAAAGTATTTATTGTATGTATTATGCTAAAGAGTGGCACTGATAACCCAGTGCTGTTATCAGAAATCTATGTGATTTCCTGTCGGTGTTGCATTAAACCCTTATGCTGATGCAGTGTGTAAGTGTGTGTGTGTGTGTGCGTGTGTGTGTGTGTGTTGGGGTGTTGGGCTTTAGTCTGTTATAGAGGGCCAGTGCTGTTCTGCTAATCCCCTGTTTTCACACACAGCTGTTTCCTGTAGGGAACATGGTCCAGGCCGGGGCCCTTTGTGAAACACACACAAAACTAGAGGACACAATTTGCTTTTCCAGACAATGTTCACTGAAACGCCAAGGCCGCAGTGTCTGCCATCCAAAAGCCAGCGTGAAAACAACTCAGTCAGGAAATAATGCTCAACACAGCAATTTAGTTCATCTCTCTATTGCCTCATTCTATAGGGAGTCTGTTTGGTTCAGACAAGACACTGCAGGTGAATCGGGTTAAAAATTAACTAGCAGTTATCATCTTACTTCCCCAGTTGATTGATTTCAACAGGAATGTCAAACAGTTTTTTTTTGCATTAAAAGTTTTCTAAAATGTTATGTTTAAATGTGAAGTAATTTCTAAATCTGAACATTGGATGAAGTCAAGTTAAATATTCGGTAACACTTTATTTTAAAGCTATTAATTCTCGCTCTTAGTAAACCATTAACTATGACTTTTACCTCAATAAAATCTTATTTTGCTGCTTATTAATAGTTGAATTGGGTAGGATTAGAAATGTAAAATAAATTCATGCAGAATATCTGCTTTTTAAGTACAAAGGAAGGTACAGTCAATATCTTATCCACTGTAGTTAATAATGAGAATTGGTAGTTAAACTTCTTTTGGTCAAGTTTGTTCTTCTTTTAGAGCATCGGATTAGTGGAATTTAATACCACAATATGTTAGAGATTGTGTATCATATTATCCATTCATTTTCCTTCAGCTTAGTCCCTTTATTCATCAGGGGTCACCACAGCAGAATGAACTGCCAACTTATCCAGCATATGTTTTACACATCGGATGCCCTTCCAGCTACAACCCAGTACACACTCATTCACATACACTGCGGCCAATTTGGTTTATTCAATTCACCTATAGCACATGTCTTTGGACTGTGGGGGAAGCCGGAGCAGCCGGAAGAAACCCACGTGAACATAGGCCTTTAACATCTGGCAAAGGGACTACCAATAAAAAAATAGTCTTTGGGCTAATTTGGGTACGTTTACAGTAAATTAGTTCCCTTGTTGTGAAATAAACAAATTGAAACTAAAGTGTTACCCGAAATTCCAGTTTATTCCAAAGTTTATTTATTTCTTTACATATTACAGTTTTTATAGAGGGGATTTGGGGTATTTATCACTCTGTTATTCAGAAAATACTGCAAACAGGCAGAAGAGAATAAAAAATTAATGATAAAAAATACCAATTTGCTAGAATAAAATGTATATACTCAGGCAAATTATGTATGAACAAATTCTACTCTGAAAAAAAAATGTCCTCAGAAAACATACATAATTAAAACTGTAGAAACAAGCCTTTAAAAAAGTAGTTATCATAATTTAAACCAACAAATACAAATTGATTACAAATTAAAACATTTTTTCTGTGTGGAGTTTGCATGTTCTCCCCATGTTCGCGTGGGTTTCCTCCAGGTGCTCCGGTTTCCCCCACAGTCCAAAGACATGCGCTATAGGTGAATTGAATAAACTAAATTGGCTGTAGTGTATGAGTGTGTGTGTGTGTGTGTGAGAGAGAGAATGAGAGTGTATGGGTGTTTCCCATTACTGGGTTGCAGCTGGAAGGGCATCCGCTGTGTAAAACATATGCTGGACAAGTTGGCGGTTCATTCCACTGTGGCGACCCCTGATGAATAAAGGGACTAAGCTGAAGGAGAATGAATGAATGAAAAAAAAACATTTTTAAAAAAAGTACAAAATTCACTTTTAAGTGTTTGTTTTATATATAAAACAAACACTTATAAATGAATTTTGGATGGTTTTTTTTCCCATCTGATTGAAGAAATAATTTAATAAACAGCCAAAAGCCAAAAAAATTATCGTGTTTTTGTCTGCAATGTCTCTCCTCGGACAGAACTCCAGATATTGGGCAAGAAATGCAGTAATCAGCAGATTGTGGCTTATGAAGGCAGCAGACATAATTGATTTTTGGAAGAGAGCGGTGTGAACATGCTGTCCTGACACCAATCACCCAGAGCTTCAGACGTTTCATCCGTCAGCTTTATTTATGGATCAGTCTCTGAACTCTGACCTGAATCTTCTGCAGTTTTAGGAGTGAAAGTCTGAGAAAAGCATTCATGCGCCTGCTCTTTTGTAATATTTGGAGATTATAGGATCCATTTATTACGGCCAGTGTTCTGTGATATAAACAGATCTTAATGCAGTGTGCTCACAACTGTAAAATGTGTTAATGTGCACTTAACCGAACGTTGGTCCAAGGGAGCGATACTTGAGAATGATTTTTCAACTGACTCCCACTTTATGGAGTAACATGAGATTATGGGCATTATGTGTAAAAGCGTTCGTGTTTGAGAGTTGACTGGAGTTTCTGCTGACGGGCAAATGTGTGGTATGAGTGACCCGCGTCGTTCTCAGACAAAGATAGGAACATCCTGTTACTTTTAGACTTTCCATGCCTGAATTAGAACAGCTTTTGGGGTCATGTTGGCCCGTTTGTTTTATTAAAAATGTTGAAATGCAGTTTTAAAGTTGAGTTCAAATCAACCGATTAAAATGGGTTTTTTGTTTTTTCATCCCGCTTTAGTTGAAGTAGATAGACTATATTAGTTTGGGCTATATAAGAGTATAGTCAAAATTAGCACCCCTGTATATTTTTTCCCTCAATTTCTAAACATAATGGTTTTAATAACTAATTTCTAATAACTGATTTATTGTATCTTTGCCATAATTACAGTACATACTAGTTTACTAGATATTTTTCAAGACACTAGTATTCAGCTTAAAGTGACATTTAAAGGCTTAACTAGGTTAATTAGGTTAACTAGGCAAGTTAGGGTAAAAAAATATTGCCTAAGGGGGCTAATAATATTCACCTTAAAATGGTTTTTAAAAAATTAAAAACTGCTTACATTCTAGCCGACTTTCTCCAGAAGAAAAAATATTATAGGAAATACTGTAAAAAATTCCTTTCTCACTTTTAACATAATTTGGGAAATATTTGAAAAAGAAAAAGAAATAACAGGAGGGTAAATAATTTTGACTTCAAATGTATTATCTTGTATTATTTTTAATATTAGATTTTGGCTCACTATTAGATATACATACATAATTTATAGTTGTGTTTAAGTAAAACTTATTTTTGTTTAGCAAAATCGTCAGTCCAGTGCACTCGAAAAAGAAATGAAAAAGAAACCATTTCAATATTTTTTCGAGTGCTTTGGACTTTATACAGTATCCAAAGAGCACAGACACATTATTTACACCTAAAAGTTCTTTTGTTGGTTTTGGATGATATTTTTTGTTTTATTCTGTGAATTACTGACATTTATTCCAAATTTAAGATAGAAATATTGTTATTTAGAGTATTTTATATATAGAATAATGAAAAAGGTGTCCAGACATATTTCTATTCAATTTTAGACAACAAAGTTGAGTTAGAAATCAGTCAATATTTTGTGTAATAAATGTAAATGACAAAATGTCCTATATTATATTTATCAGATCTTGATAAAAGAAATTTTGCTAAAACCCAAATGTAATAAATGGAGTAAATACACTGAAAAAAAAAAATTTCTGTAAAATTGTTGCAAACAATTTATATGGGTTGAATTTAAACAAACAAATTAAATTTAGTAATGTTCATATTAATTTGTTTGTTTAAATTCAGCCCAAATAAATTGTTTACAACCAGTTTAAATTTAGTAAATCCAAGGAATCATCTTTGAACAATTTTTTTCAGAGAAATCATGAATTTTCAAGCATACAGTATGTATATCAAAGCAAAAACATATTATCACACATTTTCTAGGTCCAAATGCTTTTTCAGATGCCAAAAGCGAACAAGAAATAGCAATATATGCTAACAGTGTGACGTAATACTAAAATTATAATCTTAATGTTTACATTCCTTGCATTTATGTCCAAGATGCAGCAACTGCAGAGACTGTAGTTACACCATTTCTCTTTAATGTGTGATATGACTAAACCGTCATCAGTCATAAATGACTATTTCTCAATTGAAATGAGTAGAGGCTTTGATGCATTAACAGTATTTTATGCGTCACAACTTAACAAGCAGTGTATTTTAAATTGTAACTTATTCCTGTGGTGTAAAGCTGTAAAAACAATTCTTGATTAACTGAAAGGTAAAAAGAACAGTATTTAATTGAAATAGGCATCTTTTAAAATGATAAACATCTGTCACTTATGATCAATGAATAAAAGTATTAATTTCTTTCCAAAAATATCACTGATTTCAAACATTTTGAATCTTTAAATTCATTAAGGTGACTTTACATGTATAGTTGATGAAAAACTGTAACTGTTACATTTAGTTTTTAATCCTGCTTTATTTGTATGAATTATAAATGTGTTCTTGTTCTATGCATGAAATAAAACTGCTTCTTTTTTTTTTTTTACAGAGTGAATCAGTGAAATATTTCCTGGACAACTTGGATCGGATTGGCCAACTGGTGAGTCATGATAACACAGTATTATTTATTAGTGCCAATTCTTCATGGTATATTATTGTTTCATGTTTTCATAATGATTTATCTATTAGATAAGCAAAGATAATTATCCGGGAGAGAGTTGGTCAGAATAATGTTTCCCAACAGTTTTTTGGGAGTTGGTGGCGTTGAAAACCAGAGGCTTGAAAAAATGAAAGTAAAGTGTTCTCCTTGAGACTGATATTAGTCAAGGTTGCCAAAAACACATAGTGTGTCTCAGATGAGTGATTAAAAAAAGGCCTGGAAGTGTTTTGTGTGCACATGGAAACCAAGGCCAATGTAAAAACAGATTCTTTTGGGTGGGATGTGAAAACTGCTTCCAAGATCATTTTCTCTACCATTTTTAAATTTTCATTAAGGATTGTGTATTTATGACAAAATATTGCCTGGGAAACCACTCTTATTTGACTGCAAAAAAGTAACAAATATTTGAACGATTACATTTGCAAAAAGTATAGCGATTATGTTGTAATGCTTTCACACTGAGCACCATTAAATGGCGTAAATGCAGTGATAGGAATAACGGCGCTCTAAATAAACAGCTTTACTAACGGCGATACTTTTTCCAGTATCGTGTAATCAAATGAATTACTGTTTCCCGTTACAATGCCGTTACCGTTACTGACAATAAAATGCGTGTTAATATAATAGAGAACACTGAAGCGGTTTTCATGTGAGCAGCGTCTCTCTCAGCCACAGGACCTCTCTTTCTCTGGGGTTGGTGTGTGTGTGTGTGTGTGTGTGTGTGTGTGTGTGTGTGTGTGTGT
>CAIGQV010016547.1:20476900-20487049 GCA_903798115.1 Danio jaintianensis
GTGTGTGTGTGTGTGTGTGTGTGTGTGTGTGTGTGTGTGTGTGTGTGTTTGGGGCTAGGGCGGGACACATAACCAACCAGTGATGATGATTGGTGTGTCTGTGAACGTGGTGTAACTGAGAACGTGATGATTGGCTTAGACAGAGTACATTTCCATCGTTTGCCAATCAGAGGCAGAGTAGTGCGGGTGTTTACACACAAGCACACGCATAGTCAGTCACACACACACACCAACAACCAGGAGTCAAAAAAATGGCAAATCCAAGTTCAAAGGTAGCTTTTGCAAACTGGAAATATAAGCAGTACTTTTCCCCTGGTTGAGGTGAAAGGCAAGAACGTTTATGTATCGTGCAACTTATGTCCAGGAAAAAAAGAGTCTCTCTGCGTCGGTGACAAGTATCTAATCTAATGAAGCACCCCACGTGGTCACATGCTGCCACAAAATTAGTGGGTAAGACACAAGTAATAATGTGAGCTCTGCTAACAAAGGAGGAGACAAAGCCACGACATCAAAGCAACTAAAACTTTATTTTTCTCCACCGCAAACACTTATTACTCAGACAGAATTAAACAAAATAATATCTAGATATATAGTTGAGGACATGTACAATGTTTATATTTATTTAAGTCATTTCACTAATTCGATTAAAAAAAATTTAAAATAACGTAATAGTTACTTTTCCTGGTAGTTTTATAATTATGTAACTCAGTTATTAACTCAGTTACTATTTGTGAGAAGTAACTAGTAACTATAACTAATTACTCTTTTAAAGGAACGTGCCAACACTGCGTAAATGTGCAATGGGGTGACGCTCTTGAATCAAATACATCACTATGTAGCTATTCACACCAGACATGATCAGTCGCTGCATTGTAGAATAGTAAACACCTCTTTGTATTGAATACACAAAATATTTGGATAGAAGTGTTCTATTTTTAATTTTCATTTGCAATCTCAAAGAAAAGTTCCACATTTAAATGATTTTGCTTTAAATGAGATGAGAATATGCCTGTTAACTGTAAAACATTTTCATTGATTCTATAGGTGTATGTATGGGCTTTATCTGATGGGTTTTTTCAGTCTAATATTGCGAAATTAGTGCAATCAGTTTACAAATGAACAATACCAAGAGAAACAGCTTTCATTTTTGCTCAAACCTTTTGCACAAAGGTTTGGGTTAAAAGAACAAGAGTGAGTATTTTTGTTATTTTTCTTTTTTTTCCCCCCATCAATTGCAAAAAGTTTGAAGTGTTTACATCCTAGTTTAAAATTAAAAAGACAAGTTTAGATCCTGCCTGGCTAGTGTGCTTCAGCAACACATCCTGTATGTTTAAGGATTAGGTCAGGGTAGTGGACAATAGATGGTCTTTTGTGGCTGTTCTATTACATTTGTGCCTATCTAGTGACAAAAAATGTATTAGCAATTGATTACATTTTCTCAACCTTCTTTTCCAGAGTTATGTGCCGAGTCGACAGGACATCTTACTGGCCAGGAAGGCCACCAAGGGAATTGTGGAGCATGATTTTGTCATTAAGAAGATCCCTTTCAAGATGGTAGATGTGGGAGGCCAGCGCTCTCAAAGGCAGAAATGGTTTCAGTGCTTTGACGGCATCACCTCCATTCTCTTCATGGTGTCCTCCAGCGAGTATGACCAGGTGCTGATGGAGGACCGTCACACAAACCGCCTGGTTGAGTCCATGAACATCTTTGAGACCATAGTCAACAACAAGCTCTTTTCCAACGTTTCCATAATCCTCTTCCTCAACAAGATGGACCTTCTGGTGGAGAAGGTACGCAAGGTCAGCATTTGCAAGCACTTTTCCGACTTTCGGGGAGACCCTCACCGACTGGAGGATGTGCAGGCCTATCTGGTGCAATGCTTCAACCGCAAACGTCGCAACCGCAGCAAGCCACTTTTCCACCACTTCACCACTGCCATTGACACTGAGAACATTCGCTTCGTTTTCCATGCCGTCAAAGACACCATTCTTCAGGAGAACCTTAAGGACATAATGTTGCAGTGACTTTTTGATTTGTTTCTACTATTGTTTGAGTTCATTTTCAGTCATATTTCAAAAGGAAATGGCTTTTGGAAAAAAACATTTTGGCCACTGTGCAAGATCGTACTCCAGTCAATTATATCCAAGACATGGCATTCATATCTACGAAAATGACACAAATCTATCGTTGCATCATTCATTTCATTTTTTCCTGTGTAACAGGATGTTTGAAGACACCATTGATGGTGGAACTTTTAAAGGTATTACAATTCGGTTAACCAGTCGTTTTAGCATATTTTCACCTCTTTTCTCAAGGATTAACTCGAACTTTACACTGGCTCATCTCCCAAATAACATACTACAAAACAACTAGCAAACCTGCACTAAACATCCTGCTTGAACAATAGTTACTTTCATGTCACTTGACAGGTTTATTGTTGATATAATCTAACATTTAAATCACATTTTGCTTTATCTGTACTTTATAGATGACATGCAGATTCCTCATTAACAACTAAGCAGGGTTTTTGTACATAGAATGAACAGCGGCTTTTGTACATGTCTGCTCTGCTTTTCATGTGTCTCTTGTGTCTCTTGTGTCTCATGTGTCGCTACAAGCTTTGAAATATAGAGTAGGGTCAAATCACTGGTCATGCCTAACACCACTAACTTAAGATGAACAATGCATTAATGGTATTCTTCAAATGCCATTATTGCACAGAATATATACTATATGAGTAATCATATAATGTTAAGCCAATGTGTATACAACCTGTGTACTTTACAAGATTACAGAGGGAGTCAATATGATGTTGTTCAGTTGTTCTATCAACAGATGTAAAGGTTTAATTTCCTCCTTGTTTTATTCTTCAGATCTTGATGAATGGCAGCTGCGAACAGCTGTTTTCTTTGCTTGTAGATTTTGTTGCTGTGGGAGGTCCCATGTTGTGATCCCGGACGAGCCCCCAATTTGTTGCGCCCATATTACAGTCTTTCCTTTTAAACTACTCCATGAACAGGGTGAGAAGTGGCTTCCCTATGATACCTGCCAGTGCTGAGGAGAGTTTCTAGTGGTTGCTAGCATGGTTTGATCCCTTTTCCAGAGATCTGGTTTTGGGACATGGCCTGGTATCCTCAAAGGGCGAGTGGTTTCCGTTTTAATGCAGGTGTCTACTTGTCAGAGTTTTGTGCCATCGTTTTAGGTTATGGGAAAGTTTGAGATATGTTATCAAATAGTTCTAACAAGAGCGTCAAGCCCTTTTCTGGCATTTTTATGTGTATCGCAATGGACACTGTGGCTCATTTCTATTCCAAAGCAACACTGACAATGTTTCTCTTTGCCCTAAAGGTATTTAAATTTGATTCTTCCTCCTAATCACCGCAGTGCCATGTTGGCAGGAAGGCATTTGATTTGAGATATTGGACACACCTTAAACCTTTGTCCCTGACAACTCTTCCCATTGGGAGCAAAAAATGTGCATTTACTGGAAGCTTTCTGGCGTATAAGCAGACTGAATTCTTTAATTCAAGGCTGTGTTTATTCTTGTTTTTGCTTTTAAGACCATAAATCCATTGGGAGAGTTAAACGGCAGAAAAGAAACATAAATAACTATAAAGGCTATTCAAATTTGCAATCAAGATAAGCGTGTAATTATTTTGATATCAGTTATTTTTGGAGGATAGTAATCAGAGTAACTATTTCCATTCGCGATTTCAGTCTACTGAAGGTGATTTAATAACTACAGTATTTATGTTACATTTGCTGCTCTAGTGTTTTTGTCCCTGTATGGATCTCATGAGTGTCACTGTTAACAGGATGTCTGCTTCAACACTCCTTTTAGTGTTTTACTGTACTTCTTTTCCACTTTCCACTATTTGTTTCCCAATGTTTTATGTATCCAGTGATTGACTGTAAAAAGTGTGAAATTCCAGATTAATTGCAATATGAGTGTTTTGTAAATAAGAATAAATACAATAAAAACAGTGAGTTATACTTAAGGGTCATTCTCCATATTGTATGACTGAATATGCACTGTATCAAAACACCATGTTAAATATCTATTGAAGATTTTTTTGTAATTATTGTAATCTTCAGCGTTCAACATTGAAGGGAATTTTAGTTGTGGCTATACAATGCTTGTTGAAAAGTGTTTTCAGCAACCAAGGCAAACACAGTGATCAAACTTAGAGTATACCAATGACACATGAAGTAAGATTACAAGTTACAACTAAACTTTATGAAGGTTACAGGAGTCAAAAATGAGCAGGAAGTGTTTGTTTGCCTAAAACATAATCAAAACACTGTATGTCAAGCGACATATTTTTTATGGATGTCAATGGCTACACTGTAAAAAAAAAGTTGACTCAACTTAACATTTTAAGGCAACAAACTTCAGGACATTTTTGAGTTGACTCAACTTTCAACCCAATTACTGCACTTGACTTTTTTAGGGTGAACAATCCCTTTAAATTAATTTTTTTGGGTGAATATCCCTTTAAATTGGGCGTCACAGTGGCGCAGTGGGTAGCACGATCGCCTCACAGCAAGAAGGTCGCTGGTTCGAGCCTCGGCTGGGTCAGTTGGCATTTCTGTGTGGAGTTTGCATGTTCTCCCCGTGTTTGCGTGGGTTTCCTCCGGGTGCTCCGGTTTCCCCCCACAAGTCCAAAGACATGCGGTACAGGTGAATTGGGTAGGCTAAATTGTCCGTAGTGTATGAGTGTGTATGGATGTTTCCCAGTGATGGGTTGCAGCTGGAAGGGCATCTGCTGCATAAAACATATGCTGGATAAGTTGGCGGTTCATTCCGCTGTGGTGACCCAAGATTAATAAAGGGACTAAGCCGAAAAGAAAATGAATGAATGAGGATCCCTTTAAATTACTTTGAAAAGATGCAATATTCAAGAAGCCACAGATATGAAACAACATTTTTATTTATTTTTTTGCTATGGCTGAAAGGCTTTCATCTGGACAACCTAATCACTTAGACTTCTACCCAGCAGTCGTGGCATTACATCACAGAAATGTGGACTATATTAAAACAACTAAAATCCTTACAGAATATGTCCCAAAACATCATAGAAAGCATCGCAATACACTTTGTTAAAAACTGATAGTGTGTAATGTTTTAAATACTTTTAGCAGGGAAAAACATGCAAGCTAAGCCTAAAATATGCTAACAAAGTGATAATGCAAGCAATGTTTCAAAACATAAAACAAGCCAGCTGTACTTAAACAGACCAAAACATTAGCAACATGTCAGCTAAAATTCTAAAACATGCTATCGACTAATCTAATTGACTGACTTTAACTTTGACTGTTCTTCAGCGTCCAACTTTAAAATGGATTCAAACTATTTCAAACTGAACAGCTTTTAAAAGTTTCTCAAGCCAACATCAGAGTTGGTCTCTATCAACTTTTATATCGACCAGTTTCAGCTTTCTAAGATCTCAGCAAAGCTTAAAAGTACTGTTTTCCCGACTGTCTGCATTTCCTGCGCATGGCTTTTAGGAGCAAGTTCAAACAGAGACAAATAAACAGAGGTTATGCAAGAGTTAAATGGCTGAGGAAATGTTACCACCAACTGGGACTTGTGCTCAGTAAGCACCCTTTTAACTTAGATGCGTCTTTTTTTCACAAACGCCTCCCGTAGCCAGCTATTTTGGGTTTTATTGTCATACAAGAGTCACTGAGAACTTTTCCTTTCCTGTGAGGGAGCTGATGTTCGACGAAGAACAAAGGAGTCCTATTATGGTAAGACACATCTAAACAAATATTCCCCATTTAACCCTCGACAAATAAAGCTCGAGGAAGAAGATAATGTCGAAGCACAGAGTGCCTTTTCTGTGCCAAGCATGGCATTGCGTGAGGTAAAACTCATGACTTGTGTTATCCTTACTATTGCTTCAGGCTGCCTTTCATTGCACTTCAAAATTGAATGCTGATATTTAGTAATATATGGGGGCAGCAGTCGTTGGCAGACTATTTAACAATGTTTATTCTGCCCTTTATTGCAATCTGCCTGCAAGGCTTGTGTCGAGCTTTCAAATACACATCCAACAGTGATTTTTCCGAGATTAAGGAGTGAGGGGAAAATGTCAGTTCAAGCATTAGCTGGAAAAGATGTGCCTGCGGGAACTTTACAGTTAGTAATCTAATCACAACTGCAAAAACATCGCTAGAAGGGCACCAATCATCATGCAGATGACTAGAGTTTGTCCAGACAGAACAAATCATCTGACTCTTGTATTACTGCGAAATCTCTCACCGGCTCATGACAAATATGTGAACTTTGAGGTGCTTGCAGCAAGAGCACCACCTATTGGATATGTGGAGAGGACACCACCGTGTATATATCTTTTATATTACGCATTATCACCATCATAGGAAATGGAACAGAAACGGAAAACATACAAACGTGTTTCATAAAGATTACATGTATAAACGTCGCTTATATTTGCATGAAGAAGAATAGTTTGCCTAATATTTGGCTGTAAATAAAATAAAAAAAAATTTCAGCAAGGAGACATAAAATTTATCAAAAGTAAAGGAAACAGAACTTCTATAAAATTTTAATCGGGATAGGCTATTCAGAGTTGTGGGAATCATGATATAAATAAAATAAAAAAAAAGTTTTTCACTGTAAAATAGTGGCCGTTATTTACAGAGATTTCCTTAAATTTCCGGTAAATTTCTGTAATTTAACATCTGTTACTTTACGGTAAATTTCAGTTTTTTAACGGCCGTTATTTTTCGTTTTTTAACAGATTTTTTTTACAGTGAGAGTTCTGCAGCTCTAATTTATATGTTACTAAATATTTTTCTTTTATGTACATGGTGTTCTTTTGAACATTATGTTCTTAAAAGTAACTATGTATCATGAATTCCACAATAAAACAAAATAAAATAAGAACTGTTTTCAGTAATGTAATTACTTATTTTTAGGAAATGTAATCTTACTACTTCTGGATTACTTTTGGATTACTGGATTACTTTTGACCTACTTTTAGTTTTCTTTTTATTACTTATTTTGAATATTTATTATTTTTTATCACAAATTAATTTACATGTGATTTAAATAGCCATTCTTTATTGTGAATATTCATAACAATATAATAAAAAAAAAAAATATATATATATATATATATATATATATATATATATATATATATATATATATTAGGAATTAGAGCAACCAATAAATCGTGAATAATTTACTGCCATTAATCATTATTTTTAAAACATAACCTAAACATCTTTTAAAATGCATAACAAAACTGCATAATGAATCATTCATTCATTTTCTTTTCGGCTTAGTCCCTTTATTAATCTGGGGTCGCCACAGCGGGATGAACCGCCAACTTATCCAGCATATGTTTTATGCAGCGGATGCCCTTCCAGCCGCAACCCATCTCTGGGAAACATCCATACACACCCATTCACACACATACACTACGGACAATTTTAGCTTACCCAATTCACCTATACCGCATGTCTTTGGACTTGTGGGGGAAACCGAAGCACCCGGAGGAAACCCACGCGAACACGGGGAGAACATGCAAACTCCACACAGAAATGCCAACTGACCCAGCCGAGGCTCGAACCAGCGACCTTCTTGCTGTGAGGCGAACGTGCTACCCACTGCGCCACCGCGTCGCCCATAATGAATCAACATAATGTTATTTAATTACAAGAACTAATCATTTTTGGAATCTGATTACGTCATCTTGACTACATGTAATCAGTTATACAATGCATTGGTTGTTGAATTATGGTTTAGGTCCACAGTTCATTTATTAGAATAATTTCCTTTATAAACCACTGCTTAATGCATAATGGTCTCCTATTGTGTCTAATAGTTTCCTTGTGCTTCTGCAGGACTGCCACAGGTCATTGTCAATCAGTGTAATCAGCTGGAAAACATCCAAACCAAAGAGCTTCTTAAGGCTTTAGTAATGAACTAGACGTAAACTGTATATTGCAGTGGTGCCCCGAGGATGTGTTTGAAGCATTACTCTCTCGTAATGTTTCCAGCTGCCTTCAAGATTAAAGAGTCCCATTTCCAGATCATTACCAGGCTTTACCCTTCCAGTCGATTTACATGGGATGTCATTAACAACAAAAAAACACACATCGGGGTATGACATTTATTTACAGTTCAAGATCAATGAGTAAAGGTACAGGTACCCAAATAATGTACAGTCATAAGAAAGGAAAAAAACAAAGTACTAAGATTTACAAAATATGTTTTCCATCCCTATAATGCTCCGGTTTCCCCCACAGTCCACAGACATGCGCTATAGGTGAATTAAATAAACTAAATTGGCCGTAGTGCATGTGACAGTGTATGGGTGTTTCCCAGTACTGGGTTGCAGCTGGAAGGGCATCTGCTGTGTAAAATATATGCTGGATAAGTTGGCGGTTCATTCCGCTGTGGCAACCCCTGATGAATAAAGGGACTAAGCCGAAGGAAAATGAATGAATGAATACTTAAATATATACAGTATATATTTTGGAATTTATGTATATTTTTGGTACATTTTGAGTGCAAAAGATGATCTGCAAATGTATAAATAATTTGATATATTTATGTTTTATAGTATAATATTATTATGTAATTATAATTGTTCTTTATATTTTATTATACAAGTCAATTAGTTACTTTTCTCTGCATAACTGCTTGTCTTAGAGGTCATCTGATTTGTGAAATGGAAACTGGGGACATTTTGAGTAGCACAATATAGCACAAAATATCAAATGTTTTCTTATGATTATATGTCAATTAGAAAATGAGGACATCTATTTTTGTTCTTTATGTTTTTGATTTACAATTATCAGGGGTACCATATGCTAATTATATTAATTGGTTTAATGATGTTTGAGGGACCTAGGAGATGATTAAACTAGTTTCTATATACTAGGAAAGATCATAAACAGTATTATATATTTTTAGGAAATTACGATTTTACAAAAATAAAGTCAACATATAATGAACAAAAATTGGACACCGAGAAAAACATTGCAAAACGGAATGTTTTTTTTAATGAGATGGTACAGATGGATCCTGAGGATTAGATGGCAAAAACAGAACAAATGAAAGAGTCCAAAAAAAATCTAAGATGAGGGAGACTATTTGCAACGTTATTAAGGGGTGTAAAATGGGTATGTTCGGGTTTATGCAGGATTGTAGAAAAAAAGATTAATCAAAGTAAGAGTATAAAGAGAAACAGAAATTGGAAACAGCAAAAAATGACATAATGACATCAAAGAATGGCTAGGAGAGTGGAGAGATGCTAAGGAAAGGAACAATTTCTAAATGATAATATGAAAATGACCACTGCCCTCTCCGGTCCCTAGATGGACTACAGAGGTCCTTGGATAGATTGACAGAATGGACAAAACTATTGAACTTTTTTACTTTGTTTTTATTTTCTAATTATCAATTGTCTTTGTAGGCACAGTATGAGTTTTTTGCCACTTTTGCGCATATTCACAACAAACAAATGCGTAGTTTGATGAAGCAGTGACTGAGTATAGAATCATGGGAGTTGTAGTCTTCTTTGCATGCTATATGGGTCTCCTGCAGAATCATGCATGGATGGGTTAAAGTAGTTAAAACTTACTATTATGATAAGCAGAGTAAGCCTGAAAGCCATCAAAACGAAACGAGAGTGCTGATGCTACTGCTGATGAGAGACAAGTGTAGCACAAAAAACAGCAGAGCTTTTATTTTGCCACAGTTGACCACTTCTCGTTCTTTCACTTCTGGTTCGTGATTGCGCAGGGAAGAAGTAGCCCTGTTTTATCAAATTAAATACATAGCTATTAAAGGTGTATGATGATGTATGTTAGCATAGCAACACAGGACAGAGTCCATGTCACTAGGTAAAATTGCTTATTTCTATGTATTTGAACATTCTTCAAAACATTTGGTATAATGCAAGCACATAAGTCAACAATATAAACTAAATTGTTCCAGTGGTTTTGGATATTTTAATAGAAAAATATATTGTGTAATATGTATAAATGCATAAGTATACGTATTTTTAAATATTTTTATTGACTGTTTGAATCTATCTATCTGTCTGTCTGTCTGTCTGTCTGTCTATCTATCTATCTATCTATCTATCTATCTATCTATCTATCTATCT
>CAIGQV010016547.1:20487059-20541278 GCA_903798115.1 Danio jaintianensis
TCTATCTATCTATCTATCTATCTATCTATCTATCTATCTATCTATCTACAGTGCCAGAAATGGACAAATGGCCTGTAAAACTGATAGTAATGTTACGCGCATTTGTACGGGAAGTTCTTGTCACATGAACAGGAAGTTCAGAGAGTGATAAGCAGAAGACGACACCAAGTTCTCTTAAAAGGGGTCTACCATGTCACATTTCACAACAAAACTACACATTTCGCACAATTGAACTAAAATAAAAAAAATCTTAAGCTCACATATTATGTTAATAAGTCGAAATGTCATCCTTGTCCTTCATGTATGCTGTACATGAATCCTAAACGCTCCCTCAGAGCCCCGAGACGCGCTCCGGGCAGATGGTACGGTCCTTCTCTCGCTCGCAGTGGTTGGCGCCGGCTGCTTTGCACATGGCCGAGTGAGTAAAATATCTGGATTACTGCTGTGAAATTCACCACCACCTTCCAACCAACACAGGCCCACAGCAATCGATCTCTAAATGCGAGATACGGAGAACATGGAGGCCGAAATGGAGTATGACGATGAAGAAGAGCCTTCGTTCAGTGATCCGGAGGACTTCGACGATGACATCAGTGATCAGGGTGAGAGAGGCCTGCGTTAGCCCGCCCGCTAACCGATCCCAGTCTCACACTAAACTCCACAGCTCAGCATGTCAGTCACGAACTAACACAAACACATTTTGGATTATTTGTGTGGTAACCTTTCAAGCTGATAGACTACTTTGTTTTACAGCAAACGCCATTTTATGTTAGTTAAAGCTTCCCTTTTTAAGTTAAGCATGTGCGCGAACTGGACAAAAGCATCTTAGCAGCAGCAGCTTTAGGGAAATCGTGTCGTAACCACATAGAATCCAGCTGTTATGCTTTTGGCTACAGAAACTTTATTGTTGCTGTTTAGCTTTAGCATATACAAGATGTGCTCATATGTGTCTCCATTGGCATGTTTTCTATTCATTCAGAGCTGCTGGGGGATGTTCTCCGGGACCAACCGCAGGAGGCTGACGGCATCGACTCGGTCATTGTGGTTGATAATGTGCCTCAGGTCGGACCTGATCGCCTGGAGAAGCTCAAGAACGTCGTTCACAAGATCTTCTCAAAGTTTGGCAAAATCACCAATGAGTTCTATCCTGACGCAGATGGAAAGACCAAGGGGTAAGGTTTGGTCTTCTTGGTGCGTTTTGGGATGTAGAGATGCACCCTTGGTGACGTTTAATTAATAATTTATGCAATGCTTAAAGGGATAGTTCACCCAAGAAATCAACATTTACTCGTTTTGAAGTTGGTTCTGAAGCTTGTGTTTTTAAAATTTGTAAAATATTTTGATGAATGTTGGAAATTAACCATTGATATTCATATTATGATTTTTTTTAAATCATGGAATTCAACGGGTACCTGGTTCCAACATTCTTTAAGATATTTTCTTTTGTGTTAATTAGAAGAAAGAAGCTCTAACAGGTTTGGAATAAGTGGAGCTTGTGTAAATGACAGTGTTTTCATTTTTGATTGAACTATCCTTTTAACAAATTCATTAGACCACATTTTCATTATAAAGAGAAAACAATCTGTCAAACGTGTTTAAAACAAACAACAACAAAAGCTGTTAATTAGCAAAACACTTACTGCATTTGCAGAAGAAATCCAGAAGAAATGAATCATGTAACATTCCTCCATCACAAGTTATGTTTATATTAAAGTCTGCAAGTAATTAACTGCGATTGGGCATCTGAATAAAAAGTCATAAAGTGCTTTTCTTTAAAACTTATGCTTTCAAGTCTTTCTTGTAAATTTGGAAATTCACGCATAACAATTATTGTAATTTGACATTAAAAGTACTACTCTGTGTGACTAAAAGGCTTAAATGTACTGGTGATTTAACCATTACAGAAAAAAGAGGGCAGCTGTGGCACAAACCTTAAATTTTTGGTGGTCTAATAAATGTGTGGTGGGGGTCTATTAACTTTGTTGAGCTCAAACGATCTGTAGTAGGCATTACATTTCTGTTATGGTTTTAAAATGGATATGTGTATTAGAATTATATTAATGGCACTTTTGCAATGTGGTATGTGTTCTATGGATTATAATTTCTATGCTTATCAATCCTTACAGGTACATTTTCCTTGAGTATTCTGCACCAAGTCACGCTCATGAAGCGGTCAAAAACGCTGATGGCTACAAGCTGGACAAGCAGCACACCTTCCGCGTCAATCTGTTCACTGATTTTGACAAGTATGTTATCTTTAAAGGTCTGCAGAAGTATACTGCAATAGATTGCTTTAATGAAAGAAACTTTACAGTAATATATAATTTTTATTCAGTGTTGTCTATCACTTTGATAGACAACTTTGGCAAGCTTTTTCTTACTCCTCAAAAATTCTGAATTTTAGTTTAGGGCAGATCACTTTGATTTCACTTGAAATATCAAGGCTGTGCAGATGCTAATGTCAGTATAAAAAAAACTCTTAAAGGGTTGGAACTCTAAAGCATGCTGCTTGGACTGCATGATATTGGAAATAACGACACTGCAATATTATTATTTTTTGTGATTATTGCAATATGAAAACAATTTCACGGGATATCTTTATTTGGAAAAAATCTATATTATTTTTGAGTGATTGGGGTGATTTTGTAGGGGAGTAAATCTGCATAAAAATAATGAACAAATTTCAAGCATAGATAAATTCAAGAGAAAAAAGACGAAAGTAAAGGAACATTGCTTTTTTTCTGGGCAGTCTTGACAGTAATCAGGGGCAGAAAAGAATCAAATTTAAAATACACTACATAGTCTTCACTGGGTAAACGAAATGCAATTAATCTGTTAAAGCTATACATGGATTTTTTTATTGTGCTTGGAATGTTTACACAGTAACAAGCATTAAAAACATGTACGAATGAAAAGTCTCACTATTATGGTTTAACTTGATCCATAAACCTCATCCGTCCTGAACTGTGGTGCCTGGTCAGTTGTGATCCCTGTTGGACATTTTGCGATGTGACATTTACAGATGCACACATCATGATGGTGCTGCCCTATAATATACATAAATAAATACTGTACATAATATAATATGGACAGAAAGATCACATGATGCATTGCTAAAAAAAAATAACGGTTGACTGATCATTAATCTAAAGTCCCTTATCCACGTAGGTACATGTCAATCTGTGATGAGTGGGAAGCTCCTGAAAAGCAGCCATTTAAAGATTTCGTGAGTTGAAATAAAAATTTTATTAAAAATGACATCACTAAACCTAATGAAAATCTTTCATTACAAAAAAATGATATACTTTCTTGTATAACGTTTGATGTTTCGGTCTCAGGGCAATTTGCGCCACTGGATGGAGGATCCTGACTGTCGTGATCAGTACAGCGTAATCTATGACTCTGGTGAAAGAACAGGCATATTCGCTAATGATGTCAAGGAGCCTATTGAGGTGGAGGAGAGAGCGGTGAGTTAAAAGTGTAATGTTATAGAAGACTTAACTCATTCATCTTTTAAAATATTATGTCATTGTGGGCATGGATGCTGTAACAATCAGTACTTTTTCATTACATTTCGTTTACTTGTAGCGCTGGACTGAGACATATGTGCGCTGGTCTCCGAAAGGGACGTATCTGGCCACATTCCATCAGAGAGGTATCGCTCTGTGGGGTGGAGAGAAGTTCAAGCAGATCCAGAGGTTCAGTCATCAGGGGGTTCAGCTCATTGACTTCTCTCCCTGTGAGAGGTATGTCATGTTCTCCTGTTCAGAAATGGACATTTTCCTACACCCCCCCCCTGATTTACATACACAAACACATTCCATAGGTTTCTATTGTTTTTTTTTTTTTTTATTGTTTTTTTTTACTGTACTTACTATCAACCTATCCTCAACCAACCCTCACAGGAAACTTTGCAGTTTTAGTTTCTAAAAAAAAATCTCATTCTATATGACTTATACGCCGTTTTTGAAAATTGGGAACATAGGACAGTGTCCTCAGAATTCACCTTAATCTCCTTGTAATACACATGTCATACCCTTGTTATTGTACATATTTGTATCCTGATAGGACACACACACAGTTATGTGTAAATGGAATAAATAAATATTGGTTTAGTTTTATATTATTATTATTATTGTTATATAAAGATTTTGAAATTATTCCCAGTGGGAGAAACAACCTTGTTTTTATTTTTGCAATGCATTATTCAAAATACACCTGCTAATAATAATAATATAATTATATACTAGTATTAGTAATATTATATATTTTTTTCAAATATGTCTCATTCAGTACACAGCACAGGGTTGTTACTTTGATACCCAGACTGGAAGCTATACTAATAAAATTTAGCAATTCCCAGTGCTACCTAATAGTTTAGTTGCCCACTAGTCTAACTAGTGGTAGAATCTCTTAAAAAAGGAAGGTAATGATGCAACCACAATGAGAAGTGGATTCTACAGAAAGTAATAATAATCTTTTTGTGTTTTTTTTAATGTTTAAAGATGTTTTTGTAATTTTTTTCTGCTGCACATGTTATAGGCTACGCTAGGCCAAGCTCAACTCAAAACTGCATGCTCTGATGACTTTGCTTAATTGACAGTTAGTGGGATTGGTAAAATTATTAATGTTAGATTAAGCTAATTACTGTTATATTAAATTGTTAAAGGATGTAATGATTAGTATTGCTGACAGTTTACATGATAAAGGGATAGTTCATCCAAACCTGAGAATTGTCATGGCTTACTCCACCTGTTTAACTTTTATTTTTCCTGTAAATACCAAAGATACATTGATGAATGTTGGAAACCTGTAACCATTGACTTCCATAGTATTTGTTTTTCCAATTATATTATTTATATATATCGGATTTCAGCTTTCTTCAAAATATTTGTAGAACAGTAGAAAGGCAAACAGTTTTGGAACCACTTGAGTGAGTAAATAGTCAATAAATGTTACATTTTCCATTTAATCAAATGTTGACTAATTGTTAACATCATTAGTGATAAAATTAGTTAGCAGTAATAATCCTGGTCATGATTAATAACAGATAAATCATTGAGTCGTTACTACTTGTTTTAACTAGAAGGACATTTTTCAGTGCAACGTTCTCTACTACAATCAAATTATTCATTTCTTTTTCAGGCTAGGTAGACCTTTTTTAATGTTGTCACTTTTTGGATTTTTTGCAGATATGTTGTTACATTCAGCCCTCTTATGGACACTAAAGACGACCCGCAGGCCATTATTATCTGGGATGTTCTTACAGGACAGAAGAAAAGAGGCTTTCACTGTGAAAGCTCTGCCCACTGGCCAATTTTTAAGTAAGTGTGACCGTAGTCTATTTTCATGGCACATGCTACTGATTTGAGTATATTTGAACTGGAATATAATAACTTATGCTGAAACTTGTTTTCTACAGGTGGAGTCCAGATGGGAAATTCTTCGCCCGAATGACCCAAGACATGCTGAGCATCTACGAGACTCCAGTACGTGTCTTATGTTGTAGATCTCTGATCTCTGAGCTGATCTCTGAGAATTCTCAATCAAAATTTTTTCTTTTTTAGTCTATGGGTCTTTTGGAGAAGAAGAGTTTGAAGATAAACGGAATTAAGTGAGTAATTTAAAACAATTAAAAGCATAAATGTTTATATTACTACGGACACTACAAAAAATATAGTACCTTATATGGTTTAATTTATAATTATTAAAGAATAAACAAACATTTCTTAAAAAAAAAAAAAAGTTAGATTTTTTTGTTATAATAAATCTTTTACTTTTGATAATGTTTATGCATGCTTGTTGAATAAAAGTATAAAAAAAAAACTTGGAACTTTTTAAAAAGTGTCCTGATAGAGTAACACTGATTTCCATTTCCACAGGGATTTCTCCTGGTCACCTGGCGATAACATCATTGCATTCTGGGTTCCTGAGGATAAGGACATCCCAGCAAGAGTAACGCTCATGCAGTTTCCATCTAGGAATGAAATGAGAGTCCGCAACCTGTTTAACGTTGTAGACTGCAAACTTCACTGGCAGAAGAATGGAGACTATCTCTGTGTGAAGGTGGATCGAACACCCAAAGGAACACAGGTATGAGAGCAGCCTTGAAAATGCCCTTTCAGGCTACATTAAAATGAAAATGGATTTTCTCAAATGTTTTTTTTTTTTTTTACTTCAGGGTGTTGTCACCAACTTTGAGATCTTCAGGATGAGAGAGAAGCAGGTACCTGTTGATGTGGTGGAGATGAAAGGTAAAAAAAGGGGGGGGTTTTGAGGATTTAGAGCTTTTTTTTCCTATTTCCTATGTCTTTTTACCTACTCCTGCCTCATCTTACAGACAGCATTATTGCCTTTGCTTGGGAGCCAAATGGAAGCAAATTTGCTGTGCTACATGGAGAATCTCCCAGAATCAATGCCTCATTCTATCATGTGAAGAGCAATGGAAAAATCGACCTAATTAGTAAGTGTTCACATTTTAAATGGGTTTCTCTTGATAAATTTCACAATATGAAACCCCAAAATGTGTTGTTTTTAGAAATGTTCGACAAGCAACAGGCAAACAGCATCTTCTGGAGTCCCCAGGGGCAGTTTTTGGTCTTGGCTGGACTGAGGAGGTTTGTTTACAATATATGCTCTGCTGTATTAATGTTTTTTATTTTTAGATAGTTTTTTTTTTGACTTGTGCAATTCTTATGTTTCACATGATAGCATGAATGGAGCTCTTGCTTTTGTGGACACATCAGACTGCACCATGATGAACATCGCTGAGCATTACATGGCCTCAGATGTGGAGTGGGACCCCACTGGACGATATGTCGTGACTTCTGTCTCCTGGTGGAGTCACAAGGTAATTTAATATGACCCAAATGAAAATTTGTCCAAGACATTTTGCTGTCCGCATCAATTTAATATTGCAAAAATTATTTTATAGACATAGAAATGCAAAATAGACAAAGCAGTAAGTAATGTAGATTAAAATAATGTATGTTTGAAATTAAAACAAAATGTCAAAATATGATTGAAATAATGTTTCAACATTGTTCAAGTGCATTTATTCTTATGTGCTTATTAAAATTTTTGGCGTTTGTTTAGTATTTTGGGGCTTTCACTGTGATCTTTAACCCTTTATCGGGTGAAGAACCATGTAAGGTAACTTCAGTGACATTGATTATATAAATACAAAAGTCTTGTAATACCTACCAGCAACTCTCCTGGGTTTTCCCAATTAGAATTTCAATGAGTTACCTGAAAAAAAGTTATTTAATCGTTTATGTCATCAAATGATTGTTTCAGTAAGGTGTTTTTTTAATTTGTTTTTTAAGAAGAGCATACCTTTGTTTTTGCTAAGCATCCATTAAAGGTGCTGTATATAAGTTTTTGACTCTTCTAAAGCATAAAAATACCATAATATGTTTGCAGATATTTAAGAAACATGCTAAGTGAGCATTCTTGTTTATCTGAAAAACAATGCTGAAGTCAGATATTCTGCTTTGAAAATGTGTTTCCGTGCCGGAACGACTGTCTTGTTTATGTTTTTTTTTTTTTTTTACCTGCCCAATGCCAGCTTACCCAATTATAATTCAGTACCCTGGGTTGCCTTGTTGGAAAACCACATATTTCATTCATTCAGTCTTCATGCATGCGTCCGTGACTGAAATGCGACCTCCGGTGGACAGTAACGTTAGCAGACTCTGATATGAGATGCAGATAGAGTTCCACAAGAGGTTATTAATTAGCAAATAAATATTACAAGCGTAAACATTAGGTGAGCAGGTTACATTGTAAGTGTGTGTCCTAACAACATGATACGTGACGAGATTTACAGTGATAAGCAATTTGGCTGTTTGCACCAGACGAAAGACGACAGAAATTTAAATACAGCCATTCAGAAGCACAGAATATGCACTCACTCACGAAATGGTAAGGTTTATAGTCTAATTAATACATATTAAACCTCTTTAACATTATTAAATGTACATGTTGAATCACTGATACAGTATGTGTTGGTTTGCATCATTTCACAGTTCTAAAGCTCAATTTCAAACAGTTTATTTTATTTTCAAGATCTGAGGTGAACTATCTGCCCCTGCTTTTAGTAGTATGGCAATAAATGTTTTGTAAAATGGATTTCAAACTCACATTATTAGCATTTAACACTGAAAAAAGCACATGAGGTGTACCTGAGGTGATCAGTTTATCCTGTTGTTCACCTGTGAGAAATATAAGCTGTTACTAATATATCAATTCGAGGTGTTGGTTAGAACAAAAACTCCTTTTAATATGGAAAATATTCCTTCTATCGTGTGCCGTTGCTTTTATTTAGAGCAGGACTTAAATCAGCCTCGCTGTTGGTGTCGTCAATCTGGCAACCTGCGCTTGCCTTTGTTTTGATTCAGGAATGCAATACCTAGTTCAACCACTGAGTGCCAAACTTACATACTGCACCTTTAAATTAATCAAGACATTTACATTGTTGCAAAACATGTTATAAATAAATGGCTTTTTATTCATCAAAGAACCTATTCACATTGGCACAAAATTAAGATGCACCTTTCCACGTTTTATGATTATTAATATTACTTGAGCATAAAATAAGCTTATTAGAAGGATTTCTGAAGGATCTTGTGCTGAAAAATGAAGAATACAATAATAAGGCTGGAAGTTCACAGGAATAAATTGCGTTTTAAAAATAAACTTTAAATGTGAAACAAGTGCAACATCAATATTGTAAAATGTTCACTTTCATTTATCATAAAATAATTGCAGCCTTTGAGAGCATGGATACTTCTTTTTAAAACATCATATTAAACCCATACATTTTAAAGGGATTTTAAAGCTTAATTCTGTTGTTGTTTTTATTATCAAGATCCCAGTAACGTGCATTTAATTTTTTTTTTGCTATAGGTGGACAACGCCTTCTGGCTGTGGACGTTCCAGGGTCGCCTGTTGCAGAAGAACAACAAGGAGCGTTTCTGCCAGCTGCTGTGGAGGCCCCGTCCGCCCTCTCTCCTGACTCAAGAGCAGATAAAGGTGAGCTGGGGGGTCAGACACAGGGTCACTCTCATTACTTCCTCAGCTCCCTTCACTGTCAACTCTAATCCCTCCTCGCCTTTGTAATCCCACAGCTCATTAAGAAGGACTTGAAGAAATACTCCAAGATCTTTGAGCAGAAAGATCGTCTCAGCCAGTCCAAGGCTTCAAAGGTATGTATTTTTATTTATTTCATTTTTTCCTAAGAAGAGTAAGATACATGGAAGAATGATACATTGTATGAAATTTTTTTATACATTAAGAATAGATTTGATCAAGTGATTTTTACCAGATATAGACATCCAAGATTAACCCATGGTTTTTTGCTTAAAGGTAAAGACCCCACTGCAAACTTCATATTACTGTAAAGCACATTCTATGGGACTGTCCTGCTTGTAATGACTGCAGAAGGTTTTTTGTGATTTATGAAATGAACTCACTAAATGAGATATTCAGCAAAGTGTCACCAGGAAAATGTTTTAGAATTTTTATCATATATTAACGTTAACATTTTTGTATTAATTTGTTTGTGGTTTTAAATTGTATGTTTATTGATTAAATGTTTTTGCCATGAAAATAGCCGTTGTTGCTGACATGGCATTAAATAAAATGATATGTATTTTTTACCTCACTAGCATGCACACATTTTCAAGTTGAGTGGTCATATTTAGATGAGTGTCTTGTGCTTTATAGGAACTAGTGGACAAGAGACGTACCATGATGGAGGAGTATCGCAAGCACCGCAAGAGAGCCATGGACATGTACCAGGAGCAGAGACCTCTTCGCCTCGAACTTAGAGGAGGTAATGATGTCCTATATTGAGCTTCATTTAGCCATCAGCAGCTTGCTCAGAGCGCATGGGGTTTCAGTGTACTTCTCTTTTCTCTAGATCAGGTTTATTGCGATTATTACACATTGCCTAATTGCAGTTTTTTTTATCTAATCTTGATTATTTGACACAATTGCTGTGAATTTAATTTCTAGTTGTGCAATCTTGTACTTGTTACTGACATTTACAGACTGTTGTGAATACATTTACCTTAGAAAGCATGCCAATTAGAAAAAAAAAAAAAGTTATGTTGAAAAAATAGTGTATGTATGCAACTAGTGTTTGCTTGTTTTTACACTGTTTTAAATATATGTGGCTAAGAAATAACTAAATGTGTATATATATTTTTGATGAAGCAAGTACAAATCTTTTCCACTAGTCCAACTGGGCCATTAGAAAAATTCCATAGTGTTTAGCCATGCATAAGTCTGAAATTTCACTCATAACGGTCTTAAATTTGACTTTGTGAAACCTGCAGAAACCCTATAATATCTGTGTGCATACTGAGCGCTTCTGTGAAAGTGATGCAGAAAGTGACGAGGTAATAAAGATCTCGACAAAATCCGGTCATGAGATGCATGTTGAACATGTTGATACCAGGTGGAAATGGTAATGCGTTTCAGCTGGCCATTTCTAATTAGTACTAGCTGAAAACGAGTGAAAAATTAAATGTTTGTAATAGCCCTTTCTTAGAGGTGTGTGTGTGTGTGTTAAATGTGATTTTGGATTTTCTTATGCTTCCTAGGCGTGGACACTGATGAGCTGGACAGCAATGTCGATGACTGGGAGGAAGAGACCATTGAGTTTTTCATCAATGAAGAAATTATTCCCATCGGAGATCTGTAATTCCAACAGCAGGTACTATGTGTGCAGTGATGTGGTACAATAATCTTTGACTTACCATGGCACGGTAATGCTGACCTGATGTTTTGTTATCTTCAGAATCCGTTTTTAGTGGAGTGTGGACAAGCATTGGAGAAAAAATTGAGGGATCACCCTATAAAAGAATTCCTTGTTATCATCAGTCAAGTGCCTTTTAATACTGGTCACTGGGGAAGGAGAATTTTGTGCCACTGTTGACTGCTGCTTTTTAATAACAGAAATCATCCAGCTCTGGGAGGAAACCACCCTGCCAATGTTTTTCTGGCCTGCTCTCGGTGGATCTGACCATAACGCGTTCTTGTTCCTGCCTTCGGTTGATCTACCTCATCGAAAGGTTGTCACTATGGCACACTATGCCATAAACTGTTTTTACATCATCTCACTGAAGGAAAACATTTCATTTATTAAGATTTTCCAAAAGGCAAACTTGTACTCTAGTGTGCGAAAATGGCACTACAGTGGTCTGTATCCTCCTCCATTCAGATTACCTGATATTAAATGCACAACAAGGGAATAAAGTTTAACTGAAATCGAAACTTTTGTTGTTGTTTTTTCTTCTTTTGAAGCAAACTGACATGATGCTTATGCAAATCTTTTTGTAATGTGGAATTTGCTAGTTTTGTCTTGTTTAACTATTTTGGACAGGAGTAATATATATTTTTTGTGCTACATCTATATAGTTTGTAATACTGTATCAGTTGTTGCACACTTTTTAACAAAACTACTATGAAACCCATGAAAAGGATCTCACTTTCAGACCTTATATATTAGCAAAATCATTTAAAATGTGTGTATATATTTTATTTGTGTGTATTAAACATTTTATTTTTAAATCGGAAGAAATTTCCATCATTGGTAGTTGGTTCCCAATTCTGCTCCTCGGGACCCTCAGCTCAGCACATTATGTATGTTATGTATTTGACACACAAGGATCAGTTCACTGATCTCTCTTAACGAGTTGATGATCTGAATCTGGTGTGTTAAGTAAGGAAGACATACAAAATGTGCAGGGCGAGGGTCCCGAGGACTGGAATTTGGAACAAATTGTGTTACACATTAATAACTTTGACGTAGACTGAAATTTTACCAGAGAGCTTTCTCTCTCCACACACACACACACACACATAAGGTAGGATATACAGCAGTTAACGTTTCAAGTGGATCAAAACCTTTCATCGAAGTTGTCCTAAAACTATTAAACAATTCCCATTCTTGTCTTAGGACAATTTTGAAACTTTTTTTTGATCCACTTCAAATGTTGACTACTGTTTATTTTGTATACGTCTCGACTGCTATTTATTATTTAAATCCTCTTGCTCGAGAAATGTAGTTTATTCACTTTTTTTAAAGGTCCGTTGAACTCTATTAACATGTTATAATGACCATTTAAATTCCTACGCGATGACATTACTTTTTACTAACCCAAGTTTTATTTATTTACATTTATTTTTGCTTTCAACTGTTGCATTTTGTCAAAAAAAAGTTTACTTAAAGGGATGGCTCAGACAAAAAAATACTGTTCACTTCCCTCCAATTGTTACATTTTTAAAATTAGTTTCTCTATTCTGTTGAACACAAAAGATATTTAGAAGAAAGCTGAAAACACAACCATTGGTCACTGGTTTCCAGCTTTCTACAAAATATGTTCATTTGTGTTCAACAGAAGAAAGAAAGGCAAAGAGATTTGGAACAAGTGAAGGGTGAGTAAATGACAGAAAGTTCCTTTTTGAGTGAACTATCCCTTACAATAAGTGATACTCCTTGTTCTGTGACACCTTTCAATAGGCGGTTATTTTCTTGCACATTACGTATAATTTAAATAGAACGAGTGAAAAATACACATCTCAAGAGTATGTGCTTTCAGAAGTCATCTATAATGTAAACTTTCCGCAGAATCTCGCGTTCGCTGGGAAATCTCGCGAGATGTGCGCGGAGCACTGAAGCGCTGTTGTGTCAACACCCCGCGCACATCCCTCCTCAGCTGACGCCGTCTGCCTGCCGAGAAATCAGACTCATGCTATGAGGTGAGACCACGATCATTACAACCATGATTTGACACGTTACACGTTCATTACGACCACACCACATTGAACATAATACTCTTTTTAAATGCGTGTGTTCGAATCACAGCCGAGCTAAAAAAATCCCTGGCACGAGTAGCTTCATGACTTCCTATGGAACAAAAAAGTGGCGTAAGGCACGTATTTGCACTTGCTCTAGATCTGGTTTCATATCTTCGTATTGTCAGTGGAAAACAATCATCTTGCGGTTTAACCGACATCAGCTGAAAGGAAAAGGGGCATCTATACATGAATGGCTTACTCGTAGTTTTCGCGCATAAGCTCGAATGTTTGCAGCTTCCTCCCACAGTCAGAGATGGTGTCAAAGAGCTGCATTGTGTCCAGCTGAATGTGAGGGGTCGCCTTTGCCTTTGAAATGAGCACGAAAGCATGGCAAATGTGTAGCCGCTTTGTGTATTTTCAGTCCTCGGAATAATAATAATAATTGACCCGAACTTCTGTATATGTGTATACACACACAATCAGAAATCAGAAAATCCGCAGCCGTTTGCATTTACGTCAGTGTTTTTGAATGATTATTACGCCACGCTACTACGCACGCATATTTTGTTTGTAGTAGCATCATCATTCTGTTGTGCCGTGACGCCATTCACGAAATGAGCCAATAGTTGTGCGTTATCAGTGTCGGTTTCTGTCACACGCCAATTTTCACTAGGCGAATTTTAACGGCTGTGTTCCAACAATACAATGATTGGTGGAAATTGCTGTTATTTCCTGTGTGTCCTGTGTAATATGTGTTCATATTCTGCCCCTGCACTTTCTGTAAGCAAGATTATAATCACATTAATATTTGATGTCTTTGTATTATTCGGTGAGTGACCTGTAAACATTTTCTGGGTCATCTTTTATCCCTGTGGCGAAGTAACTCTTGGTAGGGGTTACATTACTTACTAAATAAATCTGTTTAAACTAAAAATCCCTCTACATTATGCAAGGGATAATGTTCAGTCGAGCCAGTTATTATGGTTAAACAAACCCTGCCAGAGTTTATTTTGTGATAACAGCTGCCTGACAGATATTTGCCAGATAAATATATGTGCATGAAATATTGAAATAGATCTGCTAAGACTGCATACTGCACTACACACTGCATTGTAGCTAAGAGTTAGGTTTTCTGTAGACTAGGTAAGTAAATCACCAAAAAATTATAATAATTGAGCCCATGTGAAAAGAAGAAATGTAATTTATTTGCACCCAGGCCATTCAATATGTCTTTTTCCCCTTAAGTGGAACATGAAAGAAGAATTTTAGCTGAAAGTGGTCCTTGGTGGTTCATAAAATGCAGCTCAATGACCACCAGCACTCTGAGAGCCATAAAATGTATAGGCAATACAAAATGAATGAGGACACACAGAGGTCTTATGAAAGCTGAACGATCATTTTGAGCTGGAAACCGAACATTGTTCTGATCATATTATAATTGCAGCATTGTTACCATGCATTCAAAACAATACATATTTATTTTAATGTTGCGCTGAAAAAGTCACCTACATCTTAGATGGCCTGAGGGGTGAGTAAAGGATTTTCACATTTGATTTTTTTAAGTTAGCAAATTCTCTTTAAGGCTAGAAAATACTAGACAGTTTTAAAAATCACTTTTACCTGAAAAGTCTCTTTTAGATTCTCTGCCAGCTCAAATCAGATTTTTGTGCATATCCAAATAGAATCTACAGTCACATGTGGTTTTAAATTCTATTCAAGTCATATTTCTGGAAAACTGTTTCACAAAATTTTGATACTGTTAATTTTTGTCTCGCACCATGTAAAATGTAAAATAAGCAGACACTATTTTAGGAAAACATGAATGTTTTTGCGGTAAATTGAGTGGAAAGTTACAATAACTTGCTAGTCTGTGGTCTACAAACCTCTTTGAATAATTAGGCCACCGAATATGGCAGCAGGAAATAAAGCTGCACATGCCAGCATTATATATTTCTGCTGTTGCTTAATGAGACACGATCCAGCACAAAGGCAACATGTTATTTTTGTAAGACAGTGTCTGCATTGCAAACACTGTTGCTGTTTTTTAAACCTATATTATGTATACCAGCACAGTGCCATTTTCAGAAATCCAATGCAGATATTCCGGAAAGAAAAAGTGCACCTCAGGATGCACAATTAAATTTTTAACAGTTGTGATACAGAGTGTGGACAGTATGTTGTTTTACATAAGATTCCATTTTGTATACACGCATAATCTGATTTGAACCAACAGTGTAAATGTAGCTTCATTTGCTACAAAATGACTGAGAATAACTCTTGCATATGAAAACAGCAACCTTGCATATTATTTGTCTTGTTTTTATGAAACACACAATATATTGAAAATATAATGTGATCTAAATTTGGCTCAAAATTTGAAATATATCTGATGTCTTCCCATAAGATAAAAATTTTGTCTTGACCTGAAAAAAAAATGGTCATATGTTCCTCAATTTCTTGTGAAATCTGTCAGTTCTTACTGCCTAAAATGACTGCATACACTGAGCAATTAGCATTGGCTTTAAATTGGGGCAAAAAAATGTGTGGTTTACTTTATTCTAGCTTTTTTAGCCAACAGTTTAAATTGACAACACCACTATGTTTTCATGCTAAGTGATATAGTTTTTCTTTATTATAAAAAAATATTTTCGAATGCTCAGTCGTGATTAACCAGTCAGAAAAAAAAATGCTTTATCACATAAAGAGAATCTAAAATGTTAGTTTTCTGTTGTGTAATGAGAACCACAATATTGCACAACATTGTGCCAAATAGGTCAGGCACAGTCTTGACTTCCCTTTTCTGATTTGTTTCCTTCTACTTCAGAGTAAGATGAATGTGGTCTGGGCAGTCGCTTGTGTAATGGAGTTGAGGTGAGAATGGCACTTTCTCAATCAAAATCAACCAAAATGGGAAAGTCGAGACTGTTCCGCATTTTCATGATTGTGGGTGCCGTCTTCATGATCCTTCTTATAATCATATACTGGGATGATGTGGGGGCCTCCAATTTTTACCTGCACACTACCATCTCCGGACCGCATCCGTCGCGCCTCTCTCCACAGGGCCGTCGAGGGCCTGAAAAGAAAGTAGAAGAAGACAAGGAGAGCTCATTCTTAACGGACATAGATGCGTTTGTCAACCAGTTTCTAGAGGGAACCGCAGACCCTACAGAACAGGTGCGAGGAGAACCTCCTCCTGGAGACCCTCACAATCAGTCCTCTGAGAAATCAGATGAGAAATTTGTCCCGAGACGTGAGTGGAAGATCCATCTGTCCCCCATTGACCCTGAGAAAAAGCAAAGGCAGGAAAATAGAAAGCAGCTGATCCAGGATGTGTGCGGCAACAAAAGTGTCTTTGACTTCACCGGAAAGAACAGGACTTTTGATGACATTCCCAATAAAGAGTTGGATCACCTCATTGTGGACGACAGGCATGGAATTATTTACTGTTACGTTCCCAAGGTGGCCTGCACAAACTGGAAGCGCATTATGATCGTGCTGAGTGAGAGCCTGCTACTGGATGGTGTGCCCTACCAAGACCCTCTAGATGTCCCTCAGGAGCTCATCCACAACAGTAGCCTGCACTTCACCTTCAACAAGTTCTGGAAGCGCTATGGAAAGTTCTCACGGCACCTCATGAAAATCAAGCTTAAGAAATACACCAAGTTTTTGTTTGTTCGCGACCCTTTCGTACGACTTATTTCTGCCTATCGCAACAAATTTGAACAAGAGAACGAAGACTTCTACAAGAGATTCGCTCTTGTCATGCTGAAAAAATACAGTAATTATACCGATCCACCGCCATCAGTGGTGGATGCCTTTGCCGCAGGAATTCGACCGTCTTTCTCAAATTTCGTTCAGTATTTATTGGATCCTAACACTGAGAAAGAGATGCCTTTCAATGAGCACTGGAGACAAATGTACCGTTTGTGCCATCCCTGCCAGATAAATTATGATTTCGTGGGGAAGCTGGAGACCTTGGATGAGGACGCTGAGCACTTGTTACGTATTCTCCGCGTAGACAATATCGTCGAGTTCCCAGAAAGTCATCGCAACCGAACGGTCAGCAGTTGGGAGCAGGACTGGTTCACCAGCATACCTTTAGAAACCAGAAAAAAGCTGTACAGGCTCTATGAAGCTGACTTTAAACTGTTTGGATATTCCAAACCAGAGAAGCTTTTACATGAGTAATGCATTGATCATCAAATTTATTGGGGTGTTCCTGCTGCCTGGTTCTTAATGTGCGGCTCTTTAACATGATGCTGTTAATGAAGGCTCTTTCACATGACTCTAGTCCGAAGGATCAATGTTAGATTAGTTAGATTGATCCAGTTAGCTCCTCCAAATAGATTCTGTAATTGCAGACATTGCTTTCTCCATAGTTTGCCGTTCAAAAGTACAGTGCCCTCCTATACGTGATGTGGAAAAAAGTTATTATAACCATAATTTTAGAATACGTTCACAAATTATTCATTCACTCTCTCATAGTAAAATCATGGCCACGGTGTACTCATTTGTTACTTAGTTTTAGTTTAGTTGAGTCCATTTTGCGCTTGTATGTAGTCTATTTTAATTTAGTTGAAATCATAGACACGTTTTAACAATTGAACAAACTAGTTCAATGAAAAAGTACAAAAACGGGGAAGGGAACCTCACTCTACACAATGTTTGTTAAGTATGTGCAGGCCAGTGATGTGGTCTGAGGTTGTGTTGGTTTTCTCTGTAAAGTAGTACTGGGTGTTGTGGCCAATGTGGTGATTCGATTCTTAATCATATGGTTTTGATTTAATATCAATATTATAATAACTTATATTAAATATCAATAATATCAGTTATTAGCTCATTTTAAATGTTAATTCTTAAATGTTATTAACTCCATATAATAAAACAGTTAAGACTTGTAATCAGATTACGACTTTAATTTTTACCCATTTGGCATTAACTAAGAAATTAACATCACCTAAGATTAATAAAAGCTTTTGTAGTTTTCATGCTGAGTTTAGTTAAATTAACTAATGTTAACTATTGGATAGTTAACATTAGCCCAATAAATAGTCACAGAATTTTCAAACAATATCTCAGCATGAACAGATTAACATGTGAAAATGTTTGAACTATTAAGCTAACCAGTTAAGTTTTCAAGTGTTTGGTACTGTTATAAACATAGCTGCAAATACAGTTTTTAATATTCTTAAAAAGCACTCTAAAAGTTTAAATAAGAAATAAATATTCACTGTATATTGAAGTGCCCACAAAATCAATATTGTGCATTTTCATTATCACAGTATATTAAATTATTGAATATTGGCATGTGTCCATATTACAGTTTAAGAAATAAAACTGCTTTGTAATTCAAAACCGGTCCATAAAACCTTTGTCTAACTAAAACTATTTATTTATTTATTTATTTTTTAACTAGACCTACCAAGTGTCTCCGCAGGGGCATTGTGGTGTTGCATAATCTTGCACAGTATCTACACTGGGCAAGATCTTTGGATGCTGTCTACGCTGGATATGACAGAGATCTATTTGTCCTCCGTGTTTTGTTAAATCGACCATTAATTGAAATCGAAGAATCCATATATTTCATACAGCCCTTCTGTAAACCCTGTGATGCAACAAGGTGGAACTAATTGAGCCAATTGCAGCGCAGATGGTATACAGAAAACAGAAAAGGCATTATAATCACTTTGTGTGTCTGTGGTTTAATTAAAACCAGGAAAATAAAACGAGAGAATAAATGAAAACAATGTGGCCATATTTAAAATTTAAAAAAGCAAATGAGTACTACAATATGAACCAATCTGAACCAAAATGAGAACAAATAAGTACAATGTGGCCACAATGTAACTAAAGAAAGGGATTTTGTGAGTACAATGTGGCAATGATTTAACTAAAATGATGAAACAACTGATTTGACTCTAATGAGGAACTGAATGAGAACAACGTTTTTTCCCCCTCCACGTCATGTCTGTACAAAAGTATTGATGTTTTGCAAATATTTAATTATATTTTTTATCAGTGCCTGCTTTTTATTTTTGAAGGGCTCTTAAGAGCAGTGAAATGGGTTTTGGATGTTTTTTCTGGGTCTGCTGCCTTTGACATCAAAGCTCATGATAGTCAGTAGTGAAGGGTTGGAGACCTTGTGATGCCGTTAGTTAATGAGCATTGCAATGATCTTACAGCACAAGTAATTGGCTCAAAACATGCTCTAGATGAAGATTTTAGTGCAGGTGCTGGTTGTAGACACAACTGTAGGCACAGTATGAAAAGCATAGCTGAGTGTATTATTGACCACACTTTTAAAAGTGAGAAATTTGAAAGTCCGCTCAATGCACTATGCCCAGTGCATCAAGTGTGAGTCTTGTGAAAGAGTCTTTTGGTCTTTGTGGGCATTCAAAGTGATACTGTAGTGAATATACATTCCTTGCACACATTTGCTCAGTCCATTTCCCCCAAGTGTGTTACTATTATTTGTACAGACCTCATGGACAATTTGAAGAGAGAGATTTTGACGGTTATCTACTCAACGAAACCTGCACAATTAACTTTTTTTGATATTCTGAACAGTGTTTGAAAAAACGAACTCACCTCACCACCAGTGTTATTATATATGTTTGTAGATCAGAATGGATGTGATAATCCCTGCAAGACACCTTTGTCCTTCCGTTTTAAGTTGTTTTAGCTAAACAACCACCAAATTAAAATCTAAGAATTTAAAAAAGTATTGTACATTTAGCAAGTGCACATATTAGAGTATTTTAGAATATTTTTGTAACCTTTTACAATTAAATGTGAAAAGTGAAGGCACTTTTTTGTCTTTGGGGAAAAAAAGCTAGATAACGTTTTGAAATGCAAGCAAAAGTTTTGCATATTTTTATTACAATCATAAAGGGATCTGCTGCTGCGCTCACAGCGGTTTCTTTTATTTCTTTCTTTTAAGGCATTTGTGTCTTTTGTGACAGAGGAACCTCAGTTTTTATGTTTCCATTTTTTTCTCCTTCTGGATTGTTGCAACCTTTTAAAGTAGTTCACGGTCTCTATATTGCACAAAATTGGCAGTGTTCCGCAGTGAAGCAAGTAAATGGAGTATCTGACATCAAAAAGATATTTCTTTGTAACAGAGACTGGAGTATTCCGATTATGGCCTGTTCTTGTGAAGGAAATCTTGCCTTTCATCATTTTGATCCTCTTCTTCTATTAGTGTGTAGCAGGGACTCGCGTCCTCTGATCTGCAGCATGCTATAGATGTTAGCATGCATGCCTTGAGGTCCTTTATTAAATATGCATCACTCACAAAATACTGTAGCAAACTAAATTCATTGTTTTTGATCTATTAGGCTTTTTGCATATTGATAGGAATATCATTGCAGCCACAGGGTATTTACATTTCTTATTTAGCAAAAGTTTTTTTTTTTTTGTGTAGTCGTAGCTTAGTTAAATCACAAATGTCATTTTGTTTATATTGTAGTTTCTGCTCTAGCTGCGACTCGAAAGTGGGCATGTGCAAAATAAGTATTTAAGGGTTTACCCTGATTTATTTTTATGGTATCTTTTTTAACCAAGAAAGTGTTTCTTTTAGTTTTCCATCATCGTGTTTTTGTGCCGCATTTTGCACATTCGATCACATGTATAAAAACTCCTTAAGGCATGAGAGATGGGAGGATGAAGGAAGGTGGATTGGATTGTATATTGTTGTATGGAATAATACTGTGGAGCACAAGTGTAGCATGATTGTTGTGAAAGGGGGGCCAGAGAGAACGAGATGTCCCATTTCAGCCAGCCCTTACCGGAGGCCACCATTTTGAATCGGTGCACTGTTGGGCCCGTTTGGTAGCAGTGCCTTTGGAGAAAAGTTTACACAAAGTATTTTTGTAAAGCAGGTCTCTGACTTGCAGTTAAAGCTCCTGCTAAAAAGAAAATAAATACATTTAAAAAAAAAAAAGAGTAATACTTACATGTGTTGCATCATAGGAAAGATTAGATTTGTTTTGCCACAGTTGTGGCTGTGTTGTTGAAATTTGTCACATTGGTTACATGTTTTTATATACAGTATATATACCACAAGTTTGAAAAAGACACATGCAGTTGCCTATGCTGTTGATTTCTGTTTTTGGTGCCACATTGTACAAAAAAAAGTGTTATATTGTTTAGTGATTGTTTTGATGCCAATTTTAAGGATAAAAAAAGTGTTTGTTTTTTTCAGTCATAGGAATTTCTTAGCTGCATGAAATATTTTTCAGGACATCATGCTGAAAGCGAAAGGGAAATCTTTGTCACATTAAATCAGGTTTTAGTCTAAAAATGTGCTCTTGACTTTTGGTTTGGTTTGCCTTTTTTCCCCTTTGGGCAATGTACATAGCTCTTATTTTATTTATTACAGTATTATTTAATGCTTTGAATTTCAAAAGAAAAAAAGGTCAATAAAGTTTAATGCATGGTGCAAACACTGTAAAACACTTCTTCTGTCTTTATTTGTCTTTATTCTCTGTCTTTATTTTATCTATTGATGTATATAACCTGAGATATTCAGTGAAGCCGAAAATTATTCATACCCCTGCAAATTCGGACGAAAGTTTTTGTTCAAATATAAATAAAAGCAGATAATTATTTTATTCCACAATGGCGCCTCTTATACATCGTCGCATTATCTTTTGGAAGAAGCCTGTGTCATTTCCGGAAAAAAATAAAAATAAATTGCTGGTTGAATAAAAGTAATTTGCCAGGGGGATGAATCATTTTGGGCTTGACTGTATATAACAGCCTGACTCTAAATACACATTTGGTGTACACTGATTTATGTTTTATGAACTGGTTTACATTGTAATTGTACTTCGCAATTACATTAAAAACAAAATAAAATCAATCAATCAATAGAAAATCTGATAATGTCCTGGCAGAAAAGTATATTTATCACTACATTAAAAGATATGTCCTTTAACTTTTAAAATACAACACAAAATAATTCAAAAGAAGTGTAAAACATCCATCAAAACTAATGACAGAAAATACCTTCATAGACTTTTCTTGGCGTGTACAGAAGTTAGCGATGCCTTAAAATTAGGTGAGTTTTTAAGTTAGTTTTGAGTTGTGTAAGTGTAGAATTCATCATATGTTTCAATTAAATATATATATTATCAACCTGATACAGGTAAAAAAAACAACATATAATTGTTATGTATTTCTAAGGCAAAAAATATACATTACAGAATGTTATGTTGACTGCTCTATAACCACTAGATGGCACAGAAGTTTCATTTTCAGTTTCACTGCATGTTCCACGAACAAGCCAAACAATCATTTTAAGGCCTCACAATCTGGTCATGTGATCACAGCGTTCAGCCATTCTGACTCTATTATTTTTTTGAAAGATTCCCCACTACCCATTGGTAACCTATATGTGCAGTGTTTTTAGCATAATATGCCTATAAGGAAAGCTGTTCTGACTCACTTTGGTATTTTTAGTCTCCTTTTATGTTTTGTAGGTATTAGCAAAGTGCTGACGCAGACAGGAAAGATCAGTGAGTGGAATGGAGTGGTCACAGATGGACTGAGCTCTTCTCTTTCCTTTACAATACCCTCCAAGATACACTCAGACAAGACAGGTTTTTTTCACTCTTTATTCCAACAAAAATATGATCAATATTTGTGTCCGTCCGTCAACATCATTTAAAGCTGTTAATACAAATTGGAAGGGATGTCATGAACTAAAATGCTAATGTTATGTTTTTGTTCTAGCTGTAGGCTTTTAGCAAATTAGAAATATCCAGTCATTGTCACGAAGAGGTGCAAGTGCTGTATTTGGCGATTGCGGTAGTAATGGGAAAGATGTTAGCATTATAGTGCGATTTGCAGTAGTCAACCAAAACAGGAATCACAATTTATAGATGATTTGTATGCGGAGCCGCAGCGTTTTATCTTAGGCTATGGACCCTACAGATATTTGGAATAGAAGATAAATGCAGCATATTTTTTCAAATTGTTTTCATCCACAGGCTAAACCAAAAAATAATAATAATAATGAAAACAGTCTGTTATCTGCTTAAACGAACACTGCGCTTTATAGCCTAAAAATCTATATTTATTCTATTAATTAGACCACCAGAGCAATTTCTGTTCCTGGATTCAGAAAACCGCTTTGGTTTCTGGAAATCTGACTGATTATTCACTGCAGATACATAAAGTACATTTGAATTACACCATCAACTGTCAATACTTCTATTTGAAACACGCTAGTAATGTGATATGTAGTAGCAATTGCATAACAACTGTTCTTTTTCTGTGTCCCTTTCTGATGAACTTTTCCATTATGTTGCAATATTTGCCTTCTTACATCCATTTATTGTTTTATTTTTAATATTATTATATTTAAAAGGAAGGTTTTTGACTTTCATTGTCATATTTATGTTATTTTATATTAGGTACATTTTGAATGTGAAGATGTTACATTATTAAATTATTAGTAATATTGAACTGGTATTTGTTCAAATGGATGATTCATTCAGAAGCCAAGCAGATGACTGACTCTTTGAATGATTCACTCAATTACTGACTGACCTGATTCATTCAGGAACATAAATTCATTCATTGTCAAAATTCTGATTTCACTGTGTCCAAAATAGCATGCTCCCTGTCTATATTATATGTGAAAGACATTTCCTATTCAAAAACGGTAGGTGAGGACACAAGGTTTCTCAGGTCCTAAAATCTGAAGTCACCCCAAGTTAACCAGAGTTAATTCATTCATAAATGAATAACAATGTAAAAAAATAATAATATACCAACCCGAGACAGATCCGATAAACTTATGCTGCATCACAATGCGCCTATCCGTCCTAAATAGTATTTGAAAATAGAATTATTTTGTCCCAGAAAGTGAATTTCTTTTGATACACACTCAAAAGAATGTACTTTTCCAGAAAAAAAAAAATTGATATTTTGGGATGTACATATAAGTATGCGAATTGGGATGCATTAGACTTGAGTCCAAACCAACAGTGTTTATTTTCAAACCCAACTGGACCAGAACATAAGCAGTGGCTGCGGTCAGTAAGGAAAAATCCTGGTGCCTTGCTGACTGATTTGGGCAAGGTTCCATTACTTTCAATTATTTACTTTTTAGGCTATTATTACACTCTTTTATTGGCTTCCCATACTAGTGGTTAGAAGTTATTTTTGAGTGTACAATACAATTTGTAGCCATTTTTTGGATCCAAACATACTTGGGTCGGACCTTGGGTTTTTAGATTCAAGTAGATTCTTGTTTTGCACTGGTATATTTGAAGAGTTTAGATGCAAAAACCTCTAAATGCCATTTGATATTTTCTTTTAAAATGAGCATTTTTCTCAGACTCCTGTGTGTAGACTCAGTAATTTTACTTTTATAGTGACGAATAAGTTATTTTCATTGCCTTTAAAGTGAAATAACTGAAAATAAACATAAGAGGCTGAACAAAAAAAATGCTCATTTTAGGAGAACATTTCAGACGATATTTAGAAGTTTTTGCATCTGAACTCTTCATTTGTAGGAATAGCCAAAAAATACATTGTATAAGTGAAAATTCAGTTAAGCAAAAATCGTTAGAATATTAGTGTTCCATGAAGACATTTTATGAATTCTCTATCTTAAATATATAATCTTATTTTTTTTGGAATATGCATTACTAAGAATTGAATTCAGACAACTTTAAAGGCAATGTTCTCAATATTTTTTGCACCCTCAGGTTCCATACTTTTAAATAATTGTCTGTCAACCTAATATTGTCCCATCATCTGAAAGCTGAACAATTAAAAAAAACTTTCCATTGATGTATAAATCTCCATTTCCTCAATTGCGATTTGTGGTACAGGGTCACATTTGTCTTGATGAACTTAATAACTTCAGATGCACAAAGGCACATTTGAATCAAGTATGAAAGTGATTTGGGATTGACAAGAATAAAAACATCTCTCCATGATCCGAACACCAAGGCCAATTAGATCAATTTCACTCCCGCCACCAAGCAGACCTTGCAGATTAAACAGAAGATGAGATGCCTGCTAAGGGTTTTGTGAAGTGATTGCCATTTTAATTTCAGCAACATCCAAATTATATGCTAGGCTTTCTTAATTAAATCAAAACTGCTAATTGATTTCCTGCCTCTCCAGCTTCAGGGTTATCTCTTTAATGAATGTGGACACTTTTTGAAAGTCAGTGATGTCCGTGCATGTCAGAAGGATGATTTTTTACAGAACTTTAATGAAAAATGCTAATGGAAATGGTCTGCTTATAGGTCGTGTGGACTGAGGGCATGAAGTCTGGTCAATCACGTTTTTCCTTCACAATGAAATCAGTGGTGTCAACCGAAGTACTGCCCTTTTATTGAATTAGAATTAGATCAGCTGAAAAGGGCCTGGTAAATGTTAATGTCACAACAAGTTTAATTTTAGCTGGCGGTAGCGGGTGGAAAATGATTTTCCTGTAGAACTATAAAACTATATTGTTCCCTATAAACAAGTAACATTAGTATGTAAGTAATTTGTATTAAATGTGACTAAATCATTTTTATGTAAGACCTTTCTGAACACCTTCTCTCAGCTTGCTAACGTTTTTTTAGGTGCCGTTTACTCGAATGTGTTTTCGTTTAAGGTTTTGTTGACGTTACACCTGGGCCCTGTACCGTGAAGCTGGTTAGCCAGTTAAGTTTCCACCGATCTTGGGTTTTAGGTAACATAAGAGCTCAACTTTAATCACCCTTGGTTGCCATGATATTATGGAGCAGCTGAGCTACCTTCATGGTACTTAAAACCCAGAACTGGTTTAAACTAAACTGAAACTTAACTCCACACTACTCTGGCGTCTTCGACATGTGAAATCAGAGCATCAGTTTGGAATCACTGGTGTTGCATTTCAGGTAGACCAGAGATGCCCAAACTAGGGCCCGCAGGCCAAAGTTGGCCCATGGTAACCTTTGATTTGGCCTGCTATCCCATCTGAGAGTGGTTTAGAGATTGTCATTTCAAATTTAATGTAACCTTTTATTTGTTTGTTTTATTGTTAAGCTACAAAAAAGCTATCTGGTGTAAATTAATCAGATTTAGTTTAAAATGTACATGCGACAGATAAAGGACAATGCAGAGACTTTGGTAAGTCAATCAAGGCAAAGGCTGATTCTGCTTGACTAGTGTATTTGGCATTGAACTCCACTCTGTTATAAATATGGTTGGGGCAGTGGGTAGCGCTGTCGCCTCACAGCAAGAAGGTCGCTGGTTCGAGCCTCAGGTGGGTCAGTTGACATTTCTGTTTGGAGTTTGCATGTTCTCCCCATGTTCGCGTAGGTTTCCTCCGTGTGCTCCGGTTTCCCCCACAAGTCCAAAGACATGCGCAGTAGGTGAATTGAATAGGCTAAATTGTTCATAGTGTGTGTGTGTGAATGGGAGTGTATGGGTGTTTCCCAGTGATAAGTTGCGGCTGGAAGGGCATCCGCTGCATAAATCATATGCTGGATAAGTTGGCGGTTCATTCCGCTGTGGGGACCCCAGATTAATAAAGGGACTAAGCTGAAAAGAAAATGAATAAATTAATGTTTTTATTGGAATAAGTTATAATTAAAAAACTTAAACTGCATTAATTAATATGATTTTGAAGTAAAGTTTTCTATTTATTTTTTTATATTATGAAAAAAATAATATGAATTCGGAAATTACCCATGGAAACTTTAATGTAAAATAGTTTGGTATATTTATCTTTGGCCCATGGGTATCAATGATATTTGGTTTTTGGCCGAAAAAGTTTGGGCACTTCTGAGGTAGACGAACTGAAATGCAGACCTGAAAATGGAGGTGTGACTGGTCCTCTGGACTATTTCATATTGTTCCTTGATTTGTCAAACCCCACTCATTTGATCATTACCCAAGTGGTAGACTCCAAGTACAGATGCTGGCGAAATGTGTGAATGCTCAGATGAGTGTGAAAAAGTTTTCCACTGTTCACATTGCCCACGTTTAACAGTGAGTGTGAAAGGTCATGTAATACATTAGGTGGTACAGTGCGGATGGAGATAATTTTTCTTAAACGCAATAAAACGCCAGTCTGGACCTGGAGCGGTTTTATTCTAAAATGTTGTTTAAAAAAAAAAAAAAAAAAACAGCAAAAGGGTGTAATTACAACAGTTTAAACAGGCAGAAGTTTATTCATTCATTCATCCATTTTCTTTTCGGCTTAGTCCCTTTATTAATCTGCCATTTTATGAAAGACATGCAGAGAAGAATTAGCACGGTCACAGTCATTTTTGCAGCTGACCTTGTTTCAAATGCATATATATGAATTTCACATTCAGATGCAAAATTGATGAGAATATTTAAATGAATCATGCAGCTATTAAGATTGGTAGTAGTCAGCCTACTGGTACTTGTGCCTTTATTTAACACCCAAAAAAAGCATGTCTTAATGCACTCACTCACTTTGCTTCAGCCACATGTTTTACTGGTGGATGCCCTTCCTGCCCTTGAGGGTGCATTAAGTCATGCAAGCCCCACTTCTGGGAAACCTCCACACACTCTCCCATTTTACTTCATCCAATTTGTCTGTGCCGCATGTCTTTGGACTGTGGGGGTAACCTTCACGAGAACATGCAGTGAAGCCACTCTTCTACTGACATCTATTCAAAATTTTTTGCTAACCTTGAAAGCTTGCCAAACAGTGACTTTGCTTTCGATACACAAATACAGAGCACTTAATACTATGCTACCTGTTTGTGCCATCGAATAAACAAAGAGGTTCTTGAGACTTGGACTTGAGACTTGAAAAGTGGTAATTAGAGGCAATTAAAAAATGAAATGTGCTGATATACTGATTAGGATCTATAGAAAGTGTCAGTTTTCATGAGATGCACAAATAAGACTGCACATGCTCATTAATTGGTCCAGCCCAAAAGGTATGGTTACTAATGTTATAAAAACATACTTTGTAGGACTGTTTGTTTTGGTACAGATTTGAAATGTGTTTTTCAGATGCAAGTGCCAAGCAGTTTTTAAGGTTGCAGAATCATATTAAGTTGATTTCACTGAACCCTATTCATTTGCATTCACCATACATCAGCACAATACTGCACAAGGCACAACAGAAAAAACAAACAAACGGGTGAATATAGTTTTTTTATTTGTTGCTCTTATGCACAGCAAAGTAAACTACACTTACATGTACTTTATGTGCATTGCATGATGGCTTGCAAACTGGCTCTTATGCTGAAAAAGCTAATTGCAAGCTGTTCATTGTTGCTCTGATTGCAGTGTGCATTTACATGGCATACAGTCTTGCTCAGATCCAAGGTAAATCATCAAACTGTCATGCCCTATACTTCGAATGTAATCACATCTTTTTTTTTTTTTGTGAACCACGTCCAGTTTTAAGCTAAACTGCATGTGTGGAAGCACTCTAGAATTGCTGTCTGTAGGTGTTGAAAATATGGAATGGACTTCCTTGAGTACTTGCTTTAAATCACTCACTCTTATCTGTTGTTCAAATAAAGCATGGGCCACATATGGAAACTAACTAGGACACCAGTATTTAAAAAAAATTTTTTGTTGTTGATTTATTATTATTATTATTTTTTATTTATTTTAATTCAGTTTTATTTTATTTTGTGCATATCAGCTGATTATAATTTGTATTGTAAATTTTTAATGTGCCATTCTGTGCCAAATCAGAAATTTCTATATAAAATTGCATTAGAAAAATGGCAGCAGCATTTTCAATCAAGCCATCTTTGTTATATTATAAAGCAATGGTGACGGTTCAAAAAATGGTGAAAGGCACTTTTTTCCTCCAAACTTTGTATTCCTTTAACAGAACACTTATTGATAATAACTTCATATCTTTTCAGAATTTGATTTTGAACAAAGATTTATTTAGCTATACTTATAATTTTAAGTAGTTACAGTTAAGTTTCATAGATGGCTTCATAAGTATAGACTGTTAAAATTTACACATTTTCAGCAGGCAAAATCCAAATATGTTCTACTTTGCATAAGGCTGATGTTGTTGTTGTTGTTGTTGTTGTTTTTTTAAAGAGGGATGTCTAAATAACAAATAATGTTGAAATTAGAAATATGTCAAAACATCTGCATGGAATATCCCTGTGTTCATGCCATAAATACTCTTTTAATAAAATCTCTGCACCTGTAACTCTTCAAGTAGACAAGATAAAAACAACAACAACTGGTTCTTAATGTTGATTTCCAAGGCCTTATATACTGTGTGGTTCATTCTGGGAGATAAAAGAACCTCAGTGCTGCTCCATTTACAAACTTTACCCATTTTCAGTGTTAAAAACATGGGCCACTTTACATTCAGGTGATGCTTATTGTATTAAAAGAGGAATGTTTTAAGACTAAATAATGCTGAAACTAGAAATGTAGCTTGTTTCCCTCTATCAAAATTGAGTTTGGATAAATTTTTAATAAACTAAAAAACATTTTTGTTAAATGAAATAAAAAATCACAATAAATGAAAAGCTAAAATGAACAACATTTAATGGAAAAACTAACTGAAATAAAAAATAGTGATTATCAAATATAAGAGCAATTTTCAGAATTAATAAGCAGTTTGTCTTCATTCTTCAAAATTTGTACTTTTATTCAAGTTGCGTTTGTGTGGTTGTAGGTTCAGTGTTTGTTCAATATATTGTTTAACTTTTGTTATTAGTAGGTTTTCACAAGAGCTAATGTAAACTGTTCGAACACTTTTTGACAACTTTGAACTTTGGTCGACAGCATGTTAAACTCTGCTAAAATAAAATTACTAAAGCTAAAACTGAAACTTAATATATAAAAACTAAATAGAAATGTGCTGACAAAATAAAAACTAAACTTAATCTAACGAAACCATTAATGAAACAAACTAAATCTAAACTGAACTTAAAATAAATAATAAAATAATAAATAATAAAATAGGCGTCACGGTGGCGCAGTGGGTAGCACGTTCGCCTCACAGCAAGAAGGTCGCTGGTTCGACCTCGGCTGGGTCAGTTGCCGTTTCTGTGTGGAGTTTGCTTGTTCTCACCGTGTTCGCGTGGGTTTCCTCCGGGTGCTCCGGTTTCCCCCACAAATACAAAGACATGTGGTATAGGTGAATTGGGTAGGCTAAATTGTCCGTAGTGTATGTGTGTGAATGAGTGTGTATGGATGTTTCCCAGTGATGGGTTGCAGCTGGAAGGGCATCCGCTGCGTAGAACATATGCTGGATGAATTGGCGGTTCGTTCCGCTGTGGCGACCCCGGATTGATAAAGGGACTAAGCCGAAAAGAAAATGAATGAATGAATGAATGAATAATAAAATAATTCAAACTTATAATAATGCAAACAAATGATAAAGTTAAAGGACGATTTTCTAAATGTGAATGCTGCTTTGCTTATGTCAAGGTGCCTGTTAGCTGACCTTGCAGTTAGTTTTTTTTTAAATTTGTTATTTATTTCTTTATTTTTTGACAAGGCCAGCTGGCATGTCTCCTGGTAAATAACCCTAGGAGATGATTGCAGATGTGTACATGCTCTCTCTCTCTTTAAAGCCATCACACATCTGCCATGGCACTGAAGTCAAAGCTGCAGAGGAGCTGATGGAGCTCTTGTCACTTTGCTGTCTCCACAGGACATAAGTGTCCTGTAAACATGCTTTCTGACTGCGGTGAAACAGCTTTCTAAAAAATGCTGAAATCGTGTCTACAGCAATGGGGTCAGTGATTTGACAATCATTTTGTTTTTCTAGGTCCCTAAAAATGCAATTTGAGCTTAAAATGATGGGGATACAACTCTTCTATTTATTTACAAAATACTTTATTTCGATGTTTTAGGCGTCATAAAGTAAACAAAGGTCAGAGTGAGCTGCCATCATATTATAATAAATAAAAAGCATCTTTAGTATTTATTTATTTTATTTATTGATAAAGGGACAATGTGCAAAAAATGGACAATGTTAGCTATAAAGCTAATTTACATCTGTAGTCCCTCGGCAGGAAGTCGTAACAAGTTTAGCAATATTAAAACATTATAAAAAATAGTACAATATACAATTACAGTACAATACATTCAATACATCATAGTCAATAAAATGAAATCAAATCAGTGGTTGCATATTTGATTTTCTTTAAGCCAAACTTTAAGAACAGTTTTAAAATTTTTAAAAGCGGTACTCTCTCTAATATGCACTGATATTTTATTCCATATTTCTGCTGCTCTGACTGAAAAAACTGATTGTCCAAAAACAGTTCTCTTGAGTTTAACTGAATAATTACCTCTAACCAATGACCTAGTCTGTCTTATATTGTCCTTGCAGACAATCACCCATTGTTTGAGAGGTGGTGGTGCAAGATCATGAAATATTTTATACATTAAACACACATCAGCATAAAATAAGAAATTGTCGAATGTTAGTAATTTATGTTGTTCAATACAGTTACAGTAATGATAGCTCCTTGGCCTTTTGGCAAAAATTTTTTTACAGTTTGTTTATAGATAATATATAATGTAGTTTAACACAACATTACAAATAAATTTAAAATCTGGCCTAAAGTTTATTATTTATTTATTTTACTTAGTTAAACACTATAATATATTACTTTTCTCCACTTGAACACAATGAGAAATAATTAACAAACAATACAAAATATACCGAAAAATTATTTGCAAAGTGCTACAAAAAATAAATAAATGAAACATTAATTTGTACAAATAAATCAAACAAAAATGATTAAAAATATAAGGACAATTTGCTATTAATTGCTACGCCATGATGAGGTATTTTTTATATCATGTATCATATTTTTTAAACAACAGCCTATTGAAGGCAAATTATTAGTAATCTAGTAAAATCTTTATTCTTTTTCAAATATTTCCCGAATGCTGCTTAATGAAGAGATTTGTTCAACACATTTTTTAAACATAATCATTTCTTTTGTCTTTGCCATGATGACAGTAAATAATATTTTACTGGTTATTTTGTAAGATCTAGTATCCAGCTTAAAGTGCAATTTAAAGGCTTATTATAAAAAAAAATCTGTAAAGTATTACTGACAATTTTGGTTCCCAGAAATGTACAAGTGCAGTCAATTAAGAATTACAGTTGTGCTTTAAAACTACAGCTAAATTGTAATTGTTAGTTCACAGTGCCCTTGTAAATTATTGAAAAAAATGTTTATTTAGCCAAACTAAAAGAAATAAGACTTGAAGGAAACATACTGTAGGAAATACTGTGAAAATGCCCTTGTTGTTAAGTGAAGTTTCACAAACTAATTTCGAGAGGAGCACGTGATTTGATTGATCACAGCTGGACTCTCATCCGTAATCATTAGTAAGCTAATCAGATGAATCCAAATTCACTATAAGTAGCCCATCTAAAAACCATTCCCTCATCTTCGTTTTCCGAAGAAACCCCCCATCCACCCCATCTTCCCCCCTTTTTCTCCTCCTTTTGCCAGGGGGAGTTCTCGAGAACAACCTGATCTCGTACCCCCTTATTGCTTATTGACCAGGCGGGAGCCCTGTGCTCAATTATCTCCGAGCTCAGGGTTCTCTCCCGGGACAGCATGCCAAACCTGCTATTATTATCAAGCAATATCTAAGTGTGAACTCTTGAAACATAATTTGGGAAATATCTTTAAAAAAAAGAATTCACAGGAGGGCTTATTATGTTGCACATACACAATTGCTGTTTTGTAGTCACAAGTTTCAAAATTCAAAGATGCCTCCCCCCATCCCTCTCATCCCTGACCTTTTAATTTTTCGTTGACCCCAAAAATGGCAAAACCTAAAGGGCTCGTCTCCAAAGGATTACACATACGCTCCATCTATAACACATGACATCCCTGAGAGAAACTGCAGCGCTTTAATTGATCTCTCATCATAAAGAGCTTTCAAACTTCACCAAATCTCACTCAACAGTACTTAAACTGCATTACTTCTGATTTATTGCTCCAGATATGATTCAGCCTGGAGATTCAGGTCATCTCAGTAAGATGAAGTCATCAGTCACCTGACTGCATCCTAATATACCAGAAGCCCAATCTTTACCTAACTATATATCCAGCGGCTTCCATCCCTAGTATATTTATATTCCCACCGGTCTTCCCTTTGACATCTTGAGAGAATTTGTGGCCACCAGTTGATGTGCCACAACTAATGGATCAAAGCAGTGAAGCTCTAGGGATCCACTCCTGGAGTATCTGTATTAGCTGTATATCATGATGCCACTGATGGATTTGATACAAAAGCTCATGCATATAGAGTATAGTGTCCTGTAAGGGCATACATGGCGCACAGAATGGGTACAAATGAGCTGTATGTTTGCTTCAGACTAAGATGTCATAGCGTTGTTTATCCTGTGTATTTTTGGAAAATGAGTGAATAGATTATCATTGAGAATGCATTCAAGCCACACTAAATAAAGTGAAACTACTGTGTTTTCATTTAAAGTACATTTTTATATTGGATTAAGGGGAAAACTATGGTTTCTGATTTTAAACTGTTTCATTTAATTTGTCTTAAAGCAAAAAACGAAGTGGTATTTTTACTTTTAAAAGAACAGTTTTCATGTCAGGGTGGCGCGGTGGGTAGCGCTGTCGCCTCACAGCAAGAAGGTCGCTGGTTCGAGCCTCGGCTGGGTCAGTTGGTATTTCTGTGTGGAGTTTGCATGTTCTCCCCGTGTTGGCGTGGGTTTCCTCTGGGTGCTCCGGTTTCCCCCACAAGTTCAAAGATATGCGCTATAGGTGAATTGGGTAAGCTAAATTGTCCGTAGCCTATGTGTGTGAATGGGAGTGTATGGGTGTTTCCCAGTGATGGGGTGCAGCTGGAAGGGCATCCACTGTGTAAAACATATGCTGGATAAGTTCGCGGTTCATTCTGCTGTGGCGACCCCAGATTAATAAAGGGACTAAGCCGAAAAGAAAATGAATGAATGAATGAGTTTTCATGTCATGTGACCACATGTAAAAAGATACTGCTTATGTGCTATTCAGTTTTGTTTATCATGAATTTCATTACCATCTTACTTATAGCCATACTGAAAGCACCAGCAGATAGTTTACCCCAGATCCTGAAAAACAAATCCCCTAAGAAAAATGAAAACCATTTATTTTTCTCAAAGCAGTATTTTTACTTTAAAAGAGCAGTTTTCATGTCATGTGACCACATGACAAAAAGGTACTGCTTATGTGCTATTCAGTTTTGCGTTTATAGAGTTTACCATCTTACCTGACATTTATAGCCATGCTGAAAGTACCGGCAGATAGTTTACCTCAGATCTTGAAAATAGAATAATAAAATGCAATAAAATAATAATAATAGTAAACTTTATAGTAAAGTACAACTTTACGTTGATTTAGTAAAACATTTTTTTTCCAAAATAAGTTGAACAAAAGTAATTCAAGTAATTTATGGTCTATAAAAACAATATTTTACTTTTGTGTGAATGTATTTTTTCCCTGGGCAGAATAAATATTTTCTTAATATTAATGAACAATTTTCAGTTTCAACCAAATTAAAACCATAATTTGAGGAAAATTAATCAGTTTAGCTGTAAAAAATTACACAATTTTTTAGGTTGGTCCTAAGCAAAATTATACTTTGATTTAAGGGTTAAAAAATAAACAATATATGTTGAAAAAACAATTGTGGTCCCTATAGTAAAACATTCATGTGTCTGAATGTAATTATTATTCTTGACCACAATAAATATTTTTTGATTTAGATTAAATTCAATTTTAAACTTTGAACCAAAGTTAAATCATACTTTGAGAAAAACAAAAATATTTACTTACTTCCAGGGCCGTTTATGTCGAAGTTGATATTTAGCCACACCATATTAGTGTTTCGTAACGTCTAGTTTTTTATGAAGTGGGTTGTTAGCCCAACGCTCAACCTCCAACCTGGAGGACCAGGACATACACACATACACTACGGACAATTTAGCTTACCTAATTCACGTATGGCAAAGGGAAACTGGAGCACCTGGAGGAAACCCATGCCAACACGGGGAGAACATGCAACTCCTCACAGAAATGCCAACTGACCCAGCCGGGGCTCGAACCAACAACCTTCTTGCAGTGAGGCGACAGCGCTACCCACTGTGCCACCGTGTCACCCAAACAAAAATATTAAGCTGTAATAAATGACAGTAATTTTTTTTCAGGTTGGTTCAAAGTATGGCAGCACGATACTGGGGAAAAAAAATATGCGATATGCAGTATTGTTGTTGTAGTGTTGCGATGATGATATTTCTTACGATATAACTAACTTGCAAATTCATTAATTCATTTTCTTTTCGGCTTAGACCCTTTATTAATCTGGGGTTGCCACAGCGGAATGAACCGCCAACTCATCCAGCATATGTTTTAAGCAGCGGATGCCCTTCCAGCTGCAACCCATCACTGGGAAACATCCACACATACTCATTCACACACACATACACTACGGACAATTTAGCTTACCCAATTCACCTATAGGGCATGTCTTTGGATTTGTGGGGGAAACCGGAGCACCCGGAGCACCCGGAGGAAACCCACGCCAACAATGGGAGAACATGCAAACTCCACACAAAATAGGCAACTGACCCAGCTGAGGCTCAAACCAGCAACCTTCTTGCTGTGAGGCGATCGTGCTACCCATTGCGCCACCGTGACAACTTGCAAATTATCAACAATTAAATTTTGGCGGAATGAACCGCCAACTTATCCAGCATATGTTTTACACAGCGGATGCCCTTCCAGCTGCAACCCAGTACTGGGAAACATCCATAAACACTCATTCACACTCATACACTACGACCAATTTAGTTTATTCAATTCACCTATAGCGCATGTCTTTGGATGTGGGGGAAACCGGAGCACCTGGAGGAAACCCACACGAACACCTGTGCTAATTAAATAATAAAAAAAAACAATGTGAATGTGCAAGTATTTAGACTTTAAAACACCACAAATGACTAAAAACCTTCTTCTAAAAATTCAGATTTTTATTAGCTTTTCCTCACTTGACTCTTGGCATTAGTATTTATTTCCATCTCTATGTTCACCTAACAGCACCTACTTGAGAAGTGGGTATATTGTAAAACTCCCATCTGATTGGTCACATTTGGATAAACAACCTACTGTATGCATGCAGCAAACAAATGCTTGGCACAAAAATTTACTTAGTTTTTTCCAACTGCTTACACACAAAATATTTTCGTCACAGGATGAAACCTTTCACTCAAAATGCAAAACTACACCTCAAATCTCCAAAACCAGAAGCTATTTCTCAGCCTTAAACACTAATTTCTTAACTGATCACTAACCAATCACTGCTTTAGTCTAGTATAGGCCAAAGGTGATGGGACACTGGGCTGTTCTGGTCTAAAAAAAAAATGGTTTTCCACCTATCCACAATTTGTAGTTTTGTACCTACCCCATTTTCTCCTTTTCTAAATCCTAAATTCTAAAGGAATAGAGGAATTGTTCTGAGCCTAGCGCTGTAAAGTGTATGATGACCAACCCTATGCCCACATGATGCTTTTCCAGGCGATGGACGCTTCTCCCCCCCGAGACTCCCTTCACACACAATTGTGTTCTTTACTGTATTCTAAAGAACATACTTTTGCTTTACATGTTCTATTTATTTATTTTTAACATTTTTACATACAGTATGTTTTTTTTTTTATTCTATAAACAACAATAATGTTCGGCCTAATAAATATTTTCCGTTTCTTCATGTCATTGATGTTTACAGTGCACCTGTTACTCCTCTCAGCAGATTACTGTCACTGTAAAACATTGTATTGAAATATAAGCCTAACGAGCAAAGAGCTTTAGATTTAGAACAACAGTGTTTACATGGTTTATACCATTTACTGTTATGAAAGACATGTTTGCCATTTGATGAAAATGCTTCATTCTGACATGTGTTTATATTTTGAATGCAGTGAATACATTTTGAAGGGGATGTGAGGCATTTTCCATTTTGTGTGTGCAGTTTTGGGAATTGTGTGTAGAGTTTTGAAAAAAGGGGACACTGTTTTGAAAACGTGTGTAAGCAGTTGGAAACCCCCCCCCCCCCCCCCCCCCCTGTAACCCTGTAATTAATTGCATATACTATTATCACAATAACAATAATTTGTTGATATATTGTGCAGCCCTATAGTTCAAAGTATAATTTGTTTTCAGAGCATGGTTATGCATGAGCTTACACTCTTCTGACAGATGTCTTCTTTGCAAATGAATGGTATTGAATGTAATGTGGTGGATGAAATTGTATGGATGACGTGTGAATGTCTATATTTATATGTATGCACTCAGTGGGGTTAACTGAAGTGGAATCAAGGTTAAAATGAGTCATAGAAGTGACTTGCACATTGAATGAGGAGGATTTATCGTCCGTTGAACTGATTGTCGCAGGATGGATCAATAGAGGTCAATCCAACATGATGATGATGATGAGGTAAAGAATGGAGTCACAAGAGACTCCCATTATGTCCACAATCATGGCTTTGTTCAATCCATTTACTTAAAATCAAACAACATGTTTGATGTATTTCAGTGAATGATAGCCTTGAAACTCTTCTGTCATTTGCAGGAATACATCTAAACGCATCTGAATAATGTTAATGCAGTTTCTAAATGCATGTTTAAGGGTATTTGATATGACTAGAGCTGAAAGCTTTTCAAGGGCTTTCCTCCACTCTTGTGTTGAAGAGAGTGCAGGCGGCTGTGTCCCTTTAACCTTTATATATGCTACCAGCTCAATAAGTTCAAAGGAATAAATTATTTTTTTATAGCAAGGATGCATTAAAGGGATGCTTTATCCAAAAAAATTAACATTCTGTCATCATCCACTCGGTCTCCACTTGTTCCGAACTCTTATGACTTTATCTCATCTGTTGAAAACAAAAGAAGATATTTTGAAGAATGTTAGTAACCAAAGAGTTGATGGTAACCTTTTGTTTTCTGTTTTCCAATATTCTTCATCTTGTGTGTGTGTTTTCAACAGAGAAAAGAAAGTCAAAGACAAAAATAAGCAGAGGGTGAGTAGGTGGTGCGCTAAAACCAAAGCTCACCCAGAATTGAAAAGTTGATATTAATTTATTCAGCCTCAGGATGATGTTGGTGACTTTTGTTTTTCAAGTAGAACGTTTGGTAAGAAGATTTGGTAAAACTTTCGCTAAAACTCCTACTGCTTGTAATGAATTATAGTTGTCTGTCATGTTTTTTTTCTTCTTTATTTTGTACATATATATATATATATTTTTTTAAACAAACAAACAATAGTGAGCACATCTTCATGTGGAAAATTGCATCATGTTTTCACTTAAATGCAATCATGACTGACTAATTAATACTTGCAAATCAGTGTATAATATGTTATGAACATGGTCCCTACTAATATTATAAATGTAGCTATAACTGTCATTATAATACAGTATAGGTTTTGCTGTGTCTTTAAAGATACATTTATAGAATTGTTATGCTTGATTATAAATAACCATAATTCATTATGAGCATGGACTTCATAGAAAGTGCTACTGAAAATTTTTATTTGCAAGTGTGGTTCCTAGTGCAAGTCAATGGCTACCAACTATTTGAGTCAAACATCTGTAATGTTCTACTGAATGACCTGAGAGTGACAGAAAATAGTCATTTTTGGATGAGCTATCCCTTTACATTTCAACTGTCCCTAATTTGATCAAAAAGGACAGTAACGCTTTATAATGTTAAAAAGGTTTCCACATCAAAACTGTTCTTTGAACTTCTTTTGAGATTTCTGCTCTTCAAAAAATTCATAAGGGTTTCAACACTTGCTCTGCATACATGAATCTTTAAAAAAAAAAAAAAAAAAAAACTTCAATACCTTCATCACAGATCAAGCTTTTTGTCATTAAAGTTGGCTGAAATGTCATTGTTTTAAAGGAATAATTACAAGTTCATGTCTGTAGAGCAAGTGTTGCACTCTTTGGAACTTTTACTGAGTTCTACATCTGCAGGTTCAGTACAGCGGTGGAATTTCTACTTTTCAAAATCCCATTTGTGTCAAATTAGTTTTTTTAATGATTTTAAAAAATGACATTGCCACAGAGAAGTGTACAGAACACAGAACTGAGCAGAACAGATAGATTCTGCATGTGTCTGTGTTCAGAAACTTTTAAAATGTATTAATTTATTACATTTTCAGGTTAGTTTGAAATAAAAGTTTATTTAGTGAACTTAATAATGTCCTATATTTGCATCACCATAGTCCCAAAATGTATGTAAATGCAGGAAATGAGATTTAAATTGAAAACATTTCCCCCATCTTGCTACAAAGAAAGCCACAATAAGCCCATGGCTGAACTGAATCCCAGAACATAAACTGGTGTCCTGTGACCAATGACATGAGCGATTACTTGCATGTGACAAATTTTGGTTTGTTTGGAAAATTACCTGAACTGAACCAAGAAGAAATTGCAACAATATAACAGAAATCTCGGTTTCAGAGTACAGCAAACGACCTATCGGTGTGAAAACATCCTTAATGTTTTCATTTAGCATATCAAGTAAATGTATCTTGATTCAAAAATGTTCCATTGTTTGCATTGTAGTTCACACTGTAGTACATGCAATATTTTTATACCATTTATAAGACTTTTATAAAACTTTCTACTCTGGTTGAAGACTTAAAAAACCCATTGTGACATTTTTTACTTTGCGCATTTTTTTTTTTTAATCCACAGAAACCCTGAGTTGATTGAGCACCTATATTCCATTTTTGGATTTATTATGGTTTCAGCACAATTATGAAATAACACAATTGTTTTAAGCATCGATAATACTCAGACATGTTTCACAAGCACCAAATGATAATATTACAATTTTAAGAATTGATTTCTATTCAAATTGATTTCTGAATGATCATATGACACTGAAGACTAGAGTAATGCTACTGAAAATTCATAACATTTACATATTACAATAAAAATATTTATTCTATGTTTCAATGATAATATTTCTGAATATGACTTGTATGTTTGTTCAGAAACAGTAAATGCAGCGTTGGCAGCGTAAACTTTACAGAGGCAAAAAATGTATTTTATTTTACTTAAAATATAAGGATTATTCCATATTTTTCTGCTTTCCATATGTTTTCTTATACATTATGGACAAATTTGTTGATACCCACTGAAAAAAGAAAAATTACAGTGGTCACCGAAATAACTTGAAACTGAAAAATTGTAGGGTATATACACCAATTTTGTCCACATGTATATTTATTAAAAGAATGGGTATCTGTTTGATGGCCGCTTCTGGATGGATAAGCGTATATCCATTCTGTGATATGATCATTAATAAAGTTTAAACAGTGCTATATAATAGTGCCTATATTATATGATGACATGATGTCATCCCTCTTTAGAGTAAAACTGGAATAATTTGCGTGTCATTGCTCTTTATCTATGCAAAGTTCTTTGTTTTCTCAGGGTTACCAGACCAGGTCAAGAGGTTATTGGGACCTCTCATGTGGACTGTTAATGAGTGACAAGAAACACTTACATTACTGCTTATTAAGTTAATTCTGTTGTAATTTGTATTTTATTGTACTCTGTTAGATCCCGCTCTTGGTATGTGTAAGTGCTGTACTGACAGCATGCTTGCTTAAACTAGACTTCCTTAAAATTGATAAGCATTTTTTGTTTGTTTACCTACAAATGTGAAGATTGTCTAAGTTTATCTGTTTAAACTGCAGTTAGTGACCTTAATTGTTGTTGATTTGATTAAAGATTTTTTCAACACATTTCTTTTATTAACTAATAGTTTTAATAACTCATTTCTAATAACTGATTTCTTTTATCTTTGCCACGATGACAGTACATGATATTTTACTACATATTTTTCAAGATACTATATTCAGCTTAAAGCGACATTTAACTAGGTTTATTAGGTTAATTAAGGTAGGGTAGGGAAGTCAGGCAAGTCATTCTATAACAATGATTTGTTCTGTAGACAATCGAAAAAAAAAAATCCTCAAGGGGGCTAATAGTATTAAACTTGAAGTAAAAAAAAATATATATATCTTTTATTCCAGCTGAAATAAAACAAATAAGACATCATTTGGGAAATATTTGAAGAGGGAAAAAAAATTCAGAGGAGGGCTAATAATTTTGACCTCTATTGTACTGATTGTACAATAATTGAATTTCTCTTAACTCAGGAGCTTGTCCCCTGCCCTCCTGATCCCCACTGAAGACCTCTAGGATGAATTATTGGAGTGACAGAGAGCCAGACCCCATCAGCTAACATCAGTGCACTGATGCCGACTGTCTGAACGCCAGCAAATCCCTGCAGCCATCATGTGACATCATGTGGAAAAAGGCCAAGTAGAAACAGTTGGGAGAATGAGCTTTTTAATACCCGCAGGTTTAAAATGATCAGTTTAGTAGATCAGAGCCCACTGACACATAGCAAGAGATAACCCTCAAAGATATGATTTAAACAGGTTAAATGTAAGGGCTTAACTGAAATGCATTTTGATGAATACGTAAATATATTATAAAAAAAAAATGCTAGGTTTGTTGCCTCAAATATAAACTCAACATTGGGTTAATTTTGTCATTTAAATTCAATTGAAATTGAATTAACCCAATGCTGAGTTGTCTGTTTATTTTGTTATTAAGAGGAAAGAGCACAGTATATATATATATATGAATGAATGCTAAACATGCCAATGTTGGGTCACAACACCCAAGCATTTTTTAGAGCATATATGTTGTGCTCTTTCCTCTATAACAAAATAAATAAATAAATAAAAATGAGAGGACTCCATATATATATGGTTCTCGAATCTGATTGGCTGATAGCAGTGAGATATTAAAGCAATATCAGCACTCGTACAGCCTCTTCACCCTTGTGTATTACTCTGCCCACACTAGGGCTAAAGAGGGACCAAACAACTCAGTTTGACAAATATTGCAGCTGTTGGACAACATAATGTACTTTTGAGTTTTTGTTTAGGTGAGAATGTAGTTGTTTAGATTGCAATAATGCAATTTATTTATAAGGATAGTGCCTATTTTAAAATCTTTATAATTTTGGAGATTCAGCACCTTGGCGTGCATTGGCCTGTCATTGAGCAGAGCAAAGACGGTTGATGTTCCGCCACAAAAAGGCGACAGAGACCGCATAATAAATCCTTAGGGGAACAAAACTTGGTACATTTCACACTACAGCTGATCAAATCATTATAAAACAGGTGTGACATTTTAAGTTGATCTCTCCCTTTTTTATGTTGTAGTGCTGTATTTATACCATAGTAATCTGGTAGTGTTTGCTTTGCGTGGGCTTTTTCGGGTGATATCCTGATTGCAACAGAGAAATACTGGAAATTCTCTGCAGACTGATGGCATTTCATGCCGTTCAGCCTTATAATCTTAAAATGTGAGCCAAATCACCTGTTTTGTCATCACTTTAGATATTACTCTGAATCATTCAAATACTAGCTCTAAAGTGACGTTGGTAAATTAGCAAAGGTTTGCTATTCTGACCGTCAGCTGCAGATGTGAATGAATGGCAGAAGAAAGTATTTTTTCATACAAAAGGATTTTTTAGACTCTTCGTGTTTGATTTTCCTTTTTATATACACGATTATGCCGTCAAACTCTTGTAAAAATGCAATATCACATGAGTAGCAGTGCAATATGGCTGTATATCGTTACTGGTGGGGGGCACAAAGGCACTCAGCCTGCGGCCGTCTAGAGCCAATGCACGCCTCCCACCAGTGCCGGTGCCATATACAGCCATATCGCACTGCTACTCATGTGATATGGCTTATATATATATATATATATATATATATATATATCTCTTGAAATGACTGCACAAACTCTGCATTTACAAGACATCATTTAAAACTTTTGACTTCATATATCTGGACTGTTTCGTCAGTCACTATTACATATTATGGATTTTTGCAACACGGACATATACATATCTAACAGGGATTGATCTAAAAATATTGCAATGACATGAAACTCTCCTGATATTTTAATAATCATTACAAAAAAAAATAAAGGATTTTTTTCACCTTTAATTTGAGCAGATTTTACCAACAATTTCGTTGTCAGAGCTCACTTCCACTGTAAATTCAATGCATCTCATCTGCCTCATATCTGTGATCTCAAAGCCATATTATAAGCTGTTGTTTCAGCCATTTCCGCCTTGAGAATTAAAGTTTAATGCAATTACTGCATCATTTTTATATTTATTATATTGTTGCAGAGGAAAAAAAATAATACTATTATTGTGCATACATCGGGTCACTAATGAGCAAATTTAATTTTTGGGAAAAAAGAAAGAAACCAGAATTAGAAACCACACAATATTTGAATGATTTTTCTTGTTATATTGTTTATAATGGAAAAATACTAAAGATGTATTAAACCAATCAACACATAAACATTCTTGCATATAGTCCATTCTGTGAACATTAAAAAGCTAAACTTAAAAAAAAAAGCAGGTTTGACTCTATAACAATCTTAGATATAATGTGTGCAGAGGATGAATTTGAATGCCTGTTTGTGTTTTTAATTTGAGCCATGCTAAGATTGAGTAAATGGAATTAGTGGACTGCATAATTAAAATGAGATAAACAAATGAAACACATGGGTTGGACAGCGACTAGAGAATAGAGGATTTGCTGGGTAATTAGTCATTGCTCTCTAATAATACACAACAACAACACGGCACAGACCCTGCTGAGATTAAATATTTATAGCGTGGCACTCTTGATTTGTTATAGATAATTCCAGAAGCAGATCTACCCACCCTCCCACCCCCTTTTCCCTTTCCCTTTTCCCCCTTTCTTTTCTAATTAAAAACATTCTTTTTTCCTGGAAATGATGTTATCAGCATAACAGTTCCAGTGAGGAGTTTTTTTTTAATGTTTCAGTATTACTTTTTTCTGTTTTTAGTTTGTTTGAGAGCAGCACTTGGGCAAGTTCTCCAGCATGATTTCAGATGATCCAAACACAATCTTCGGTTTGAGTATCTGGCGCTCTGTACAGTCACATGATGTTCAGTATTGTCACACATTTGCGGCTTTCATTAGTGATGTTAATATGAAATTCTGAATTAATTGTGTCAAAACACATGTACACACACATGCATGCACGCACACACGCACACAAACACGTACAGCTCTTTGGGGGGAATTCACATAAATGTAATATGTTTTATACTGTACAGACTATATTCTATCCACCTAAATCAACCCTCACAAGTAGCATTCTGCATTTTAAAAATAGTCCCAACAAAATTTGTGGACATTTGATCCCCACATTGTAAGGAATACAAGTCACACACACACACACACACACACACACACACACACACACACACACCCAGCACACCCACGCGCACACACACACACACACACACAATAGTTCTAATGTATTTGTTTATTTTTGTTGTTGCTAATTCCAATGTACTGTATTTTATTAAATGCATACATTGCAACATTTTTTATCATGCCCAATTTAATATAAAGAGCCATATTTTTATTAACATCAACAAAGATTACAAAAATATAACAAATGAATTGTAAAAAAAATATTTTGGTGTTCCTTATATAGCTGTAACCCTGATTTATTTATTTATTTTTTAGGTCAAATATATAACAGGTCTGATGCCAGTTCACCTATAGAGGGATTATAGTTATCTCCCATCTTTCAGATAATCACTGATCCTGTGTTATTTATTTTTATATCCAAGAGCTCTCTCATACTCCATTACATCCCGTTCCAGTGAAAGACGTGCCACTGAGCTCGGGCTAATAACTGCCTGCGGTCTTCATCTCTCCTGAACAGAAGAATCATTCATCATCCTCCCAAATCTGCTCTCAGTCGCTCGATCTAAGTGAAAAACCACTGCGTATTATCAGCTAATCAAGCCCTATTCTGCATACATCGAGTGATCTGACAGTTGCTAATCAGAATTAGCATGAATATGAAGCGCATTGCTAGTGTTTTGATTGCAAGTCTGTGGAAGGCAAAGATGAAGCTTGTGTTGTGAGTATGAAGGTCTGAATAAGAGTATAACGCAGCAGGGACCTTGAATCCAAAACGACATAAAAACATGTTAAAAAACCTTTAAAAATACAAATTGATTTGTCGCCAATTGACTACCTTGATGTGAAAACTAATTAACATCTTACATTGGCGTCAAGAATCAAATACAGGTCTTTTTAAAATTGATTTTTGATGTTTTTTTGACACCAGTGTTAGATGTCAATATGATGTTTTGACATTAAGGTAGTTTACATGCATTGTAGGACATACAAAATCCAGTGTATATTTGTAATTGAAGCTTTCTGATTAATAAAACCTTTCTTATTTTATAAGACTTTTTGTGTCATTATTTGAGTGGTCAAAAAGGCATCGATGTGTGGATGTCAAATGGACGTCAAAGTTTTGACATCAAATCGATTTGAAATTTTTTACGTGTTTTTTTTGGCGTCATGCTTGATTGTCAATTAAACTTTTTTTATAGTAGTTTCCCACTACGTCATTCACATGTCCTCAGAATGAACCTAATAAGCTTGAAGGTGTTCTCAGTTTGTTCATCTTTTGTAATATGTGACGATAACAGACTTGAAGAGGTTGTATTTGTACTTGATGTGGTACAGTACATGATATTCTCCTCTTCAGAAGTTCTGAGGGCAGACCTACTTAGTGAACCGTCTATGATTCTTGTCAGTTTCCATTGAAAAAGACAAGCACAAATGATTATTCATAACCAAGCACAGCACATTTAATTCAGTTGAATTGCTATCAATCTTTACAAGGCATTTGAGGACCTGTACATTCTGCCGGTTCTTCATTTTATTTCATGCACGCTTGAAAAATTAGGAATTTTTCATCAATGAAATGCACATTAATGCACAGAAGCACTGGAAATCAATATAACACACTGCACAATTACTCTGTTTTTCCTGTCCATAAATTAAAACAGGGGTTTTCATGATTCATAAGGTCCATCACACAGATATGATGATTGTGAGGGAACACTTGCAATATAAAGCGCCCGATCAAATAAGCTAATAATGACATTAATAGCATTAATTTTAAACAAGCCATTTGATAGTAGGTATCTCTTTTTTAAAATACAATTTGACAAACTTAGAAAGAAGTTTATTTTAATCATATTTAATGCAAATTTGTTTTTATTTAAATAAAAATCCTCAATGGATCTAAACAATAATAATAATAATAAAAAATACGATAACACTTTACTTGAAGGGGGTGTCATGAAACCTTTATGACCATGACATGATACATACGATGCCATTATAATTGTGTTATGGGTCATGGATTGTTAACTGTGTGATTAATATTTTTTTTACTACAGTGGTACAAATTGAATTTGTCATTAACACATTAAATATAATTAAATATTAATAAAGCTCTTATAAAATTATATTTTATTGACAAATGATTAATGACAATTTCATTTTGTTCTACTGAAAAAAACAAGTGAACAGAAAAATTGTGTTCAAGGCACAATTATAATGCGTCATGACAATCACGTTTATGACAGATGTATGACATGTTGTGATGTCAAGTTGTCACAGCAAAGACAAAGACATGTTCTGATGTATTTGGTTATGTCAAATAGTCACAACAAAGACATCTCATACAATCTCAAACCAAAATGATATAACTGAACTAATTTCACTTAATTACAGTTATCATAACATAAGCATGTAGAAAATATCATTGATGTGTCATGCCATAATTATAAAGTCTTATGAACACCCCCTTTAAGTAAAGTGTAACCAAATGTTACCAAATCTAAATGTGTTTAAAGTGATTGATGTTTAATCTCATTATCAGTGACTATACAGTGTTCATGACGCGTCGGCCATGTTGGGAGAGCAGAATATAAACAATGCCACTAAACTGAACAAAACTTGCATATTTTGCTGATTACTGCTGTTGTTGAAATTTATTGATCAATTATTAACAACAATGTTTTGACCTGTACTAATTGGTCAGAACAAAACAGAGAAAAAAATATTCTGTGCAATCCATGCGGTTGTTCACATCCGAGTACCTCCATCAGGGCCGAGAGTAGGAGAAACTGACAAAATCATGACAAAAGTCAAAACACTCTACAGTGACTGTAGGATGCTTTCATTTAGAAAGCTCTAAAAATGTTTCTGACTGATGTTTTAGTGAGCCTTAGGGCTCAGTAAAGTATGTTAAAAAAATAGTCAGGTTTGTTAAAATATAATATGCACAAAAAGTCATATCATTGATTTAGTAGTTATTATTCAGTTTGCAGTTGTGGTGACCTGGACCCTAGTTTGAAACCCCCTGATTTAAAATACAATCTGTCCTGCATTTTTATGAGCAGAGGCCTGTTTACACAATTTTCTTCTCATGATTTTCATGATCAAGAATATGCAGAGTCATTGTCAGACAGTATGGCGCTTATAGAAAACATAACAAAACTGGTCCGCATTCATTATATTTGCTGACAAATCTCATGCTTTATTTTGAATTAAAAAGTATGAATGCAGATTGGTTTTGATATATTTGAAAGGCGATACTTTATTTTAATGTATAATTCTCATTATTAGCAAACCATCTAAGGACTAACTAGGACATTTATGTAATAAATTACTATTTAGCTTATTAATAGTTATTAAGGTTATAGTTGGTTTTAGGTATTGGGTAAGTACTAATAAACACTCAATATCTTAATAATAGGCAGGTAATAAGGCAGTAGTTAATAGTGAGAATTGGTACTTAAACTAAAGTGTTACCATTTGAAGGAATGTAGGTCTCAGAACCTAATTTAGCTGGCATAGCACTGTGGTTTACAGAAAATCACATTGGCTTATAGAAAAACAGAAGGTTACTCTGGTTGTGCATATTTCCATTTGTCCAACAACTGTCAGAAATCACAGTGAAGAAAAGAACAGTATTTAAGTGACATTTTGTTTTCACTATGCTTTTTACCATATAACATCAAATACAGAAACAAGAATCAGTTCTTGATTCTTTATCTTATAATCAGTTTCATTTTACAAAATAATTTGTAGTGCCATAAAGTCAATAATTTCTTATAGGCCAAAAGCATGAATCTTATTGGTTACTTAGAGATTAGATCAACAATTGCATTCGATTTTCATTTAAGTTCAAATGTTTATTGCACCAAAGTTCTGCAACGGTGTGAAAACAGGCCTTAACTCAGCATTTATGTACAATCAGTGTCAGTGACATCTACACAAAACAGTTTTATTTACAGAAAGTCCCATGTTACATTGTCAAGCTACTTTTTTATTCATGTACAATTTATGTGATGTGATATGATGCAATGCGGCTGTTAGATACAAACACACACTATGCTGATGCTGCATCAAATCACATAATCATGTGCCTTTTTTATGATATTTGAACCAAGGCTGTAACCATCTTGAACATTTTTTAGTTTTATATAGTACATGAAAATAGACTGGTAAAGGTAATGTTTGATTGAATTCAAGTTGGAAAATTCTGCACACATTCACTCAAATTTGTATGACTAATATGTCGAAAATGAGAAACATTCCTTGTTTCAACACATTCATTACCTGGACTACTTTAACATTTCTATAATAAAGTAGTCCAATCTTACCTCGCTTTCAAACTCGTTTTGACACTTGGAATTTGCACTCTGCTTCTGTGAACTGTAAACCCTGCCTATATTAATTTGATCGGCTAACTGATGTTTTGACATTGAAGAGTGCTGTTAGATTACAGAGACAGACCAGCATAAAAAAAAACCTTTGAACCTTTTGTAACCCTTTGAATAGATCTGTAATAGAGTACATTTCAAATATTGGACAATTTGGACATTTCAGTGTCTATGGTGAACAGTATTAAAAGGATAGTTCATCCAAAAATGAAAATTCTATCATCATTTACACACTCATTACTTGTTCCAAACCTGTTTGACTTTCTTTCTTCTAGAGAAGATATTTTGAAGAATGCTGGAAACCTGTAATCATTGACTTCCACAGTATTTGTTTTTCCTGCTGTGGAAGCCAATTGTTTCAGATTTCTTCAAAATATTTTCTTTAGTGTTCAACAGAAGAAAAAAAACTCATAAAGCCTTGGAACCACTTGAGGGAGAGTAAATAGTAAGCAAATTTTAAATTTTTGGGTCAACTTTTAAAGTGTACACTAATCAAAGAGACAGTTCTGTCATTACTTGCTCAACCGAAACTTACATGACTTATTTTCTTCTATGGAACACAAAAGAAAATGTTTTTGAGTGAACTGTCACTTTAAAGTTATCTGAATCCTTTCAGCTAATGTACAGGACATCCTGACTATAAATTTGATAACTCAGGATTGCTTGTAGATGCGATCTTGTCCGACAGACTTTGGAGAGACACCATCTGGCTGTTGTTTGAACACCAATCTGAAAGAGTCTCCACCGACACCTGACTTACGGCGCCTTTTCGCTGGCCAGATTTCTGCTTATTGAGAGACAGCAAACTGGAGAGTTTAAAAGAGCTGGAGGACCTGAGGACAGAGAGCATCCTCTTGTGATACCTTGACCTGACTGCTCTGGCAGAACGGTACAAATCACCCAAGAAGCAATAGCAGATGGGGTTGAGGCTGGAGTTGGTGAGACCCAACCACTGCGCGAAAGGACGAGCTTGCAGAACCCAGTGTGGAGGATGAACCTCACGGTCAATGAGGATGTCGGCTACATAGAGCGGGAGCCAGGAGATGGCGAACAGCAGGACCAAAGTCACCACCACCTTGGCGATTTTCTTGCGCATCTTTAGCTGTGAAGCGTGCACGATCTGGCTGTGAGGATCGAAGTCTGAGAAATGTTGAGAAGTCCTCCAGAGCTTCCTGCCAGTCAGAAAACTGATGATTAGGTTAAACATTACTGGGATGCAGTAGAGAGCCACGAAAAGGAGCACGTTGTAGACTTGTTTGAGTCTTGCCTGTGGCCACAACTCTCTGCAAATGGGCACGATGATATCGATCAAGTGGATCTCGTCTAACTTGATCATGAAGAGCAAAGGAGCACAAATGGCTGATGACAAGACCCACACGCACACGATAGTGATGTAGATCTTCTTCTGGGTGAAGTACGAAAGGGAGTTCAGTGGGCTGTGAACACTGTAGTATCTGTTGACGCTGATGACGGTGAGGCTGAGGACACTTGCCGACACGGACACGGCCTGGATGAAGGGAACGGCTCGGCACAGGAGGTCTCCGTACACCCATGCGGTGTAAATGGTGTGGCCGAGTGTGATGGGCATGCAAATGCAAACCACCATCAGATCACACACCGCCAGGTTGATGAGCAAACTCCGGGTGGCACTGATGCTCTGCATTCTCTTACTCTTCTGGCAGGTGAGCATTCGGATGGCCATTAGATTTCCAATGAAGCCCACTACGAATGATATCGAATACATCACTGTCAGAGCGATGGTGGTGGGCTCTTTAATCGTCAGCAGCAGCAGTCTCTCCAGCTCCCCGCTTTGGTGGAGAAAAACATCGCCTGCGAAGTCTTCAAGACCATGGAAAGAGGCATTCAAGGACAGCAAGGCGTTCGAGAGCAGAAGCTCTTTTTTCAGCAAGCCTGCAGTGATATTCATAATTCCTGTTGTTTCCCTTAAAGATTCAGGAGGTCTTTGTGATGTTTTGATATGTAGTAGTTGGAATTCGGAGGCTGCTTCAGACATCCCAGAGTCGATTACTAAAGCTCAAGGCATCTTCATCTTCAGCCAAAACGAGTGAGGTAATGAAATCCATCATTTAGCCAACCGGCCTCTGCGGAAACATGACACACATTAGGAGGAAAATTAAATTACTAGATAGCAAGAAATCTCAGCAATTGCACCGACTAAACTGTAAGCCTTAAAATCCACTGCCTGACAGTCATGAATATTTCAAATAATTCTTATCTTTTAATTTTCCGTTTTCAATTTCCTTCACAATCCTCTCATTTGTCATGCAAGATAAAAATTGTGAATTATGCAAGACACAGCTAGTCGCTGTTACAATAAATCAGCTGCTTAAGCAGAATAAATTGCGTGTGATAATGTGTGATGTTGCTCAAGGTAACAATTTTACTGAATTATTCACATTTTAGACAGTTTTGAGTTTGGCATTGTAAACCAACAATTCAAATCAAAACAAGCCTTTGTATAAGTGGGAATTAAAATTAAAACGAACTCTCAGCATAATCTAAACAGTATCGCAAATAATTCTCTTTTTTTAATAAGCGTGCTTATTTCCTTTCTAAATTATGCACGATTAAACTGCGAAAGCAATCTCAAGGGTCTGGAGTCACAACAATTCTCTTATCAAGCTGCAATAAAGCGGAATAAATAGTAATTAATATGCACTGTATTGTAGATCCGGATGTTTTATGTACTAATAGTAATTTTTCCACTGATACATTGCGCGTTTCCCTCAGCAACTTCAGTCACTTTCTCCTTATTTAGTTTCGCAAATCATCATTATATTTATTTAGTTTGCAATGTAAAAAACATACATTTGTAATCACGGAGGATGGAAAGAAATATAAATAGCCTACATACCGAGGATATGCGTGCATCAGCAGCAGGTGCGCGTTCGTCTTGTGCAGCGAGAGGACGCGCTGTGTTCAGTGTTTCTCCTTCATCTCCAAAGAGCGTCTGCGGATGTGGCGGAGGTGAAGCGTGTGTCCCTGATGTGATACGAGCAGTTGCTCATTCGTCTGAGGCGCAGAGCCTGCGCAATTAAAGCTGCACCCACCAATGTTTGATAATTAAGAACTTTTACGCATAACGAAATGAACGCTTTTTTTTTTTTTAAGTACGTGTCATTAAAATAATGTACACCTGAACGAGATGAAGAATACAAAAGAAGAAGAAGAACAAGATCTGTATTCACTTTTCTGAAGTAAATTTAACAGCGTTAAGTACAGAGCAATAGCACATTTAGTTTAATCAGATTTCTCTGTTATTTAAATCTACAGAGAGTTGATCAAAAGCACATACTAAAGCTACAGTAAGAAATATGTATTTCAAGAAAACTATTGTATCCTGAAGGCAGTGCCATGTATCAGGATGATAATGCACCAATACACACAAGACAGGTGACAGAGTGATTTGATGAAGATGAAACTGAAATTGAATGGCCTGCACAGTCACCAGATACAAATATTATTGAGCCATTTTTGGGTGTTTTGGAAGAGCCAGTCAAGAAACGTTTTCCTCCACCAGCATCACATAGTGAGCTGGCCACTATTCTGCAAGAAGAATGGCTCAAAATCCCTCTGGCCACTGTGCAGGACTCGTATCTGTCATTCCCAAGACGAATTGATGCTGTATTGGTTGCAAAAGGAGGCCCTTCACCATACTAATGAATTACTGTGGTCTAAAACCAGGCATTTCAGTTTCATTGTCTAAAGTATATGTACTTTTAAGGGATATAGTACAGCCATTCCTCTAATTACACAGCTTTTCACAATACAGACAATTATGAGGATAAGAGATATTGTTTTAAGATGAAACTTTTTAAAATCTTAATTGTTTGCTGTTTTAAAATAATTTACAGTATACAAAATAATCCTGCCAAAAACATGAACACCCAACAATAGTCCTAATGTAATATTCCCAATTTAATATTCTCAATAGTCCTAAGATTTTTTTTTAGACATATAAACAACAACTATAACACAGATGCAAGATGTCAGACCTTAAGCTTGTATAAAACAACAGAGAGTGATACCTGGATGATGTAATTAAATAACTGTACACAAAATATTAATTTGAGTTTTAACATTTGTTTGCTCACCAAATGTAAGGCTTCAGTAAACTAAAACAGACTCTGGCAAGCATATAGTGTCAACCAGAGGAGGCTGTTGTAAAAATAACTAGAAGGTAATAACACCAGAAGCCTTGCACATTAAAAAATGTCCTCTCATTTTGAAAATAAGGGCAATACAACTGTCAATACCCTAGCTCTTTCAGTTGTGGCTTGTATTTGGTTTCATTGACTGGCTGAGAACAGACATTAAGAGGATGGATAGCAAAACAAGGAAACTCCAGACCATTGCAGCCATCCATCACCCTATAAAGTTGATGTCTAAAGACAGCTATTCCATGAGATGAGATGGTTAATTGAAGTAGAAACTGCTTTTAAGGCCATTATCATTGTCTTAGCAACTATCATGTTTTCCAAAGGCACAATACTCTCATCATGCAGAAGTTAATAATCCAATTAAAGAACATCACTGAGAAAAGCTAAACTGAGCTGCTGAAGGGCACATGAACAATTCCTGAAAGTGGCTACACAGCTCTGGTTTGAAAGGAGAGACCGAATGCTTTATTTTTGCAGCCCTAAACACCGTTAAAGTACCGGAAGAATATCTTGAATCAAACAGAAGAAAGTAAAAGTAAGATGTACAATAAGGCTGAAGAACACATAAAGCCATATTGTTGAACGCTGTACTGCACACAGTCTGAGTACGCCATCAGACACAACAAAGTAATGTTCAAGCAATGTTCACCAGACTATCTGGGAATATAAGTGCCTCAAAATTACTGTGATCATGAAGCAGAAAAAGTCATTACTATCAACGATACCATCATTATGTGGGATGTTCTAATAGTCACAGATAGAGCCATACTAGCTAATTTTCCTGACATAGTGCTGCATGACAAAAAAATACAAATAAATAAAACACGTACGCTGATCAATATAGCTCTTCCAGATGATACAAACATCATGCTAACGGAAAGCTAGAAGATCAGTAAATACAGTCGTGGCCAAATGTTTGGAGAATTACATAAATATTGGAAATTGGAAGTTGCTGCTTAAGTTTTTATAATAGCAATTTGCATATACTCCAGAATGTTATGAAGAGTGATCAGATGAATTGCATAGTCCTTCTCGGCGCCATCTTCTCGACTACGATGGCCGCCTCCGTGTTGAGCTCTGCTGTTGTTTTTGTGTTTTTGTTAGTTTGTCCCGTCTTGAGTCACATTCCTACAATTAGTTTCACCAGAGACGAATTGTTGGACATTCGGACACATACACCACCAAATGTTTTTCCAGACTTGGATTTATGTGATGTTTTGTTGGACATTGTAGTCGGCGGAGCCGCGGTGCTGCTCAAACGCTGTCGAGCGCGCAGACGAGGGAAGCGAGCAGGCGCGCTTGTGAAACTCAGACAGCACGGGTTTTGAACTGCTGCATAGCATCCATCTGGCGAATCTCCGCTCTCTACCCAACAAAATAGACGAACTCATTCTGCTCTCTCAGACAAACAGGGATTTTTTACATTCTGCTGCTCTGTGTTTCACGGAAACCTGGCTGAACGACGCCATACCGGACAACGCACTTCATCTACCGGGCTATCAGCTGTTCAGAGCAGATCGCGACAGAGA
>CAIGQV010016547.1:20548564-20575524 GCA_903798115.1 Danio jaintianensis
ATAATAATAATAATAATAATAATAATAATAATAATAATAATAATAATTCCTGTTTATAACACAAAGGCACAAAAAACTAAACCCAAACAAACAACTGAGCAGACCAAACAATTTGATCAATATAGCTGGAGTCAATATAGCATAGTTGAGTGATGGTATTGATCAGCATGTTGTGCAATCCACTGGTCGAAAGTTAATGAGCCTGACTTGAAAAAAAAAAAGTCACACAAGCAGACCCTGTTTAAAGACATACACAAATTTTGACAGATCTTCGCCAAAATACACTGCAAATAGGGTCACAATCAATGTATATTTATTTATTTAAAGTTAATTTGTATAGGCACAACTTAAGCTAAACTTTACCCCATACAGTCTAAGAATAAAATTTTATGTCTATGTCGTCACATTGTACGGGATGTATTTTCAACTAATGGCTTTTCAGGTTACATAAAAGGTTACATTATGTGGTGCCCTTTTGATGTTATGGGCTTTGTTACTTCGCTCTTTATTTGTGCTAAATTTAGCCTGCCTGTGGCCATCAGACTACAAGCCTGCACTCTTACCCTTCTGTGACGTCATGAGCAGCCACAGCCAAAAAATGAGAACATAACGCATTATCATTGATTGAAGAAATTTTTCAACTACTTATCACTGTACATGATGTTCAAAGATTTTTGAAGACTATTTTTCTCCCGGAGATGGCTGTAACCTTCTGGATCTACTTTGCAGTTTTTTTTTTTTTACTACTTTTTAAATATATATATAAAAAAAACTTTAAAGGAATAACAGACGTTCACACAAAAATGAAATTGCACACCTGTTTGAGTTTCTTCTGTTGAACACAAAGGAACATATACAGAAGATTATATATGAAAAATAAAACAGCAATTGACTTCCATAGTATTTGTTTTTTTGTTCCTACCGTGGAAGTCATTAGATGCTTTTCCAACATTATTTAGAATATCTTTTTTTTTTCAACAGAGGAAAAAAATTCATAAACATTTAGAACCGCTTGAGTGTGAGTAAATGATTAGGAAGTGTTCATTTTTGAGTGAACTATCCTTTTAAATTCAGGCTAAGAGTAAAAAGGTTAAAGAACTACAAAACTTGCACTAACTAGAGAAATTAAGTTAAGTAATAAGAATAATTAAGTTTGGCTAACTATAAAAAAAGTAGCGGTAACTAGAAAAATAAGTAGCGGTAACTAGAAAAAAAATAATTTAACTATAAATATTAAGTTACTAGATCTAAAAAAATTAAGTTATAAGAACCAGAAAAATTAAGTTGGGCTAACTAGAAAAACAAAAAAAAGTAACGAGAACTAGAAAAAAATAACTTGCATGATTTAGAAAAATTATTATTGCTGTCACTAGAAAAAAAAACTAAGTTAGAGCAACTAGAATATTTAAGTTGCACTAACTACAAAAATTGAGTTACAAAAACCAGAAAAAAAATAAGTTTTAAATGGTAATTAAAATAAGTCATGAAAACTAGAAAAAATGAAGTTGCATTAACTAGAAAACAGAAAGAAATCGAATAAAATAAGAACAAGACCTTTGTTAGTGATAAATCATGTTTCTAATTCCCTTAACAAATCCCTATTTATTATTTGCTCATGTTAACTAATGCATTACATTAACTAAGACATTAATACATGTTCAGTTAATAAAATACATGTTTTGTGTTGTTCATCATTTTTTTAATGTTAACTAATGCATTAACTAACATTAACTAATATAACATTATTGTAAAGTGTTATGTTCATCAGACTAAATATTTGTCTTCTTAACTAAGCACAAGCAATAGTATTAGTTAGATATTTTGCTCTTCCAACATTTTTGTTTTACAGCAAAATAATGGTATAAAGTCTTACAGAAACGTAAAGATATTTATAATGTTAGAAACGATTTATATTACAAATAAATGCTATTTGGTTGAGCATTGTATACCAAAGAGCATTTGTTTTTAAGACTGGTATGATGATACTAAAATCCAGCTTTACATAACAGGAATAAATTACATATATAACATTTTATTTTTTTATTTGTGTAACGAAACTTTATGACACTTTATGACATTACATACACACATATTTAAGCAGCAAACATTAAAGCAGTTATGTGTTTTTTATAACATAAAAGTTCATTCATTCATTTATTTATTTTCTTTTCGGCTTAGTCCCTTTATTAATCTGGGGTTGCCACAGCGGAATGAACCGCCACAGCGGAATGAACCGGCTTGAACCAGCGACCTTCTTGCTGTGAGGCGAACGTGCTACCCACTGCGCCACCGTGCAGCCCTAACATAAAAGTATTTCTAATAAAGTTGGGATGGTAGTGTGTGCAGTTCATGTTGTAGAACAAAACACCATAATAACATTAAGTTATGTTTACAATAGACCTAATTTTACTCACAAATTTAACTACTACCACTACTACTACTACTACTAATAATAATAATAATAACAATAATAAAGAAAATTATAAATACCCAAAAGAAAATCATGAAGCAACCAGCAGAAAATTAGTCTTCCGGTTATTGACCTCACAACTTCAGCACTCTATTTGTATGAGCATATTAGTATTGATTTCTTGGAATAATTTTCCTCAGAATTAATTCCAAATCGATTTTATGGAAAAACAAGAAGTCAGCTGTAAACCAATTATTTTTTTTTATTATTAATTTTAAACATTTTAAGTCACCAAGCACATTCTCATTGAATCAAAAACGAGTCTTTCATTGACCTCTCATTTATTCACAGATTCATATGAATATGGAGTTCAGCTATACGGCATGCCAGTACAGATAATCACACCTTTACTGGCAGATCAACCCAAGAGGATCATTTTGACCAATGAAAGGTTTTCAACAGAAATGCAAAAACACATTGAAGCACTGTCAACAAACATAAAGCTATCTCCAATTGAATGCATCGCCCAGCCTCAGTAAAAATGTTTTTTAGTGATCTCCAGAGAAGAGATCTTGACGTCATTCACCACTTGCAGTTTAGTGATGGTCTTCAGGTCTTCCACACGGTGCTTATACTGCATCACTTTGTTTTCGTCGATGTAAACGTGGAAGTGGTCATTGTCAGAGTAAATCTCAATCTGTCGAGAGACAAGGAGTCCATGCTTATTTAATCATCCTCGCTCGCTTATACTATATTCATGATATTTTATCAATAAAAACTCTTGATCACCTGGAAAGGCTCCTCTACGCCGAGGGGGAAGTGGCTGCATCTCTCCTCCTGACCCCAACGGTTGGCCATGTATGAGTTGCAGATGATATCGGACTCAGTGAAGCGCGGGTTGAAATGGAATGCTACTCTGTCATCGCGGTCACACAGGAAATTGATCTCGAACCTTGAGGACAGCAAAATACACACTGTAATGAACAAATCACTTTGGCCAATAGCAAGACAGCTAGATTGAAGGGCTATCGTTACGCTAAGATGAGCCTCTTGCATTTAAGCATTTCTCCATCACTCACGTATGAGTGCGTTTTAACAAAAGGCAATGGGAGAAGATCACGCTTGAAAACAGACAATGTTTTAGCTCGTGTCTGTTCCTGTATAGGAATAATAATTCAACCACTCGTCTGGAATCAGAAATCGGTTGTGTTTGTTGGTCTTGGGTGAAAGGGCATAGAAATGCTGTAGCATGTTGGTCTTCTCTGATTGACCCATTATTATTGTTATGAATTGTATTTTTTTCTCCCTGAGAGATCTGAAATTGTTTACATTGTAGGTTTTCTTTACTAACAAACTTAAATGAGTCATTGATCGATATGAGTTAACTGTGGATGATTCTATTTAAAAGAAAGAAGAATGTGTTGTTAATTTACTGGACCGTTGGCCATTCAATATGTAGCCAATTTTCTGAACTGGTCCACAACTAAACTGGTTTTTGGTGATTCATTTAATCTATGCCAAAGGATGCTGTTACTTTGAGAGTCAAAAAGCAAAACAGAATAAATCTCTGTGATGGTTTATCAGTCTGTAGTAAGAAACTGAACATTCATCAGATATTAAAGGTATAGTTAGACCCAAAACTGAAAATCTGTCATCATTTACTTAACCTTCACCTGTCACAAATTTGCTTGAGTTTCTTTCCTCTGTTGAAGTCAAAATAAGTTATTTTGAAAAATGCTGGAAACCTGTAACCATTGACATCAATAGTCTTGTTTTTCCTACTATGGAAGTCAATGGTTACAAGTTTCAAAAATGTTTCCAAAATATCTTCAACAAAAAAAAGGAAACTAATAATGGTATGGAACCACTTAAAGGGCACCTATTTTAACATTTTTTCAAGCTTTAGTATAAATCTTTTGTGTCTTCAGAATGTGTCTGTAAAGTTTCAGCTCAAAATGCCCATCAGATTATTTATTAGACCTTTTTAAATCTGGGAAATTTGAGCTGTTATGGCATTGTAGCTGTTTTTGTTGCCTGTGCCTTTAAAGCTCACCATTCCCACGTGCGTGTCAGAGCTGTAGTCTTCAAGTACATAAACAGCATGTGATGACAAGAATGAAGCAGATCTCCCTTACTACAGTAGGAACTTTATCAACGGTTATTTGTTACATTTGTTGTGGAGTTAATTCAAGCCTTTCTGCAGCGTTGAGTCACACACAATGTCGTTATAAAGCACACACACACTGCACTGTTTTTGCACAGCGAATGTGACATGATACATGTTAATATCCACTGCTGTATGGATATCCGTTATGTTAATGTACAAAATAAACCTGATTTAAGTCCACAAACTGGGACTGAAGCGTCTTCTTTATTACAAACATGCATGTTTTAAAAACGTTTTAAACTTTTAAAACTCATTCTTGATCACATTTGATGATGATTAATGATCATAGCGAGCTGAACAGATGTTTTAATCCCGGTTGCTTTGTGCACGTCCTGTCTTGTTGATATGATTATACGCGTTACTACGAAGACATCTTAATACACGGCTGTCAATCAATTCGGTGGAAGGGATTTGGATCCTATTTTAACGTCAGGAAATTTAAAAAAGAGACTTATTGTGTTTCTAGCACTCCAATACGACAGTGGACACACTATACCTACACACAGTTCTGTCCAAACAGCTTACAAAAGATGATTTTCATCATAGTGAGTAAATTACAATTTTGGGGTGAACTATTCCTTTAATACTTGACACATGTATGGTAGCAAAACCATCAGTTCAGTTTTGACATCATGTATGCGTCAGACCATAGAAAGATTACAAGTAATAATTTTGTAAATGGTGTTCAGTTTCTTACCACAGACCTTAATAAGTTGCCACAAGTCACAGGGGTTTATTTTTTGTTCCTTGTATGGGTGTCTTGTTCAGGTCAATGGTTTCATTTCATAAGACCTCAGTGTATCAATAGGAGCATAAATAAATTTTGTGTTGCCTGTATATGTTTTTTTTTTTTTTTTTACTCCAAAATTGATGTTTGCTTGCATTTTCTAAATCAACAAGAACCACAATTTTTCTTTTCTTAGTTATATGTTCTAGTGAAACAAAAAAATCTCATAGTTTTGTAGCTATAATTTTCATTTTTGATATTCCATTTGCAAATCTTATTTATTTATTTTTATTAAAGAGTTTTAGAAATGGAGAGGACTCACTTGCTGGCCTCAGGGGGGGTTTCTCCTTTCAGGATGACACTCCATCCTGGACATAGGCCATCAGGACATGAAGCCTCAAACTGATTAAATACACATAAAAAACAAACATTATCACTTTCACTCAATAGTACAAAGTAGTGGTCAATCTATTTCAAAGGTTGATCCTTGCTAGCAAAAAAAAATTATCTAAGAATGTTTTGTGAAGGTTCCAATTAAATTATGAAACAAGTGTTAAAGAATGTTCCCTTAATGACCCATTTTAAATGTCAAATTACTGCTATTATTATTATTAATATTGTTATTATCAACTAAACATTATATAACATTTTATATTTCAGTTATTCATTCATTCATTCATTCATTCATTCATTCATTCATTCATTCATTTTCTTTTCGGCTTAGTCCCTTTATTAATCTGGGGTCACCACAGCGGAATGAACCGCCAACTTATCCAGCATATGTTTTACGCAGCGGATGCCCTTCCAGCTGCAACCCATCACTGGGAAACATCCATACGCACTCATACACTACGGACACTTTTAGCCTACCCAATTCACCTGTACCGCATGTCTTTGGACTTGTGGGGGAAACCGGAACACCTGGAGGAAACCCACGCGAACACGAGGAGAACATGCAAACTCCACACAGAAACGCCAACTGACTCAGCCGAGGCTCGAACCAGCGACCTTCTTGCTGTGAGGCGAACGTGATACCCACTGCGCCACCGTGCAGCCCATATTTCAGTTAGCGATGTATAATTTTTTGTATTAACATTTGGAAAAATGTATTAAAGACCAGATGACTTAAGATAGCGAATGTTCTATTAATGTCACAAATGCAGAATTCACACTGCATGATTATCTGGGGTAGCATTTGGTTGCTTCTGTGTTATTATTGCATGATAAATCAGCTAGCATGACTTTACAATAGGAAGAATTGGCAACTGCTCTATCAGCTCGGCAAATTAACGGCAGTATTAAAAAAAATAAATAAGAACATACTGCATGATTTTGGGCCAGATTTTCACTTACTGACTATTTTTTTCACTCGTTGAACATGTCACATTACAGGATTTCGAATTGCTGACTCGTCTAGATATTTAGCATGCCTAAATGTTTCAGGGGTATCTGCAACACATCGGCAGTTTTTAATCCTTCACACCGTGTGATCATCACTAATGTGAAAAAGCAACGATTTGCCTTAAATTTTAAGAATTGCTCTGTGATTATAAAAACCTGTCAGCTAGTGAAAATCTGGGCTAAAATTGCACATTGTGAACTCTGAATTAAAGACCATTTCTTCATAACTTCAAAAGATGCTTTAACCAAACTTTTAAGTTCTGAAAATGTTCCTTAGTTAAGGACAGTGCACACCAAGAATGATAATTATAAAAATAACAGTTAGCATCAACATATAATATTGTCTGTTTAATATAAATTCACTGCACTTTTGTTATTTGCCACTTAAAATCTTTGAGCTCTTTAATGTAGGATCAATTCCGATTGGCTGTCAATACTTTTACATAAAGAAGCTGTTTGAATAGTTTAATAGGTTTTTTATAACTATATATTATTGTAATCATTGTTATCATACCTGGTGTGAATAGGCTCTTTGTTGGAATGCATTACTGAAAACTGGAAGGCTATTTTCAATTGGAAGGCTATCAGTGGTTTACAAACAATTATGCTGAAATAAGATGAGAAAGTTTACACAAAAATTTGCTCAGTAGTTACACTAAGTGCTTTAAAATATTTGAAGAATTTTGTATATTCTATAAATATAAACAATTTATTGAATATTTATAAATAAACATTTATAATGTAAATGCATGAGCCTGTTGGTTGAATTTAAAACTGCTACAAAAGAAAATGCCAACAATGTCCAAAATGATTTAAAATCCAATGATTTAAAATTGGTCTGACACTAATGACAAGCATTTACAGGAAACCCAAGGTGCTTAGGAGCTGCAATCGTCCAGTTATAACAGGCTTCTCTTTCTGGAATCTCATCTCCGAATTCATCAGGGATTAATAGACCTTTGGTTTACTGCATGGCCATTGCCATTTAAGAAAGAAATGAAGACGTGGAGCCTGAAGCTACAATCTAACATGCAGCTGTATTTCTTATCTATAACTTACAGGAATTGTGAATAACTGATCCCATCCATTACCAATGAATGAAATCCTATTTGTTGTTGTTGTTGTTCTTGCAGTGCGAGGCAAAAATGCATTGTCCAATAAGATCACCAATTTTTTTTTTCAAATAAAGACTAACTGACATTTCTAACAATATCCTGCTTTTCTAATGTTATGCTCATGGAAGCAGTTTAGGCATAGGTAATACAAGGCAGGGATATTTGCTGAATATTCTATGTAGAGAATTGAAAATAAAAATAAAAAAACATAAGAAAATTGAGCTCCACTGAGCAAGAGGTGAGCATCCGCAATATCAGTGCAGCTCCATTGGCCAGTCTGTTTTATCTGAGACTTTGATGTGCTGCTATGCTGTTCCACATGCTCTGTTATCTGGATTATGAGCCATTTTTAAAAAGGGTTGGTGCCACATGGTGAGGACCGCTTGGGTAACCGAAGGGAATTGCAAAACTCGTCACGCTTCCCATTCTCATCAACGCTCGAGATATGCATGAGATTTCATGCAGAATATATTCACATTGCAAGCAGCAACCAATCTGTTAAGTTTCTGCTATAAAAATATGTATTTGGAGCCGCACCAAAAGTCTCTGGTTGTTTAAAGGCGTCTCAATTACAGCAAGGAAAGCAAGCTGAATTCTGGTGCTTTACAGGTAGTGATGTAGTGCTCTTTAGATCAAAACCGAACCTATTTTAATGTCTCCATACATTACTCTGTGTGCAGCAGCATGGAAAATAATTAAAGCATCATTAGTTTAGCTTGAAGAGAGAGAGAGAGAGAGGGAAAGAGAGAGAGAGAGATGAGAAGATGAGATATGCAGTAAAGTCACGCTGTCACCTTATAAGTGAAAAAGGTGTGCATTTTAATCAAATATTTATCATCATAACCTGCCTCTGGTTTAAATTATTCAAACTAAAGATCATGCCACACCACAAAGTGCCTTAATTTGCATCAGCACCTTTCCGCTAAGTGCTCAAGCACATTTCAGCATCAGTAAATTTTGAAATACTTGCCTGCTACTTAACAGAGTAATTAAACTTGACCTGAGTTTGTTTGCAGGTAAGCAGTTTGCGGTTTCCTTACCCGTAATGTCATCTCGTCTTCAGCGTTGTATATTGATCAGCTTCCAGCTGGATGTGTTTTGGCGACGAGGGGTCATTTAAAAGAGAGGGGGAAACCACGTGAGGTGAGCTTAGTAGGATCTGCACTGCAAAATGGGCTTTTGTGTGGAGCAGATTCGTATACCAAAAAAACAAAAAACAAAACAAATGCAGTGTGAAAAACACAATGCATATGGAATACAATGGATTTGTCCTAAGCCACATGGGAGGGATATGACAGACAACCAGAAATTATATTAGATCGAAATCACCGGCAGAGCATTTCAGGTACTTCACCAGTTGCAAAAACATGATTGCTGATATAATAGATTTCGTATATGGAAGTAATGATGTAGTTAATGATCCATCGCTCATTAGGAAACAAAAAACATCACTATTGAAATGAATCATGGGATTTGTTTTTCAGCCAGTGGAGTGTATACGTTATCTGGGGGAAGATAATGTGATTTTGATGACCATGTTTCAGCCGTCCAGGACTCCTGTAGGTGCTGGCGGAGAGGAATTGTTGACATCAGCATTGAGGGAGAGGTGCCATGTGACATTTTTCAAGCTTTTTTTTTTCTTTTTCTAAAGCGGTGAATGATTGGCTGCTGATCCTGGGGATTAAACAACTATCCATGTGGGTGTCTGTTTGGGCTTTATAGCCTATCAAATCTGCCAGCCCTCAGGAATTTCCTGTCTGCGTTTAGTCACAATGCCTCGCTAAAGCTCATCACAGCAGAGTGTGTGTCCCTGCTTACAGCTGCAAAATACTCTGCATTTCTATACGGCCTAGGCCTTAACAATACTAGGACTTCATAAATAAAAAAAAACACCAATCTTGTGTGCAATTGCACTGTTATACCAAGCATAAAAAATCTTCCGAGCAGACTCTTATTACTTTGGCCTTTAGAGACAGAATGTCCAAAATTACCCACTTTACTCTGTGCCAGTCATTCTATACAGTTTTTATTGTTTAGTATATGTGTGTATGTGTTTACACAAATGGCCGCTGGCCCCTCAGCAGTTTCTCATCAATTGTCCAGCCGCTTACATGACTGGGGGCTCCACCCTAAACACCCCCTTCCACCCCTGAGACAGGCAAAAAGGACACAGCAGCATTCTGATCACAGTGCGCTGTCATCTCCATGCATGCCAGGGGCTCCGTCCTGCTAGATTACATCTCATATGAGGCTGTGAGGTGCCTCTCGGGTACCACAAGCCTAGACGCACAGTGACAACAAATGGTTTGAAACTGGGTGGGGGTCTTAACAGAATGCTAATATAAACTACCAACAACAGCACAGAAACACTGCATTGTGACTCATTGTGTTGTTTTTAATGCTGTCCCTGTAGTGATATCAAACACTCTCTGGTGCTTTCTGCTTATACGAATCTAAAAGAAGGGATGTGAGTAAAGTGAGAAAAGATGTTCCCATTTATACAGAGAGAACAACTGAAAGATAGGTAACCAGATTCATAACATAGACAGGTAGGCAGGTGGATAGCTTCTCTGAGAATTTCATCTAGACTCATCTAGACTCATAAATATTTCATATTTCAAGAGAACTAGTTGTGTGTAAGGGATTAAAAGTATTGATTTACATCTGTGAAAAATGTGTGTTAAACTTGTAATCTTGTTAGTCTTTTAATGTCTTTTGGGTGATGGTCCGAAATGAAACCAAAAGCAATAGTTTCCTGTGTGACGCAGTTGTCACGACAACCAGTCAGCCTATGGCATTTTGCTGTAATCTGGTGGCATGCTTCACCGCAGTGAGCATTTGGGAGAGGATGTCAGATTCCAGAAAAGAAAAGTTGATGAAGAAAATTTTAAGAAAATTCTTTCCAATGGTTTCAAAGAAAGAAAGGTATGCCTTCATTTTGCTCCAATTCAGCAAAGCTATTCTGTTTGATTAGTATTGAGATAGTTGGAGTTGTGAAGTGAAAATGACACAATGAAACAAAACTTTAGACAACAAAACTTTAGCCAACAGTGCCCCTTCTCGCATTAGACTGCTCTGTATTTTGCACCTGGTTGTTTTGTTCACAATAAATCACTGACACACTTGTCATTTTGCCATTTTTCCACATGTTATTAATGTATTTTTTTTTTATAGCATTTAATTTTTTAATGGTTGATTTGTATATGCGTGTGTGTTTATTAAAATCAAGTTTTGTTAAGGCACACACACCAAGCAGTTGGTCAGTGTCGGTCTGACTGGTTTGGTTTGGTGTTTTCCTCATGTCACCTTTCATTGAGTTAATATCGGTTCGAGGTAGTCTGATTCAGCATGTAGAATTGCTTGATTGGTTATTCAGCTCCGAACCATAGAGTGAGAACAAGTGAAATTCTGTAACAAAGTAAACAATTCAAGTAAAGAAGAAACACAAAGAAGCCAGCTGTAATATCGCTAAATTTCTCAAATATTTGCAAACAATATGGACTATTAGATTATCAAACATATTTGCCAGAGCGAATCACTCTGTGGTGAGTGACATTTACTGTGATAATGGTACTAAATGCTGCATTGTTTACGCTTGGTATGTGCTGGTCTCATGTTCTGGTTTCCCTTTGTTGAATGAGAAAACAAACTACCTGCGGGTGTGTAAAGACACATCCTCTCATGCTGTTTCAATTTGCTGCCGTCCGTTTGGTGTGTTCATGTGCTGCTTTTTGGGACCAGACGCAAACCGACAACACAGTTGTTTATTTTCAGATTTTTTTCTTTCTGAGAGGTGGAGCTAGGGAACTGTCACACCTTAACCAAAGTGGAGGTCAAAGGCAGTTAAAAAACTCCTGGACAGAAGTAGTAAACAAGGGACATAGACAGACCAGCACTCATGAGTGGCTAAACATGATGGTCAGCTGTATCCATGATGTATCCTCTGAATCCAGGATGATATTCTGCTTCTGTGAAAAGTGCTTTGCTGGCTGCTTTATTAACGTGTGAGGATCTCAGGTTCTGGGTCTGTCGTAGACTCTGTGACCATGGCACTCTCATTGGTACCTGTTGAAAGAAATGATCATTCACCCTCTTCAGAAGATGAGCAGACTATCTTCATTCCATAACCACCACATACTCTTTGAGATGGCTTCTTGTAAGAGATAGAAGAGCAGGTCACAAAGGTGGACAGGTGATTATGCCGTTGAAATCTTCATGTCATGATCTGGCCTTCTGTCAGGGTACATCAGGCTGAGAGATACAGATGTTAGTGAAACCTAAACTGGGATTTATTGAAACAGATGAAATGTGGTAATGCAGGTAAGTAATTATGTTAATTATAGACAGGAAGAGAAATGGACTGGAGAACAAGAACAGATCCATGAGAGTAAACATCTAAGCACCACAAATTGTGCTTTATAGTAATTAGGGGGTCTGTTCTCATAATGGAAAATGTGCAGCTTGGATGATGCCATGGCAGCCCCAGAGCAACAGCACCAGTGATGTGTTCTATATTGGATCTTTAGGACCCACACCAGGACTTCACTAGCATCACTTCCAGCTTCAATCTAGTTTTCCAAGGAGGTTTCCCATCCAAGTGAGAGTGAATCCCACCCATGTCCTGGAGAATTACTAGAAGAACACTGGAGAACAATGAGGAGATTTCTGGAGAATTACTAGAAGATCATTGGTGAACAATGAGATTTTTGGGGAATCACTAGAAGATCACTGGAGAACAATGAGAAGATTTCTAGAGAATAGAAGATCATTAGAGAACAATGAAAAGATTTCTGGAGAATTACTACAGTATAAGATCATTGGAGAACAATCAGGAGATTTCTGAAGAATTTGTAGAAGATCATTGACGAACAACAAGGAGATTTTTGGGGAATCACCAGAGGATCATTGGAGAACAATGAGGAGATCTTTGAGGAATCATTAGAAAACAATGAGGAGATTTTTGGGGAATCGCTATAAAATCGTTGGAGAATAATTAGGAGATTTCTGGAGAATTACTAGAAGATCATTGGAGAACAATGGGGAGATTTCTGGAGAATTACTAGAAGATCATTGGTGAACAATGAGATTTTTGGGGAATCACTAGAAGATCACTGGAAAATAATTAGGAGATTTCTGGAGAATTACTAGAAGATCATTGGAAAACCTTAAGGAGATTTTTTGGGAATCACTATAAGATCATTAGAGAATAATTAGGAGATTTCTGGAGAGTTACCAGAATTTAAAAACAACGAGGAGTTTTTTCTAGAATCTCTAGAAGATCATTGGAGAACAATGAGGAGTTTTCTCTAGAATCAATATAGTATAAGATTATTAGAGTATATTGAGGAGATTGCTGGAGAATCACTAGATCGTTGTAGACCAACAACAAGATTGATGGAGAATGACTTGGAGATCTCTGGAGAACAATAAGGAGCAATAATCTGAATAGTATCGCTTCGGCAACGAATGCTGGAGAGATATGTGATTTTATTGTCCTGGTGCAGATTGGGAACAGGTAATGCTGGGTAATGTAGGCTGTGCTTGATGAACTGGTGATCACGAAGATGGGCAAATGGACAGAGTATGTGACATAGTTATAAAACAGTTGAAGGAGTTACATAAAGTTTACATAAATTTTTTAACACACACACATGCATGAACGCACAGGGTCATAGAGTGTGAAATGAACTGTCCAGTGGTAATATGAGGAAGGTTGATGGGAAGGTTGTACTCTCTGATGCAGCAGGAACAGAAGAGCCACACTATCTTTTTAACAACAGCATTTACTATTGTACATATTGTATGGTTTAATTTGGAAAATTTATATATACTCATCATAGTCATGTCCAGTGTTTGTGTTGGCTGCCTGTGCCCATATTATAATCTCTCCCATCACACAGAATCACTTGGAGACATCAGCTTGCTTTGAAATGTAATTCTCCATGTTTACCATAAATGCATTTTTATTGAGAATGTAAGCCAGCAGGGAATTCTGTGGAGGAGAGGAGCGCTTGAGTCACCAACATCGCACATATGCTGTTTATCTCCACTGGCAACCTTCATATGTTCAGATGTTGTTTGCCTTCATAAAATGGTGTGATCAAAATATTAATGATCCCATCAGAGCAGGGCTGTGCACAGTTAAGCCTATACTGACCTTCATGTTCTGTGTCTTTATTACTTGTCTTAATCTTGAGAAAACGTAATAACATCCTATATCTGTTAAGGGTCTCAGAGACACTAGAGGAAAAAAACACATAAAACACATTTTTTTAAATTGGCAAAACTGCCTGATTTTTGTATACACCAATTTTGTGCATTCCAGTTTTTTTCTTCTTTGTATTCATCTTCTGTCTTGAACTAATGAACTAATGAATTAGTTATACATACACTAAAGTCATTAACGAGTCAATTTAGCTTACATTACATTAAACTGACTGAAAACATCGTTAATTTCATATAACCTAAAAAATGTAACAGTAAAGAAACATGTTAGCTTATTTTAGTAAGTTAATCAAGTTAAGCATGTCATGATTTATTGATCAAATATCTTTTTAGTGTATTTTAATTAATTCATATTCAGTTAAGTATTATGTTTAATTAATTAGTACACATTTTTTGCTTATTTGCTTATTTATTTAGTGATAGGCTATACATGTTTTTTTATTCATTTATTAATATTGATTAGTTCAGGTATGAATACAGAGGCATTTATATATTTTTAAATATGATTATTTATTTGAATTCATCCATCCATATATGCATGTCTACACATTAATTAGTTAATTAATTAATGGATTTACTGATTGCCTAATTCATTCATCCATTGACTGAAGTACCCACGCGCACACACATGATACATTTGCCCCATCACACTCTTAACACTGTAATAGTCACATTTGCATTTGTCTTCTTTAAAACCTAATAAAACATTTCGGTTTTAAAAATGAATATATGAAAAGCATTTAACGGTTTGAAAATGGGCACTCACCGACTAAGGCAAAACATTTGTATTACGCACTTACACATTTGTCCAGAAGAGGGCGACAAATATTTGCTTATGTCAACAACAAAAACACAAGAGGCCTGTTCTGTGGAAGTGGTGATTAAACTCCTGTTGCTATTGGTTGTCAAACCAAAACAAACACTTTAAAACAATGACAGCCTTTAGTGTTGATACAAAAAAGAAACACAGATTGAGTAGACTTTTAACTGTTCGTCATTACCAACTCAACGGTTACTTTCTTTCTCCATTGACCTTTAAAGGTTAAATTTTGTCTCCATGACCCAATGTTACTGTTTATCCAGGCAGCTGAATACATTCTATTTTTCCACTTTAATTCACAAAAGATAGAGTTTAATATGAAGTAGCCCGCTTAAAGACCTGTGAACTGCGTCATCCAGCTACTGATACTCCCAGAGTACCAAAAGCGAACCACTCTTGTCTCTGCTGAAGTTATATTACATTCCATAAATAAAACTCAAATCTAAAAAGGGGCCCAAACCAACACTCTTCCTCATATAAACAACCAGGCCACATACATTAAACCAGTACACGCCACAGATCAGTTTTACCACATCACAAAACACCCCATAAAATGCATCTCCGAGAAACACAACCAAAACAATTCAAGCATGTTCCCAAATGATTCTCAAAGTCCTTCGAACCCCAGTCCATTGTTTACATCTGAGCCTAGTTTTAAAGCTCTCATTCCCAAGAGAGTCTAGACAGAAATAGCAAAACATGCATCGGCCATGTCTCCATTTTTAAAAGGCCTCCATTATTCACTGCGTCATTATCCCACGTCTTTGTTTGCTAAATAATAATGAGAAGAGGCTGAGTTTTCAGCCTTGTATGCAAAGCCCCCGTCGATCTCAGCATCTCCATTTACATAATGATGCTGTGGGGATGCGGCTCTCTTGAGTCTGTGAGTGTGTGCCATATGGTGCAGATGGGACCAGACTACAGCTTGACATGGAGGGCAGCCTGATGGACTCTGAGGGCTTTTTCTCACCCTATGCCCCACGGAGGTCACACAACAGGCTGCTCTTGTGGACACTGCTTTGTGTCAGTCAAGGCATCATGAATCATCACACCTGTGTTGGAATGAGCCACGTGAAAGATAAAATGCAGGGATTTTCAATTAGTAGAAGGATGATCATGGAAATAGTGATTTGCTCATTCTGCACGTTTGTATGAATTTTTCAACCTGAAATTCACGATCTAAATTTACAGCAGAATTCAGGCAACAGTCTGATCCCTTCAGTTTTTTTTTTATTAATAGTTTGCAGAAATTTTTTATTCTATATTTTACGTTTGCATTTTATTTTAAAGTTTTAGTCATTTTTGTTAGCATTTTAGTCTTAAAATAATTGCATACAAATTTATACATGTTTAATTTTTGTTTGAATTGTTTTAGTACATTTTACTACAAAAAAGTGCTTCCTTAGCAGAAAGCAAAAATAGTTTTACATTTTATTTTATTTCATTTTATTTTACTACAAAGCTGTGTTTCCTTACACATTGTTACAGTATGTACTGCCTTAAATAACATTTACTTCCAGTAAATAATATGACTGTTACATTATTGAATTTTTGTTAATGTCACTTAATGTGTTTTTGTTAATTAATGTTTGTTTTTAGTTAATTTCATCTCAGGAACATTGAATAATATTAATTGATTATAACGATGAACAAGTAATAGCTTAAATTTACATTACCTAAGATAACTAAATTTAGTATAACTAATAAATATAACTTTAGTATAACTAATGTAGTTAATTATTGCTAACAAATGGAACATTATTGTAAAGTGCCAACAGAATTCACTAAATACATAAATCAGTAAATTACGAATAAGTGTAATAATAGAATAATGATAAATGAAATGATAAAATGAATTAATTTAAACATATAAATTACACTTTATTTTATGGTGTCAGTGTTATAATTCAATTCTACATTCAAATACTGAGTAAAAATAATTAACAAACATGTTTAAATAGGGTTACTATAAATTGAAGTTGGTTTAGGGTTATGGCATTTAATCATGCATAATTTACTGTTATTACTATAGTAATTACTAATAGTATGGGTGTCCTTGTTACAGTGTAGTCATTCATGTAACTACTGAGTAATATTATTTAATTGCATGTACTTAATATAAGATTAGGGTTAGAAGGTGGGTTAACTTTAGGGTTGGTTGCATGTAATTATGCAAAGTTCATTATAATTACTATAGTAAGTACATGGAACACATGTAACAACCTTAAAATAATAAATATATGTTAATAAAAAGTGTTACAAAATATTGAAATATATAAGAAAATATTCAGTATTAACATCACATCACATGATTGTTTTCTTTCTAAAGTCCATTCGGATGCAATAGTTGACAGCACAATAAGCTGTTTATAAAAATAACATTCCCCAAAGTAACATTACAACTTAAATTATGATTTAAAACACCTTTGTGTGAATCAGTTTTTGACCAAAAGCTCAGATTCACTTAAGTATGCGTTCACACGCATATACATGTACAACAGATGGACAGATGCATCAGTACAATAGGGTAACTAAGTCCAGATGGGAGCCATATTAGCTGTAGTAGCCCCAGCTGCTGTCTGAACATGACTATGCAAAACCTGTCAGCTGCTCTACCCTAACATTCATAGCCATGGCAACAGGCTCACCCGCCTCGGCCTCTACCCTCAAAAGCAGGACTACATGTGCCTATAGAGCAAAAGGGTGAAGCCATCTGACTGGCTCATGGGCCTTCTGTTCCTCAAATCTGTTTGTGTTTTGCTGTTGGGAAAAGAGTGAGAGGCTTTGAGAATGACAGTCATCTAGCCTCTCACAACATGCAGAGAAAAAGGTTTCAGATCTGTTGAAATTATGTTTGAGTCAGATGTTTCCCCTAAAAGCCTGATGAAGAAATAAAACCATGTTGACTTAAAACTAATGGAGATGGCACTGATAATTTTTTTTGTTTTAAGATAAGGTGAGCACACACATTTTTTCTGTTGCATGAGCTTTTACGTGATTTTTTCCCATCGGGAGAAGTTGTGTGGAAATATGTTCGTTGCTTGTACCCTGTGGGAGGGTTTTACTAGTCTAGTGGCTCATAAGCTCCTAATAATTTTTAAGCATGTCAAAAAAAGTTAATCAGCTGTCAAATTGAATTTTTTGAGGTGAGTTTGGTTGAACAAGCCGATCTGTCAATCTATCTGAAGTTGACCAAACAGGAGGAAAACTCACTGAACAGCTAGAGATGATACTTAACTTTAAACTAGACTTTATAATTCACACACATGGGGTGTGACCAGGCATTCTGTTGTCCCATTGCTGAAAAATAACATGAATGTAGCAAATAGTATTGGCTCTCATATCATTCCAATCACCTGAGACCTTTGATTGTCTTTGGAATCAGGTTGTGCATTTACTATGGCAGTACACCGTATTGAAATTAGAGTTAGAAGTGCAACATGCAAGCATCGTATTGCGAGTAGTAAACACTTGATCTGATGAAAATGGCAAAAAAGAGACCTTTTTACAGTTTTTGTCACACTGAAGTGTTCTTGGAGCTTAGTATGCTCAGTTGATCCACTGAAGTCACATGGAACATTTTGAAGTCACATGGAACATCCTGTCTTTGAATTTTTTTTTTTGTATTGATCACACACACATGCACGCAAGCACACACGCACACACACACACACACACACACACACACACACACACACACACACACACACACACACACACACACACACACACAATTCCACACAATTTAGATTTTTTATATATATATTTTTTGTTTGTATTTGGTGTCAATTGTGATTTTGTCATACAAAAAAAAGATCATTGGCCTAATATTGCCTATTCATTGCCTATGTGATTGGTGGTGGCGATATTATTTGGCTTTCCTATCGATTAATTGCTAGTTTGAACATGTCTTTGTGTTTAAGTGAGTGTCTGTGTATTGACACTCTTTAAGAAATGATAAAAAACAATATGAAAAATGTGTAGCCAAAACTCCAACCTCCAATTTAGCAACTTCTCAAGTGTTGCTGGGTTTGCTTTTTAGCAAAATTCACAATTTATTCTCAGTGTGATGTAAGATTTTTAGATTTAAACAAAATTGTCTTTTCTATTGTCTGGGCTATGAGGGCCCAGTAAAAGGGCAGCATGCCGCTCAGCTACTGTTTATGTAGACGCTGCCCCTGACCCTCAGCAGGTCATGCTCTCTTGACTCCTCTCAAATCACGGGGCAGAGGAGAGGAGGGCCAGAGTGTGTTTGTTTGTCCGCGAGCAGCGCATGTGGCATGCTGCCCCTCACAGATGATCGGCATCCCAGGGGAGACCCCCTACAGAAACACATTCCTTCAGTTGTGCAGAGTCTTATGACCACAGATCTGATCAAACGCAGACGCTTTGATGAGGAACTAAGCCCTCAGGAACAACCTCACAAGCATAATGCAGTAACTGTTCACATGATTAAACCACCGAAGAGCTGTTGGGACATGTTCAAGCTGGCAGAAATGACATTTAGAACAAAAATCAAAAAGAAAGTAGTCTCTTTAGTAAATGTATGTCATCATTTACATTACAAACATTTTATTATTGTATATTTAAAATTGAAAGTGAAATGTTTTTTGTTTTCCATGAAAGAAAGTGGTCATACTCATACAAGTTTTCACTCACAAATAAAGCTTCTATTTTGGTATTGATGGTTCCGTGCAGAATCTTTCACACACTGGAAACTTTTCATTCCACAAAGTAAAAAATATTCTATTAAATTATTAAAATGGTCTTTATACCAAGAATAATGGTTAATGAAAAAGCTATTTTTGGAACCCAAATAGATTTTCTATGGCATCACTGCAAAAAAAAAAGAAAAATAAACATTTCGGATAACGGAAAATATGGGATGCATTATTTCTATATTCTATAGTATTTATTTGGTCACACTTTATTTTGATGGTTCCCCTATAGATAGTCTGCTGCCACAATTTAATTTACAAGTTCATATCTGCTAACTCTCATCTGGTAGTGTCTGTAGATTGTTTTTTAAACATCCTTAGGCAATCATTACAACATCTATTAAACTTGTGTTCAGTAAAGTGTTCAGTAAAGGAGTTATTGCATGTCTACTAATACACTATTGAACATCCAAAACCTAAACTGGTAACACATTGGTAGCACTTTACTGAACACAAGTTTAATAAATATTTACAATTTATAGACATTGTAATGACTGCCTAAGAACACATTAAAAATAAAATTGACAGATACTACCTAGATGAGAGCAACCATGAACTTGAAAAGTATCTTGGTCAGCAGACTATCCACAGGACGATCATCAAAATTAATGTTTTACCATTTATTTTTAGATTTATTCATATAGTTCAAAACATATACATATAGTTCAAAACATATTTATTAGTATAGTTCAAAACATATATGTGATGTGGGCTTACTCAGAGCCAGCCCACATCGCAGATGCAAAAGATCAGATCTCCTTACTGGTTACTAATTGCTTCTGCTGCAGTGTAAATTTTCTTTTTTACTTTTCGATGTTTTCTACTATTTTAGAGAAACAGCTAGAGAAACTTAGCGTGTCTCATGAAAATTTTAAATCCATCAGATTTGCCAAAATATGAAAGTTTTTACTATAATGAGAAAAACCAGTTTATATTATGTAGAATTATTTCAACTGGGCAGTATAAACTATATTTACTAAATCAAAGCATTAAAACAGCAGGAGACATTCACATATCACTTTAATTTCCATGGCTTTATGAGGAGCCATAAACAGCCCTGGCTCTTCTAATAAAGACTTAACATGGCCTGCTCAGTACCTGTGAAAGGAAATGAATGTCTTTGTCCTTGAAGAGGTGGGATGTTGTGGCACAGTTAACATTTCTGTATCATAAACAGGTTTATTGCACAGGTGTCTGATCTTTTAGACACTGAAGTGTGTTTTGACAATATAAATTATGATAAAATTACAAGCATGTCTTTCTTATCTACTTGGAGCAAAGTCTTGAATTCGTTAGACATGTCAGACAATTGTTGTGGTTTTTCACAGTCCGACAGTGTTTGGCTGTCTGCTTTGAGGTCAGCTCAAGAAATGAACAATGACGCCATTGTGCAAGACAATGATAAGGAAACTTTGACTGATAAAGCAATGCTTGAATGCCAAGCCAAAAACTCTGATATTACGATGTAGTTTGGCAGTTGGAGCTAAACATTTGAAAAACAGTTGTAGGTGATTTTAAGTGGGTGTTTACTGAAGTGTCAGTTCAGATGTGTTTTGTATTATTTTATTCTCACTTGGAACAGATATAAATCCAACACATGTTTTTGCACTTAAGGAATAAGACACAAGTGTTTCCCTTCCACAATAGTGCATGTTTCTCCATTGGTGACGTAATGCTTCTCTGTGCTCCCTTCTGTTTCAAGGGAATAGTGTGTGAGGGGGAGACAAAGACCCTGGAGAAACATTTTACCTCACTCATTTGTTGACATAGGATTTGAGACTCTAAATGTCAGCTAAACAAACTCCTTTATGGTCTGGTGAGACTTACAGACCCTTTTAGTAGGAAACATGCTGTCTTACTAGTGAATCAGTAAATCCTCAAGTGATGAGACAAACAAAAAAAGATGGGGTGAAAAGAAAAAGGACAACACAAAAAGAGACGAGGCAAAATGAGATGGTTTAAGATGAGTCAAGAGGAGACGAAATGAGAACAGAAGCAATGAAACAGACAAGATGAGACAATCTGCAAGAGTAGGGATGAGGAGATAAATGAGAAGACAGGAAGAGAAAAGCAAACTGAGATGAGATGGGAAGAGAAGTCATCAAATGAGCCAAGATGAGACAGTATGCAAAGAGATGGCATCAGAAAAGGAAGAACAAGAGACAAGGCAAGATTATATAAGACAATAGCCCTTTTCACATATACAGACTTATCTGGAAAATAACCAGTAAATTGCTGTCAAGAGACTTTTAAAAATACAGAAAAATTTGTTTCGTCAATTTTCCAGAATGAGAAGTTTAAATTGCCCATTTCTGCTGTGGAGAACGCAGATGAAAAATTGCCAGTAAGAGCAAGTTCAGAGAACTCTGACGTAAGACGTCTACTCCAGCCAATCAGAACGTTCTGGACATGAAAGAGAGCGTGATTTGCCAACTAGTGAGCCAGATTTTGATACAACACAAATAGATTCCGAACAGAGTCTTACAAACTGCAGCACATACTTAATTGTACGTCTTGATACGGTCAAGTGCTCCTTCCACATCTCTATCAGGGTTGTTCAAACCACTTATCTGCTTATTTTTCCATTTCTGTGTAGCCATATGTATAAAAAGAACTCTTTTAGCTGCAGTCAGCGCCTCTGCCTTCAGATGTTAGCATTTTTCTCCTATATCTCAGTATTTTGATTTGCCTATTGGACAAAAGCAGCTACATGAATCTATAAAGTCTGAAACAAAATTTAAACTATCAACAAAAAGACTGACCCTGTGAATGAGTATATATAATATGTAAAGAGATTGAATGAGAAGAGGAAGGACAAGAAGAGACACATGGTGAGATGACATGAGACGAGATCAAAATAAGATTAAACAAGATGAAACAAGATGAGAAGAAAAGAGACAAGATAATACAAAAAGAGATGCAATGTGAAGAGAAAGGACAAGACAAGAGGAGAGAGACAAAGCTAGGTTCAATGAAATGAGACAAAATAAAAAGAGAACAGAAGTAATGAGATGATACAGGTAAACAGTAGAGAAGAGAAAGGACAAGACACAAAGACACAAGGCAAGGTAGAAAATGAGACAAAGAGAATACAATACACAACAAGACGGGATGAGAAGAGAAAGGACAAGACGAGAAGAAAGTAGACAAAGTGAGATGACAAGATAAATTGAGATAATACAATAAAAGAAGGAACAGTTCACAAAGAGATGTCATGAGATAAAGGAAAAGTTGAAAAGAGATAAAGCTGCCTTGCCTTATCTCTTTTAAACTTTTCTTTTATCTCATGCCACCTCTCTGTGAATTGTCCCTTCTTTTATTGTGAGATAAGATGAGACATATCAAGAAAACACTGGTAATGTGAAGGACAGAGGGTATGAGAAGAAAAACGGCAAAACAGGAAAAAGTGAGGCGATCTGAGATAAGATGAGACAAAATGAGTTGAGAAAAGAGGACAGAGAGGATGAGAAATATTGAGATGAAAAAAGTTAACATGCAACATGACAGGATGGGAGAAGAGCTGGGAATGTTTGTAAATGTCTTTTGTAAGTCAGAAGAACAATATTTGTATTCAGAAGAACAACATTTGTATAAGTTCACAAAAGGTAAAACAGTATGAGGGTCCTGAACTGGACGGCCCATAAACAAGAGACACTTCACCTGACCTTTGGTCTTCCCCATCAGGTCTAGACTGTACTGTTGTCTCCTGTAAGGATAGACATTTGGATCATTAGGACTGACCTCCTTTGGAAAACCAAAGCTCTTTGCTGATGTCACAGACAGCCGGACCCACCATACTCTGTCATAACTCAGACAGTGAACTGTAATGCAGCACTTACAATAATTACCATCATTTAGCAGTTCAGCTCTTCACTGAAGCATTAAGCTTATATCCAGCTCGTAATTCTGCCCATTTGACAATCTGTGTATTGGCCGAGGGAGTTGTTAATACAAGGGGGTTGTTCTGTGTTTGCTCAGCTTTTAATGGGCTCATCAGAGAACAAAATGACAGCAAGAAAAACAGAGGTCTTATGGTGCCCAGCAGGGCTCCTACAGAAACAGGGACCAGGGGTCAGTGTTTTTTTCCTGTCTGTCTTTCTTTCATACCATTGATACCATTGATTTTCAATGACCTCACACACTGTTTTCCAGTACTGCTGTATAAATGACATTTACAGGTGGTAGATCACCAGGACAAACAGTGGGCATTGTGTATAAACATGAACCGCCTTCAGCGAAATGAGGGAAGGATAATGTCAAGGACGTGAAGAATCACACGTTTTGTAACATATTGATTGCATCATAATAAATTCAGAGGGATTATTAATTCTTTTAATTCTATTTATTAAATTTGTTAGAATGATTAATGATTTTATTTTCAATTTTTAATTGAATTTTAAACTTTAAATATAATTAACACTTTAAAGTAGAACATTCTCAATATAGTACTTCATCAATTATTGCATAATGTAGCAAAATTGAAGGCAAGCTTAGAAATCTGATATATGGAAATATATGCAAATCACAATATATCATGCAAATTCATGTTTGGATTTCACATATATAAAAATGTCAAAGACGTATATATGTTCAAAAAAAATTCTAAATATTGTCCAAAAAACATTAGAATTTCTAATGTTTATATCTACAGTAAAAATCATACCCTGTGAAAACACACCTTTACTCACATTACACCCTGCTTTCAAAAGACTTTTGGGAAAAAGTTGTAGTAAGGCATAGGTTAGGAAAAGGCTACAAAAACATTTCAAAGGCTGTAAAAGTTATTTGGAATGTGATTTGATTTCAGGCTGTATGACAAATAAAGTAATTATTTCAAAGGGGTATGATGATTTTCTATAGGCACTGTATGTTCAAATATAGTAACTATATTTAAAAATATATTTCTATATTCATATATGGCAATTTATCAGATTTTTGCAATACTACTGCTGGACATTTTTAAGGACGTCCACTGTGGCACATCACGTGTGGCACATAACACTGTGATTGTGAGATTTCACACCGCCGAGACAGCCCTAGTGTCGCCTTGCCGTCTATTTCCAGCTCTTTGATAAGATTAGGCCTCTTAAACCTGACAGGTCAACTTGTTCTTTGCCCAAAAACGCTGTCTGTCTGTCACTGTTGTTTAATACCATTGTCTCTTCAGTCAATTCCCACAGTCAGTCCTGTATTAAAATGATGAACCATCTGATCTTTTACATTTATCTATCTTAATATACAGTATTTTATAAAATATTTAAGTCATGAGCTATGACAGGCCATAAGTTGTTGATGTGCAAGGTGAAAAAAACTTGATAAAACACACTGGAATATTACATACAGTTTTGGTTTTAAGTTTTCATACCCCTTGTAGAAAATGCAAGATGCCAACTTTGGTAACACTTTACAAGATAAATTAGTTAACATCCATTACAGCGTTACAGTAATTTTAGCAAAATAAGTACATGATATTTTTTATTTACTTCTGTCCTTTTAAATCACTTACAATAAAAAAGAAAGATATATAATAAACATAAACATATACGCACATGTTTTTGTATTGTATATTTTTGTATTATATACTTTTATTATTGATGTGATAAATCATGATTTATTTTTGGCAGCAATAATAGATAATCATATCTGCATTTACTGATATGTTACAATATGGTCAAATGTAATTTTTCAAATCAAAATGTAAAAATAACAATATGTCAATTAAAATATTTTTTTCTGCACTGAAAAAATTGATTCATTGGATTTACTAAATTTTGTTAAGGTAAGTGGTTGCAAACATTTTATATGGGCTGAATTTAAACAAACAAATTAAGTTGAACATTACTAAATTTAATTTGTTTGTTTGTTTAAATTCAGCCCATACAAATCATTTGCTTTCACTAAAACTTTTTTGCAAATCCAATGAATCATTTTTTTTTTCAGCGTGTAATATTATAATGATGACAACGCGTCTATGTTTACAGTGTAGTCTGACTGGCATTCCTGTGCTATATGTACTGTACTGTTTTACCCCATGTTGAGCTGTTTTGTTTACAAGCCGAGCATAAATCATGATATTGGAGCTCTTCTGGGGCGCAGGGCTGTGTTGAGGGTCACGGCGGGGTCATCTGCTAAAATCATTAGCCTCTTGAACGTGCACAAGCGCATCCATGGCTCCTGCAACAAATCTAGGCCAACCGCTTATTCATTTCACCCATTCAAAACAAGACGGCACCAATGCCAAAGAAAAACCAGGCACTCCAAACGGCCCGCCATCAGACACGTATGCAAGATTAATGAATGGAAAGAAGCTCTCAGGATATATGGCGACATGGTTGAAACGTGGGATATGTTGGTGATTAGCATTTCTAAGCGTGTTAGCCTGGGTTCAGAGGTCACGGATCAGGTTTGAGGTGTCTGTTACTGATGAAGAAACCACATGTTCTGAGCACGAGGTGAGTTGCTTTAATAATTTTTGAGCACTTTCACATATGCATCCCAAATCCTGCTACCACACTGTTGCATACTCCTGGTGCTATAGACAGCAAGTCTGCAGTTCCTCTGTGTTTATAAAACAGAGAAAATTGACTGAGAATGAAAAAAATGTGTTGAAAGTCAAAACAGGTATGAGAGCTGTTATGTGAGATCTTACCAACATCAGGACGCGTCAGAAGACACTGTTTAGCCTGTTTTAAAGTACATTGTGTGATCCGCAAGTTGTAAAGGTCCCATGGTGGTTCTGAGATTCTCTTCTGAGCTGTTTTGTTGTGATTGTCCACATGTAGATAATAGCCCTGGTGCCCTGAAGGCCTGCAGGGCAGACTGCAGGCCTTAATTCAATATTCCTGAAGCTGTGTCATGGCTGGAGTGAAGATCCACACATGTGCTGGAGGAATCAATTCTGGTTTGACACCAAGGCCTCGGATCAAAGGAAGGATAGGACTGGAGCGCATTGTGTGCAAAGCAGTCCGCTGACAGATTCTTGCACTGACCAGCTGCTATAACTGAAGGAAAAAAAAAAACTTGTGTCACAAATTATAGAGTGAAACCCAGGATAATTTGATCCATACAGCAAACCTGGAGATGAAAACCACTAGTACTGTCATCCTTCATCTCAAGCACAGAAGGCTCATCTGCTTCAGTGGTTTCAGTCATTTTGAATCAAGGACCCCCCAAATATGATGATTGGCTTTGCAGACTGCCTTCCTATAATGTAATGCAATATGTCTGGTACATTTAAACTGAAAAGTGGTGTATATTTACAGTAGTCAACATTCGAAGTGGATCAAAAAAGCTTATGACAATTAAACAACAGAAATTATTGAACTGCACCCATTCTTGTCAATTTTGATCAATTATCCATTTAAGACTACTGTATAT
>CAIGQV010016547.1:20580524-20614299 GCA_903798115.1 Danio jaintianensis
GTTGTCCCAACACAAACTAAGTTAACTTAATTGTTTTTACAAATATAAGTGGACTGAACATAAAACAATTAAGTTGTTCCAAAAAACATTACTTTGTTTTAACTCATTTAAAAATAAGCAGTTTGAACAAGCTGCAAACATAATTTGTTGAGTGTATGTTAGTCATAAGTTAGTGTTATTTTCTGAATTACAATGCTTATTTTCATAAGCACATACTGTTTTAACGCAAATATGACACTTCCTTCTTTAAAAGCCCCTTTATCAGTCCAAACACAGGCACTGTCCCGAATCCCTGCACTCTCCCCACTGACTAAATCCACACATGGAATGTGACTGACCCGGCCTGGAATGTGCTGAAACAAGGGTCCCCTTTGGATATTAAATGGCGATTAAAAGGACTTTCACATAAAAAACTAACATAGAGAATATGCGTGACCCTCACTTTTATAGGGTGTATGTCTCTTGATTGATTTACAGTGTTATTCTTATGAAACGCAGCACCAGTGCAGTGCTGAGAGAGTTGTTTCCAGCAGCTTCTGGGGGAAGTTTTATATACGTCCTCCTGATAACAGTGCTAATCAGTGTGTTAGACTTTAATCGGCTGTGTAGGTTTGTTGAACAAAGATGCTAATTGTTCTTCAACAAGAAAGAAGCAGCTAAGAGGAACAAAGTGGTTCAAAAGCTTCAGTGCTCTGAAGGGTTTCTAAAGAGCACCTAAAGCACTGAGAAATAAAAAATGTCATGTGATTTGTGGAGAGGAGTACCTACTGAACCTAACTAGCTTTAATTTCTGTTTAAAAGAAATAGACATCCAAACACAGATATCTTGGCTAAAAGAAGGCTAAATTTGGGCTCTCTGTGAATATCTAATAGATGTCCATAAACAGACAAAAATGAATGACTACACATGTGAAGTCTGTCTAATCTGTCTATTTGATTTTCACGGACAGCCCTTATTTAACCTTGTTTTAACCCAGAGGTGGTTGGATGTCTATTATATTTCTTGGATGTCTAGATATATTTTAAACAGGCTGACTGATAATACGTCTTTTTAAAAAGTTTATAATGAGAAAATACTGTGCGTGTTCCACCATCTTATAATTTTCTTTTACATAAACACTCTTTCCAACAAAACACTGAAAACTTTTTACATGTTTTTGCTAGTTGCTTGACATCGAAAACAACAATAACATTTGTTTTATTTTAATTTTTTTGGGTGGGGGTGGGGGGGGGGGGGGATATGTGTGAATGTGAATCACTTTTATAGCATTGTCATCTATAAATGATATTTTTCAAACAAACTAACACTTTTAACACAATTTCTGACTACATTGTTGTCATGTAAACGTGCCCTAAAGGTTGAGCAAACACTTCTTAAAATAACCACATTGGCCTAAGAGTTAATAGTAATGAAATTATTTGTAATATACATTTTACATTTTATTTTTTTTAGAATATTACAATTTTGTGATTGAAAAGGTTATATGAATATTAAAGGGTCATAAAACTTTACAATAAGGTTACATTAGTTCATGTTAATTGATGTATTTACTAACATGAACAAACACTGAACAATATGTTTATTACATTTAAAAATTTACATTTGCTGTTTGTTCAAACTACTGATTTATATTGAACTAAAACAACACAACTCTTGAGTTTTTTTGGAGGACAACTTAATTGTTTTATGTTCAATCCACTTAAATTTGTTAAGTTAAATTAATCAATTTGTGTTGGGACAACATGAATGAAATGTGTGGAACCCTGCATTTTCTACAGTGCATTTATTAATCTTTGTTAATAATACTTAATAATAAAACACAGTATTTCATTGATAGTTCTTCACAGTTCATTAATTAATGTTAACAAGCCCAACTTAGGATTTTAATAAAGCAGTAGTAAACATTGAATAATGATTAATAAATGCTGTACAAGTTATTCGTTCTTAGTTCATGTTAGTAACATTAAGTAACAGTAACATTAACTTTTTTCAAGAGTGTAAAGAACCTTATGTGTAATGGTTTCTCATTCATATGTACATTGAATTATTAAATATGTAATATTATACTGAAACATTATTAAAAAGCTCATACATAGACCTGCCCACAGATACTCAAAAAATCTGGAAATTTTCCTAAAGTGCACAACAAAAGATACTTTTTTATTTATTAAAACACAAGGTTTAAATGGGAATGTGTCCACATTATTACTTGTGATCCAGTCAACAAGAAAATATCTTAATACCATTGCCTCTGTCTTTTCCTCGCTTTACCACAAACCATTCTTCCCATTTCTGATTTTCCCATCAGAGCTCGGCAATTACATCTTAGATAGTTTAGCCTCTCATCAATCAAAGGCTACTTATGCATTATATTGATTTGTAAATGTGCTTTTTACCAACATGCCATTGTAACCCATCTGCACAGTTTCATGGTCGAGATGCTCTCATACACATTCAGCGGGATCATTATTTGGTGCCGGGAATGAAATAAGCAGATGCTGATGTGTAACTCGTTCTGTCAGCTCTTAATATATTTGGCCAAGTAAATGCCTATTCAGCAAATATTCACCGTCAACAAGATTTAGAATCAAAACAAAGCATCCCTGTGGATCCACTGACACAGAGGATGAAAATTCATCTGACAATAAAATGAGGACTGGGGTATTGTGGTTCATAAACTGGCTTAAAGTTGAATGACTTTCCTAAAATTGCTATCACTAAAGTCACTTTCAATAAAGCTGGGATGCACCTTTTACAGTTCTGTGTCATGAAATCTACGTTCATTGTGGTCAGTAATCAGAACTTAATGCCATCTGCCTGTCTCATTTGTGCCAAACCTTGCTGTTGCTGACAGCGGGACATTTTCTCTACTGCTGTGCACAAAAAACAAACTCACGGCAAGCTTGCCTGAGAGAGCAAACAAAGCCTTGCTCTTTTCTGATGTCAAAACAAACATCTCTCCCTGTTATTTTTAGATGATAACATCTACAAGCGCCCTCGAACTCAAACAGAAGGATAAAACGGTTCCTGTCATGTTAATGCAGTACTCAAGTGCTGCTGGGTAAGTACGAATGACAGCAATTCTCATGTGTCCATCTTAGACTGAAAATCAGAACATTCAAAACTTACAAATCAAATATGAACTTAAGTTGCATAGTCTTGGGTCTGAAGCATGCTTACAATGCTTATCTGGAAAAGTAAGCAATGTCTTACTTTGGAGATGCATTCAATACAACTAAAAATAAATGAATATGCAATACTTTTATACACTTAAAAAAAAAGAGGTACAAATAAATAAATACTCAAGTTCACCAAAAAATTGACATTTCCTCACCATTTACTCACATTTGTGTGGTTCTAATCTCTTCTGAGTTTCTTTCTACTGTTGAACACAAAGAAAGAAATAAAACAAGCAACCATTGACATGATCACAATCAATCACTAAACTACAAACAATCACAATGCATTCTAATGAAAGCATGGTCATGCACAAGGAGGAAGTGCAGAAAACAAAGGAGAGGTGATTTGCTCACAGATGGACAATAAAGCTGATGAGTTAGAGCTTCAGGACAGGAAGTCGGTCTCAGTGCTCTTATCTCACCCAAACCAGGGACTCTCAGAGAGGGTCACACAAGAGCTCTGTTTACACACTCTCCCTGCAGCCATCACAATGACAATTAGTGAAGATTTACACCACTTTCTAAAGAGAATGCCTTACGCAGCAGCCATCTGAGACTTACCAGAACAGATAAAAGGAGCTGGAATGTTAATGCTAATGAGTATTTCAGCAAAATAGCCATTTAAAGGAGGTGTTTATCCAAAGTAACTGTAATGGTGAACTCACTAAATAATTTTTGTGTCATTTTAGGGGAAAAACCTACATCTTATCCAATAACCACCTGTGTAACTTGATCAGGTGCTGTATATGTGCTGATTTTTGGCTGTAGTAGGAATGTCTAAATTAAATTCTAAATAAAATTTCTATTATAAATTCTAAATAAAATTTTCATGAAGTGTACACTAGAGTGAAATATTTGTGGTCTTAAGTGGCTTATGCTCCTCAATGCTGCGTTTACAAAATACAGTAAAACAGCATTTCTTGAATAGTATTACAGCTCAACAAAATATAATTGCTGCTTAATTTTCATTATACCAGTCAGCATTGCATGTTCCTTCAGAAATCATCCTAATATAATGATGAATATTTTTGTGGAAATGTGATGACCCCTAAAATTAATACATTTTCAAAAGTACATGCAGCATTTAAATAGATAGTTTACCCCAAAATTACAATTCTGTAATCATTTACTCACCTTTCACTTACTTAAGTTTCTTTCTTCTGTTGAACACAAAAGAAGATGTTTTGAAAATGCTGGTTGCTGGGACTTACATAGTATGTTCTTTTATGTAGAAGTTAATGGGAACCAGCAACCAGAATTCATCAAAATATAATATTAATTATTATTATTTGTTGTTCAACATAAGAAATGAAGAGGCAATTTCCATTTTTTTGTGAATTATACATTTAAGGAAAATATTACATTGCACATTTACTGCATCCTTTCTTAATAGTTAAGTAATTTAAAATAAACAAATAAAATTCTTACTGACGTCAAACTCTTAAAAGAATACTGCTGTATATGTTCATCACAATGCAAAGAATTTGAAGTGGCCTTAGTCCTTCCTGAGAAATGTAGATCTATGCATTACATTAAATAAGTTGAATAAAGCAAGTTGAAAAGGCATTACATTGATGTATACTTTGTTTTGATGGGAAACTATTTGGTCAACATACAATTATTTGAAAATCTGGTTAGCAATGTATATAATAAGAAATTGAGTTCTGATATATTTACAGCTTGAAATTTACAAAATATATTTATGAAATGTGATCTTTACTTAATATTCTAATGATTTTTAGCATAAAAGAAAAATCTATAATTTTGAATAACATAAAACTGGTTTTGTGGTCCAGGGTAACAAATAGCAACAACAATAATAATTAAATGTATTAATTTTGACAGTAACAAAACAGAATTTTAGCACAGCATAACTTTTTTTTTTTATATAATAAAAACTCAATATATTTTTGGTTAAGGTATGTGTGTCACAGTGCTTCTGTCTGTCATCTCACTACTGATGGTTATAACCAACCCACAAGAAGGTAAAGGAACCACATTGTGCAAACTACACATGAATCTTCACCAACAAACACACTCAAGCTTTAACTCATCCTTCAGACCAGCATTAAACACACAAGCACAGCGGGACTTTAATGAGGCATACCAATGGAAACAGAGAAAAATCCCCTGGATGTTCCACAACAGCACATCCTGTGCTCTCTGCATATCTGTGTCCAGCAGAGCTGATCTGTTTGCTCAGTGGCTATCGAGTGGAAAAACTGACTCATGGTGCGGATCCGGAGCCACCGACACTATTGGCTTCACTGCTGAGCGGCCGCAACATAAACATTGATCCTTTCAGCAGCCCTGTGTCAGTTTCCCACTATGTGCATTGATGCAAACACATTTCCTGCTGAGGGAACACTAAATTCTTAGTGCTGATTCTCAATCCGTATGACTGAACTGGTGCTTCAGATAAATGCTAAGAAGGTTTTCAGCTGTGCTTAGCAGAATGTCTGGTAACATTTATTTTAATGGTCCCCTTTAGACATTTTGTTGACTGTAAGTAACTTTACAACTATATAGCAGTCATTAAAGTATTATTAGACTGTCTGTGTAATATCTACTTTATTTTGATTCTCCACCAACAGACATTCTAATAACTGTAACTCAGCAAATTAATCTACTAACTCTAACTAGTCTAGCATCTTGATTGCTGCTAAACATTACGGTTACTACGTAACCCTCGTTCCCCGAGGGGGGGAACGGAAATGCTATGTGGAAAAACTTCCACTATGGGGATTTCGTCAGAAACCAATCATCTGAAAGAGTAATAAAACGGGACAATTAAGTGCCAATGAATTGGCGGCGTCAGCGTACACAGCTGGCAGCAATCACAATTATTCGTGTATAAAGATGTCAGCCGTGCATAGCAAGACACCTTTTCTAGCTGAAGAGCCGAACTAAGCCGTCAGCTAAGGTGCAACCGCTTGTAGCGAAGGAACATAGCATTTCTGCCTCCCCCCTCGGGGAACGAGGGTTACGTAGTAAACGTAACGTTCCCCAGCGGTATGTATGGAAAACGCCACAGCGATTGAACCTTATCACGTCACTAGTGACAGGTTTGCCAGGCTCTCGGCGTGAGCGCACCATCATCACCAGAGACGCAGCCCTCCAACGTGTCCCCTGGCCCTAACTTACCTTACTTACCTGTGAAGCGCTTAAAGGCTTATTTATATTTTTGGGGAGTCATAAAAAATACACCTAGTTAAGTTTCTAGGAATTTTAAAATACGACAGTACGTTGGGAAAGTGTGCAGTCCTGATAGGGAGGACGCTGCGGAGGCCACCTGCTACCCAATGGGGAGACCTGGTGGCAAGAAGACATATGGACTAACCCTGAGAAGGGGGAGTACACATATGAAGGATGGTTAGCGGGGAGGGAAGACACGTGCCCGCCTAAGAGGAGGGAACTATACCGTGGCTGAGTGAAGCATATGGGATCGCCAGTGGGGATCGCTCATAGCAGGCACCAATACCCAGAACGCGGGCTGACCAAGTGGGCATGCCAACAACGTAATGGGCCAGGCACCTGACTCCTCCGCTGAGTCAGATGCTGGGGGCATCTGTATGCATTGGAGGAACTCTGTAGGGTTCGCCAAATGGGGAACTCAACTGAACAGAGTGGAAAAAGCGCACGTATCTCTGTGTTAGAGAGAAAGGCGCAGCAAGCGTGTTTCAACACTGTACCGAATTTCCTCATTCACTGGCGTATCCAGCACACGTGAGGAAAATCAGCTCCACTCAAAGGTTATAGACTCTTATGAATGTATTAGGTGTCGCCCAGCCCGCAGCTCCACAGATGTCTGTTAGAGAGGCGCCGCGTACTTAAGCCCAAGAGGAGGCGATACTCTTAGTCCAGTGCGCTCTCACTCCCGGGGGTCGTGGCTCACCCTGTCACAGAAGCGAGGGAGATGGTATCCACTCTCCAGTGGGCCAACCTCAGTATGGATACGGCACTACCCGTCTGCCGATCATAACAGAAAAGGAGCTGCCTAATGCGGTCACATAGCGCAGAGCGCGAACGGGACACAGCAAAGAAAGGGACTGGGTCTGCCTCCTCTGTGGGCAGCGCTTGCAGGTTCACTATGTAGTCTAAAAAAGAAGCGCTGTAGGAAACTCGGGCACCTAGGTGGGGCGGGGTCTCAGGAAACGTGAGAGTGGGCCGGCCTGAATTGCTGGCACACTTCGCTGACCGAAAGGCCTCCAGATACCCGACCCTCTTGGCCGATGCCAACGCGACCAGCAGAGCTGTCTACCTGGACAGAAATCTTAAGATACTGAGTCGAGTGGATCGAGCAGACCTTTCCTAAGAGAGATCTCCAAGTGGATATGAGAGGGGGACAGGATTGATTAATTATCCAGCGTCTGCGCCTCTGGGAACTGGATGATGAGGCGATGCTTTCCCAGTGCGCCGTCATCCCTGTGTCCGGCTGCACGGTTGAGCTCGCTGGGGAAAAAAATGGCACGCATCGATTTCAGACGGCGAGCTGAGACATGCGGCGAGAGCGGATACCCCCCGTGCGGTTGATATACGCCATCGTTGCCGTGCTGTCCATCCTGACCAGCACGTGTTTTCCCTCTAGCACCGGTAAAAAACGGCACAGCGCGAAATAGACTGCCAACAGCTCCAGGCAATTAGTATGCCAATGCAACCAGGTTCCTTCCACGGACCCGCAGCTGCATGCCTGCAACACACGGCTCCCCAGCGCGTACTGGAAGCATCCGTCAAACGACAACATGCCGGGACACTTGTTCTAGAGGCACACAGGCCTGTACAAACGCAGGGTCCGTCCTGAGGCTGAGGGCGCGGTGACACAGTGGAGTGACAGTCACCCGGTGCTTGCCCGCGTGCCATGCGCATCTGGGGACCCGATCGTGAAGCCAATGCTGAAGCGGTCTCATATGGAGCAACCCGAGCGGCGTGAAGCGGCTGCGGATGCCATATGCCCCAGGAGCCTCTGAAATAATATCAGTGGGACCACAGTTTTCCTGTCGAACTCTCTCAGACAGGTCAGCTCATGGTGATCGAGTCTAGCTGCAACCCGAGAAACAAGATGCTCTGCAGGGGGGCGAGCCTGCTTTTTTCTCGGTTGACCCGAAACCCTAACAGGTCGAGGTGCCGGAGCACCCAGTCCCTGTGCATAACCAATTGATCCCGCGAGTGAGCTATAAAAGCCAGTCATCGAGATAATTGAGTATGCAGATGCCCGCGAGCCGAAGGGGCGTTAGGGCATCCTCCACGAGCTTGGTGAAAACACGCGGAGACAGGGAGAGCCCGGAAGGGAGGACTTTGTACTACCATGCTCGACCCTCGCACGCAAACCGCAAAAACTGCCGGTGGCGCGGGAAAATGGAGACATGAACATACGTGTCCTTCAGGTCTATCGCTGCAGACCAATCCTGAGGACGAACGCACCGGGGGATGTGCTTCTGCATAAGCATTCTGAGCGGCTGCTTGTAAGGCAGCGGGTCAAAACGCGCAGAACTAGGATTGGTCATAACCCACCGCTCTTTCAGGGTACGATGAAGTACAGACTAATATGCACATACCTCATCTCGGCTGGAGGGACCGGCTCGATTGCGTCCTTTGCCAGGAGGACAGCAATCTCCTCGCACAAGACAGGGGCGGACACAGGGCTGACCTTGGTGTAATACATGCCCGTGAACTTGGGGGACCGTTTAGCAAACTGAATCGCAAAGCCGAGTCTAATTGTCCGATTGAGCCATCGTGACGGGCTGGGCCGCGCTAACCAGGCTGGCAGAGCCCGCGCGAGTGACATCATCGGTACAATCCCTGACGCACCAGCAGTGGGGCAGCACGGGATGGGAGAGCTCACCCCGGCAGGCGTGCGTCTCGAGGAAGAGCGGAAGATAAGAGGTTACTCTTAACTTCATCCCAAGAGCCCGCAGGGTGGCTGGGAGTGCGAGAGAAGGGAGCCCGTCCTCTGGCAATCACAGAGCCTGTTGCGAAAAGCACCGATCCTGCGAGCTGGAAGGCATAGCGTTCCATGCTGGCAGTGTTTGGGCTGTCACACCCGGATAAAGGAGGAATTGCTCTTATAAATTTTTGCTAGCCGTATGGCCATAAGTGATATGGGTGTCTGTGACCCTCTGCCAGGGAAAGAGCAATCCTTCTTTTCCTGGAGTGGCCCGTCTCAGGGACGCTTCGCGGTCCGTACCGGACTTAGCGGCGCCCTGAGGTGGGGGGCGGTGATCGTCTGTGGGGTGCTCGATGCTGCCGCATAATCGGTGGAACGGACAGGGCGGCGGAGCAGATTTTGGAGCCACAGACGAGCGACCTCGGTGAGGAGCAGCCAAAGTCGACGAGGAGACCGTTTTTTTTTTTTTTAAAGCCCGCCGATCGCACTTGACTGCTCTTTCACCGTGGTGAATTCCTGGGTGAACTCCCCCTCTGTGTCGCCAAACAGGCCACCCTGGGATATGGGTGTGTTAAGAAAGCGAACTTTGTCAACGTCACGCATATCTGCCAGGTTTTAGCCAGAGGTGGCGTTCCTGGACCACTAGTGTGCTCATCGTCCTTCCTGGGGCACTCGCAGCCGACCTGGTGTTTTCAGTACAAAGTCGGTTGCAGTGCATAAATTAAGCCTGGGTCGGAACCTTCCTCATGCCGCTGGGCCAATGCCTGCGCCAGCCATAGCAAGCAAAATGGAAGCAGCCTGGTCCGCAGCAGTGTAGGCTCTGGCCCCGAGGGACGCAGACAACCTACACGCTTTGGACGGGAGCAGAGGCTAATCACGCCAGGAAGGGGCACCACATGGGCAAGATTGACCGCGCTAGCACACTCTACCCTGGGATTAGCCTCGTACCCCCTGGCTGCTCCGTCATTGAGGAAGGTGAGGGTGAAGCGCACGCAGACCGGGCAGAAAAAGGTGCCCTCAGCGCTGCGTAAATTTACTGTGCACCTCCAGGAAGGAAGGGACGGGAGGCTTAGAGGGTTTCCCCTTCTTAACCTCCACATCACACCCCTAATCGGTCCGGTGGCGAAGCTGGGGGACAAGCCATCTCCAGCCTCGCCGCAGAAGCAGCCCGGGTTAGCACGGCCATCATCTCAGATTCCATATACGGAGCCTCGCTTACCACCCCTGAGGGAAGGAGCGGGTTCGAATTGTCATCGGAAAAGTGCACCTCCGATGCAGCGATGGTCATCTGATCCTCGGTGTCATCGAGTGAGAGGGCGATTATCCCGGAGGATGGAGTACTTCTCTCACTTGAAGCTTGGATGGAGCGCGCTGAGGAATGGGAGGTCCGCAAGCCCAAGGGCGGTGGATTGACCCCCACTATAACCCTCAGATCTGCCCGAGTGCCAACCGCTATTGCGGGGGACAACAGGTGTGGTTCGCTCTTTTGCAAGAGCGAGCCGCGATCTTAGCTGCGCAACAGACATGCCATCGCAGTGATGGCATGCGCTGCCCCCGAGCACCGCATTAACATGCTGAACCCCCAGACATGCAACACAGTGCTCGTGCCCATCATCCATGGACAGGGACTCTAGAAGGACCGGACCCAGAGAACGCCAAGGCAAGGGAGAATAGCCCAGCTCGACCGTCTGCCACTGCGTTGTCACACACTCTGGAACCGGGAGAAACAGCCTGTTCAAACACCGGCAGCTTTCTTGTTCTTTCTCTCTACCTCTCTCGAAGGAGGTTTGGAGGAACCCAAGGACTCTGTCAGTAGCGTGTTCGGCTCTGAAAGCGAAAAGGTGTCTTGCTATGCTCGGCTGGCATCTTTATACATAAATAATTGTGTTTGCTCCCAGCTGTATACGCTGACGCCGCCAATTCATTGGCATTTCATTGGCCCGTTTTATTACTTTTTCAGATGATTGGTTTCTGACGAAATCCCCATAGTGGAAGTTTTTCCTCATAGAATTGAAGTTCCTCTCCCGCTGGGGAACCAGGGTTGTGGTGTCTTAGTAGTACACTGATTGTAGTAGGCACTACATTTGAAATTTGAACTTACTTCAGGACTTTTAAAAAAGTAAGTTCTTTAGTTTGAATATGAGTAGTAATGAAATTCAGATTCAGATGCATCCACAATTTTCACAAGATCACAAGAAGTGTGACTGTACTTTCATTCAAAAATCCTCTTATGTGGCCCTTATAGTATAGTTATGTATCCTTCAAATGCACACTAGTTGGTCATTTGAATAATTTGTACTGTTGTTTTTCTTTGGAATACTTTAAATTCAGGCGCTACTGTTTTTTATGTACTACATAGTGGGGAAGTATGCTCAGGGCTACCATTGGATTTTGTATGCCTTCCATAACCAATCACATTACAGTCTTGACATCCATATATTTTCTGTCTTTGTTTTCTGATTGTGTGATGGTTAGTAACTGTTGCAGAGACCATAGAAATCAAAGGGAAGTGCCATACATATACATACATACATACGTCACATAATTGGTGACTAGACTAATAACGGTGACTAATAAAATGGCCTGGCATGCATTATTTATAATAATTCATTGATTTAGTGTTCTTTATGGATCCGTGTAATTAGGATCATTTCAATAATGTTGCTTTTAATAAATTAAACTTTTCAAAAACACATCAATACTTTACCATTTTAGTACATTGTTGTGTAAAGAGCCTCACGAAGTATAAAGCTGACTATGTCGTCTCTTCGGTTTGGCAGCATCTTGGTTAAAAAGATGTGTTTCAAGCAAACTAGCATGTGCTTTGACTTGCACTGAAATCTTCACTAAATTCACCTACACTCGAATGTGCTGACTCCTTCGTTACACTGAACATCCAATCAGAGCAATCGCTTTCTAACTGATGGTCTGTTACTGATTCAATATGCTGAATCAGGCAAACTGACAATGACGAAATATAACTAAAGCTGACGTGGAAAATACTGCAAAAGCTAGTTTGACAGATGCTCCCAATGTTGACTAACATACAACAGCCTGGCATGCAGTTGCAAAGTTTCATATAGTTAATAGAATGTCTAAAGTGCACCATCAACATAAAGTATGTCCTGAGTATTTCAGGAAAGTGCACTTATCAAACCACCAACGGGAATTAACAATTTGTTTATCTTTAACTGCTCCATTTATTGAGATTGCTATGATATGTCGCAGCACAAATAAGCCCCTTTCAACTGAGGTCTCAGCCTCGATGGCAATTTGCACTTTATTAATCAGTGCTTTTAAGTATTTTGTGGGGTTATTTTTCATTTCCTGTCCAAAAACGCAGCTCTCTATCTGATATGGCAGGAGCCCAACTGAAACAAACTGACAAGTTTTCCCTCAGTATCTGCGGCACAGAGGCCTGATAAAATCTTCAGCCCCGATTCCACACCACTCACCATGTGGGCCCTACCCAGAAAAGTTAGAGTTCACACTTGGTGTGATTAGAGGAACAAGATGAATGTTGAGTGTGAGAGATGGTGTGTATGGTTGTGGAGGCCTGAGGGAGTCCCACCCATGGAGAGGGAAGAGGACGAGCGGAGGAGGTTCTCGCTGACACTGCTTGCTCTGTTTGATCGCTCCAGTGCAAGAGACAGACAGTAAGACTCTATCGGATCAAAGCGTGCACTAATAAACCTACGCCATGTTCCCACACAGAGCATAGCAAACCAAGTCTGATACTAAGGGGAAGAACTGAGTTCACTCTTATTCTTAGTTATGAATGCCTTTCACTGTTTTCTCTGATGGAAAACTACCCAAAAATGCTACAGTCATACATGCAAGCACATTTAGAAAACACTTAGCTTCTATAATGTTATGTATTTCCAAGTGAAACAGGATATTCATTTATTCATTCATTCATTTTCCTTTCGGCTTAGTCATTTTATTAATCTGGGGTCGCCACAGCGGAATGAACCGCCAACTTATCCAGCATATGTTTTAGGCAGCAGATGCCCTTCCAGCTGCAACCCATCACTGGGAAACATCCATACACACTTATTCACACACATAGACAATTTAGCTTACCCAATTCACCTATAGCGCATGTCTTTGGACTGTGGGGGAAACCGGAGCACCCGGAGGAAACCCACGTGAACATGGGGAGAACATGCAAACTCTACACAGAAATGCAAAATGACCCAGCCGAGGATCGAACCAGCGACCTTCTTGCTGTGAGGCGATCGTGCTATCCACTGCACCACCATGACGCCCGAAACAGGATATTCAGTGAGGAAAATGAAATGTAGAGCAGAACTTGATTTTATCTGCAGGCAATTATTTGCTTCATGAAAAGTGGGCATTCATCAGAACTGCAAAGACTGCAAAGAAGACAAACAATTTCTTTCCTTTGGAAGAAGACACTTTGGCAAAATAAGATAAGTAATCTACATTAATGACATAAATAGGGGATTGTTTTGAAATTTTATTGACTTAAGGGCATTTTGATTGCTTGGGACCTTGGGAAGTTTAATTGTACTCAGTATGTGCCTGTAGAGTTTCAACAAAGGTTTGTATATTTCACAAGTGCTATTTAATACTGTTCCTAAATGCTTTTTTTTTTTTTGTCAAGTTTTTTCCCCAGCCAAGCTAAAAGAAATCAAAAGATATAATTTGTGATATGCTATCAAATTTAGTTTTACTTTAGCTTTTTTGGATATACTGGATTTACAAGGAATGGGTTTGAGAAAAATGCTTATAGTTGTTGTTTTCTATAATAATCTGAAAACATATCAAAATATAAATAAAATTATACATGATACATAATTTGCACATATATACATAATACATGGATGATATACATTTTTTTCGTATTTCGTATAACTGTCATTTTATGAAAGAAAAAAAGAAGACAAATCTAAATGACAAAATATTTATTTGAAATCTGAAAGCACTGTCATGTGTGGTTTTCATAATAATAAAAGTTTTACAGAATGTCTTAGAAACTGAGAATAAAGTAGTCTCTTAATTATTCCATATCTGTAAATATAATGGAAACAACAGCTGTTGGCTAGAAAAATTAGCTATGTTCTCTGAAAAGTCCTAAAAGTGTCATGCCAGTGAGTAGCATTGTGTTTCTCAACAAAACAACGCACAAACTTTCCTAGCTCTTCAACTGAGCTTGCAAAATGTTACTTTCTCCCAACTAGAAATGTCATAGCATGATGTGTTGAATGTTGTGATGATAACAACAGTCAGCCCACTGACTCCTTCAAGGTCTTTAATACTTTGCCAAAAAGGATTTATGCATCAAGCAGATTTGAGCCTCCATGTAAGCAGTCCAAGAGACAGTTGGGACATGATAAATAACTCCCATAACAGCCTATGAAAAACTGTGGACAATAGTGGGAATCTCCACCGTAGACGATAAAGCGCTTACATGTTTAGAAACACACAAAAACTCCTGACAGCCATGCAATAGAAGTGATCTTCAGTCTTAGAGTTGATTATTGTTGAGCTGTAAAAAGGGAATGATGAATGTTTCTTTGACATCAGAAACCTCCTGGCCTCCTGGACTGGCCATTTAAAACCAATTTTACAAACACATATAGTATGTTACCATCGACTTTTGTTCTTTAGGGCCTGGTTTCACAGACTAAGTCAAGATTAGGCCACAGTCCCCACATAAAAATTACTATAGTAATTTATAGTAAACACTATAGTGTCTTTTAACCTATAGTAAAGTGTATTGTACTGTATATATTATAGTATTAAAGCAATATTTGTTAATGAAGCATACTGTAGTATTAAATATATTGAAGTTATAAACAGTAATAAATGCTGTAGTATACATTTTTAAAAACATTTTTAGTAAATGGTGCTGTATTGTAGTATAATACACCCCAAAACTGTAGAAAACTGCAATTGGGTAATTTGTTAATAATAGTTGATGCATTACCACAGCGAAGACTGACCTCAACAGATTAATTTGAGTACTTTGCTATTGTTTTTACTATACATTTCTGTAATATTTTCATGCAGCAATGGTGACAGAACGTGCTCGAGAACTGGAGAAACTAATCTAAAATATTGGTCACTTCTAAATAATGAAAGCATTGTGAAGTGTGTACAGATGCAAATATGTTATTAATGATACATTTGCAACTTAAATTCCAACTTGAATCCTATGCACAATTTTTAAACTCATGCATCACACCGTTAAATTTTTTTTTAGAAATGCACCAAGCAAATCAGTGATTCTTCCCATTCCTAATAGTAACATTTACCAAAAGAGATCCCCACAAATGGATTTTCACTAGTCTCCACTGACCTTTATTCATTTTAAATGCATTTTTAGAATTAATAATTACAATCAGACAGCTAAATCTATTTTACCAGTATAAACTCCAATTGTATACCAGTAAAGAGAGTTCTCTAATTGATCTCTTACTAATAAAAATGCAATTACAAATATGTGTGTGAAACAACAGCTCACATCAAAACTCCTGACCGTCATCTAAGTGATCTTCAGAGCTGATGATTGTTGCTCTGTAGGAAGCGAATGAGGAATGTTTTTTTGACATCGGAGACCTCCACGTCCCGGCCCAAAAGGGAAACGAGGGTGGAATCCGGGGGAACGGCTGGGTGTTTTTGTGATCAGGGGTCTTCCTGGAAACTTATACACGTCCACATTCCTCGGGTCAGAGGCGCAGTGGCTGGTCAGGTTGATATGAAAACACAACGCTTCCTGTGGACACCCTAACCTGAAGAGAAATGGATGTTTTTTCATTCAGAAGCCTATGACAAGATGTCAAAGGAGGATGACTCTGCCCTGATTATCAGCCTCTCGCTGGCTGGAAGGAAAAAAACTCCTCCCAAAATATGGCCCCTCGCCCTGAGATAAGGTCTCTGTGTTTATCTTGGCTTACAATTAAAAACATGGCAAAGCTTGATTGATTGTCTTATCTCAGCTTGTCTGGTATACATGTATGTAGACAGTTTATGAATGACTGAACATGTGATCCCTTGAGCTGTTCAAAATCTATCATGCAATGTACGGACTGGCCATTTAAAATCAATTTTATGAACTGTCAGTATGTGTTGTCACAGGCTTTTTATTGTAATAGAGTAAATACAAAACTTTAGGTGTGATTGTAAGCTATTTTGGATTAAATTGCCTAAATCAGTTTCTACTAGTAACATTTACCCTTAGAGAGCTTTACAAATAAATGTAATCTGCAATAGCTGAATTTTGACTAGTAATAATCAGACAGCTCTATAAAAAAATTCAATAAGAGAGCATTTTTACTAGTAACAATTCCAGTGAGGGAACTGTCTAATTCCCTGTCTAACTGTCTAAGTAAAATGCAATTACAGAGTTTTAAAGTTACATTTTTACTAGTAAAAATAATCACATCAAAAATCGGTTAGATTGCAGTGCTATACTGTAAAGATGTAGCTAAGTTTTTCTCTCAATGGCAGAATAAACATGCAACTAAACAACTAAAACTAAGCATGAGTTTTACATTATTAAACAGAGAGAAAACCGTTTCAATGTTGCTTTTTTAAAATTATATTTGTATTTTTACTATCAAGCAGTTCTTCTGTGTTTGTTTTTATTTAAAGACATCTGACCTTGATGGACTATAAAGAGGAAATCAACCGAAGATTTACATATCAGTCAAGGCAGAGACTCAAAGCCACCCCCATGTTTTACACCATCATTACATGACCACGAACCAATGGTAGTTCAAAGGTTTTAATCAGCCAAAGCCTGAAAGCCTTAAACTTTTGACATACCAAATGGTTTTATTATAGTAAAGATATGGCACAAATTGCAACAATGGATTTTGGTTGATTGATTGCCATTTTTAAAAGCATGGTTTTGCTACAATTGCCATGGATCAACTAGTTACTACAGTTATGCATTACCTACAATATCCTTAGGATTTTTAAAACCATAGTCAATATTTTGTGAGGCCTAATTTTAATTGACACATCACACCCATTTGTTCTCTCATTTTGTTTGAATTATCCAGAGGCCTTTACACATTCACACTCCTCCACTGTCAGTTTGTGTGATTTAGCTGTGAAAAACAGCACATGTGAGCACACTCCGCAATAAAGCAGGCTGAAGTTTATAAAAGAGGCCTGAAGTGTGTCAGATAACAGACCCACTGGCTACAGCTGCCACTTGCAGCATATAAAAGAGGCCCATATGACCTCTGACTGACTCACTTTTTCAAGAATTTTAACGTCCATAGGATAACATTTTAAAAAATGCTGCAGCAAGGCTCCCTTCGACCTCTGGCTGAAGTTGACCTTCAGAATCCAGACACTGCAATTCAATTCCATTCATTCAATTTCTTTTGTGAAGTGAGAATTGATCATTTAAAGGAAAACTTTATCCACAAAACTTTATAGCGTTTCTGAGAATTTTCTGCTTTTTTTTAGCTAAACATCATTACTTTGTGAATAAAATTGAGAAAATGCATAATAATTTTTTTTTTCTTGTTAAAGGCCATGATTTGCCTCAGGCAGCAGATTATTTGCTCCAAAAGAGAACAAAGAAGGAATTTATCTTTTGAACCATTTAATCCACACAGATCTCTTAGACCACCATGAAAACCAGTAAGTACTGCCTGTCTACATCTTTGCCTCCATGAAAAAAATAAGTGACTGCACTCAAAATACTAAGACCTAAATTATTGATTATTTATGATTTTGAATCACACAGTTTTGGTTTTAACATAAGATAATAAACTTAAGGTGATACATGTCTGTCAGTCATAAATGAATGATGACTACATGCATACATTTGATTTCATTTCAATAATCACATTGTCAAAATGTATTCATTTAGATGGAATCATGACATCTGTTTGTTTAGATTTTATTTTTTTTAACATGTTATCAATGTAAAAGCATGAACGTGGGAAGATATGACTAGCTGTGAAACAAGTATTATTCAGCTACTTAAACTGTATGCTATTGAAATCAATAGGATTTATCACTGATCAATATAAACGCCTGGTTATTGTTCGTTTAAAACACATTAAATTATGTTTCTATGTTCTGTGTAATTCAAATGAGGCCAGCAATGGTTTGGTTACTCACATTTATATAAATTACCTTCTTTTTTTTTTAGTAAATTATGACATTTGATGAACCATCCATTTAAGTTTACTATGTTGTTTACATTAAATCTCTGCTATTCAAAGGTATAGAAATATTGAATGCAATTCTGACAAATGATTGTTAAATTTAGGCTTAGATATATTTGAATATGTGCAAACAAACCTACAATCTACAGTAGATAACAAAGCAAAGTCATATATCCAGAGAAAGAGTATTTTGTAGGTCTGAGATTGGTTGAAATCAATCCAGACTAAAGCTGAATGATCATACAAGGCTAAAGTTTTTTGACTTGACCTGGGCGTTTCACTCAATAGCTAAAGTTCAAGACTTGGCCTGGTCTATTCAGAGGCCGGACCAATGCTTTGCTAAACTCTCTGCACTCTTTGACCAAAGGCTCAGCTAACTTCATGCATCAACAGCCTGACAGATGCACTGCAAAAAATAAAGCAACGCATACACCAGCCGAGAACCATGACAATCCAAACAATAGCATTTGTTGAGCAGTCACAAAATGCTGCCTGTTTTCTGCTTCAGTTCATGATTTACAGGTTCCCTTAATCGATCATGACCCTGTCCTGATGTTGTTGCTTTTCTAAACTAGTATTTGTAGAGCAATATCTGTGGAGTAATTATATGTCATAAATTATATGACAAAGTCATGACAACAAATGTTTTTATGTTACTTTAACTTATTTGTATGTTCATTTGTAAGTTGAGATGTCTAGAAAAGTTCATTTGAATTAACTACAATATGCTGCAAGCAAGAATTTTTATAATAGTGGTCAAAATACCTTTGACAAGACGACTTCAACATTACATTTTGCCATCATCAACAAAAAATACTGATTACATTGCTCAACTGCTTTACAATGCTGTCATGTTACATTGTGATCTGAAATACACAATTAAAAAATATTAAAAATCCAGTACTGGATACTGATACTGCATTATTAGGCGTCGCCACCGTGGAATGAACAGCCAATTATTCTGGCATATGTTTTACACAGCGGATACCATTCCTTCCGCAACCCAGCACTGATACAACCCTCAGTGCTCGGAAACTCTCCTACACACACTACGGCCACTTTAGTTCATCAAATTTACCTATACTACATGTCTTTGAATTATGAAGGAAACTGGAGCACCTGAAGGAAACCCACACAGACACTAGAAGAACATACAAACTCCAAACAGAAAGGCCTCCTGGTCCAGCCAGGACTCAAACCAGCAACCTTCTTGCCTTGAGAAAACTGTGCTAACCACTGAGCCACCGTGCCACCCTAATCAATATAAGTTCCATGTATTATGAATCAAAAATGACTGTTTATTATATATTTAATGCAGTACAAACGGCCCTTGCTGCTGTTATTTCCATGCCATTCATCTTTAATTTTGAGATTATATCCGTACTACTTACCACTAGAGTTTAACAGTTGAGTTTTAAAATATTTGAATCCATTCAGCCAATCTCCAGGTCTGGTGGGAGCACTATTAGCTTAGCTTAGCTTAGCTTAGCATTAATCATTGAATTGAATTAGGCCATTAGCATCTCGGTCAAAAATGACCAAAGTGTTTAGATAATTTTTCTATTTAAAGCTTGACCTTTCTGTAGTTACATTTTGTTGTAAGACCAATGATTTTTTTTTTTTTTTTTTTACATTTTCTAGGTCAAGATGTTCTGGAGTAATAATCATGGAAGTTTACTGTTGTATCATGGCTGCAGCAGGCACAATAATTCAATTCAATTCAATTCATCTTTATTTCTATAGCGCTTTTACAATGTAGATTGTGTCAAAGCAGCTTCACATAGAAGATTATAGTGAATTGGAATGGTGTCCGTTCAGTTTTTAGAGTTTAAGTTCAGTTCAGTGTGGTTTAATTTTCACTGCTGAGAGTCCAAACACTGAAGAGCAAATCCATCGATGCGCAGCTCTACAGGTCCCGAACCATGCAAGCCAGTGGCGACAGCGGCGAGGAACGAACTTCACCAATTTGCGAAAGTGAAGGAAAAAAAACCTCGAGAGAAACCAGGCTCAGTTGGGCACAACCATTTCTCCTATGGCCAAACGTCTTGTGCAGAGCTGCAGTCTAGGCGCCGGAGGCTGGTGAACGCTGGACGTCAGAGAAGACTCGTCTTTCACTGGGGTCTCACAGGAATCAGTCCTTTTCTCTCCACTCCTCCATGACCACCACAGCAGCTCCTCAGGATACGGCCCGGTCTGGGATTATGGAAACCTTGGGGTCATCTCTTCACAGGTCTTGGATTGCATTAGTGGCACTGCATAGTCTCTGGGGGCCTCGGGATGAGTATCCCCAGGTGGAAATAGAGAATAAAGAGAATAATTAGCGTAGCTGCTGTTCATAGTGTATATAAACGAGATGCAAAAACCTGCGTGGAGCAGATTCATGCATCATACCGTTATGCAATGCATTGAGTGTATGCTTTACTAAAAAGATAGGTCTTTAATCTAGTTTTGAACAGAGAGAGTGTGTCTGAGCCTCGAACATTATCAGGAAGGCTATTCCAGAGTTTAGGAGCCATAAATGAAAAGGCTCAACCACCTTTACTCGACTTTGCTATTCTAGGTACTACCAGCAGCCCTGAGTTTTGAGATCTTAAAGAGCGGGTTGGATTGTAGCGAGACAGAAGGTTGGTTAGATAAACAGGTGCTAAATTATTTAAAGCTTTATAGGTAAGAAGCAATATTTTATAATCAATACGGAACTTAACAGGCAGCCAGTGTAAGGAAGATAAAATTGGGGTGATATGATCATATTTTCTAGACCTGGTAAGAACTCTGGCAGCTGCATTTTGTACTAGCTGAAGTTTATTAATAGAGGATGCTGGGCAACCAGCGAACAGAGCATTACAGTAATCCAGCCTAGAAGTCATGAAAGCATGAACTAGTTTTTCTGCATCTGAGATGGATAGCATACTTCGTAACTTAGCAATATTTCTCAGATGAAAGAAGGCTGTTTTTGTGACATGGGAGATATGATTTTCAAAGGTTAAATTGCTGTCTAGTATAACACCCAGATCTTTTACAGTAGAGCTAAAGCTAACTTTGTGTCCCTCTAATTGCAGGTCGAGTTGTGAGATCTGCTGTGTACAGGATTTAGGCCCAATAAGTAATAATTCTGTTTTGTCTGAATTTAAGAGAAGGAAATTGTTGGTCATCCAGTCTTTAACATCTTTAATACATTCAGTTAGCTTAGACAGTTCAGACGTCTCATCAGGTTTTGTTGAAATATATAATTGAGTATCATCTGCATGGCAGTGAAAGCTGATCCCGTGTCTTCTTATAATGTCTCCCAGGGGTAGCATGTATATTGTAAACAGCAAAGGGCCTAAAACTGATCCTTGAGGCACCCCATACTGTACTGGCCTGACCTGAGAAAGCTGTCCATTTATATTTACAAACTGGTAACGGTCAGTTAAGTATGACTTAAACCATTGTAGAGCCTGTCCCCGGACACCTGTAGAATTTAAGCGATCTATGAGGATATTGTGGTCGATGGTGTCAAATGCAGCACTGAGATCAAGTAAAACTAATAACGAGAGTAAATCGTTGGTTATTTTCACTAATGCGGTTTCTGTACTGTGATGAGGCCTGAAACCTGACTGAAACACTTCAAAAACATTGTTCATCTGCAGAAAGGAGCATAATTGGGCAGAAACAACTTTTTCTAGTATTTTAGACATAAATTTTTGACAATAATATAACGCAGTGCCTGAGTATAGTTCTGAATCATCTCTCACAAACTCCATGGTTGCAAGATTTTCAGGTGTTGTGTAATATCATTGCGCCTGCTGCAGTCATGGTACAACAGTAAAGTTCCTTGATTATTATGTTCTAGATTATATATGCTAAAGGTCTAATCTGATTCAATGATTTATGCTAAGCTAAGCTAAAAGTGCTCTTGCCAGACCTGGAGATTTAAAAAAAAAAAAATAATTTTTATTGTTGCCTTTAAAGAATGTATTTAATCCCATATGTTTAGCAGAACATATTTGGTATTAATTTGGTTAGTGAATCTGAAAGTACTTGTATTGTTTATGCTCCAGGTCAGCAGCACTGTACGGTTAACTTTAGCACAATCACAGTATATGATTAATATAGTAAAAATCTAATAAAACTCATCCCTCACCCCATTTTTCCTTCTCCAAAGTTGTTTCAAGCATCGTAATAAAACATTCAGAAGTTATCTGCCAAAAAGCAGTTTGCATGTTATCCTCGGTCTTCTGTTTTTGTTTGTTGCTTCTAAATCATGACATATTTGGCATTGAGTTATGGAATTTGTCTGCTCTTGTGGGATTTCTGATTGTTTTAACCAAGTCAGAATCAATATCTGCACAAACTCAAGCTGTGGCTGTCACGTCATACTTTTCTTGGTTGCAGTCTTTGTGGATCTTATATTTAATGATCGACACTAGGAACAACTTAGGAAATATCTGGCCAGCATTGAAAAAGTTCAAAGAACAAGCAACTTTTTTATCCTTATCTTGTGTGTGGGGCACCTGTGGTTTTGAAGTTGGGCTTGTTTGTGGCCAGTGAATTCCTTGGCTCCTTGTGTAAAGCCATGCCAGTGATTTCAGAGGGTGAGTTTAGTGCTGCAGGCCCCCAGCAGGGTCCCGTCTCCTCTCAGACTGGCCTGCTGTCTGCCACAAGTGCCATTAGCCCACCAGCGCTCTTCAGCTCCTTAATATGTTAAACAGAACACAGGGAAAGTTTTGATGCTAAGACTGTCAAATTATTTTTAACAGCAATACAGGCACATCTTTAGACAATTATAAGTGTATTAATGGTAAAAGATGTACTGTTCACTGAGATCAGTTACTTTACCTTACTTCTTTAAAAAGTGAGTAAACCCATTACCTTAAAAGCAACAAGTTGATTTGATTAAAAAAAAAGTCAGTAAACCCATTGACTTAACGTTTATAATTATGCACATAGTTTTTTTTTAAACTTAATTATAAAGCAATGAGTTTTACTGACTTCACTTTACTCTTTTTTTAAGTGAAGACAACTAATCACTCCTTGGACTACAAAAAAACAACAACTGTGCTTGGATGTGGTCAGTGGAGTCAATGGAAGTCAAGGGTGTATTAGGTATCTTGGACTACAAAAAAAAGAAAGAAAAAAAACTGTGCTTGGATCAGTGAAGTCAATGGAAGTTAAGGGTGTGCTCACACTTGGTTTGACGATATTAAAATGAATTCTGCTGTAATTTTTCTGTTACTGTGAACTCCAATGAGGTAAAAAATTAAGGAAAGACGGGCCAAAAACAAGACATGACGTTAGAAGAATTGACAGAATTAAAAGAACAGAAATCTTGTTTTTCTATTCAATGTCACAGTAATGACCTTTACAGTGCAATACAGATACAGAAGCGTGGTTGACAGAGGAATTCATGGTGCTGCTTTGCCTCTTTTATACACTTTATAAGCTCTTCACGAGTTTTCAACTGATAAAAAAAAAATAAACATCACAAGCATGCATATACAATGAATGCATTCAGTTTGGTTGTTCTGGACATACTGTTTTCTTTGTTTTGTATCTTTAGATTTGAACACAAAAATTACAGTGTGAATGGTAAGTGCACCAGGTTTAAAGATTGATTGATTGATTGATTGATTGATCGATCTTGGACCAGACCAAATGAGAACCAAACTAAAACTGAGAACACTGTCTTAATACGAATGTCAATGCATTATTTAACAAAATACAACTAATACTAATATAAAGCAATATCTTTCAAAAGATGTTTTAGAATTTAAACTATAAATTAGCAGATATGCTACAAAATTAGGACAAGAATTACATGGAGACAATGTGCTAGGCAGTAAATAGTTCATGTAATATATTAGTTATTCCGTTTGTTTTATGTTTTTTTTTAAATGTATAAAATGTTAGCACTAATACTAAAAATGTTATACTAAAAATGAGACCTGACATATGTTAAATCAGAACAAAATTCAATTGTTAAAAATGGAACATATTTAGTTGTTTTACGTTTTATATACAATGCATGAAACCTAAAATATAAGCTATAAATGAAATGTCAGACTTCAAAAAAAACATACAAATATTCTAGTAAAAAAAAAATTCTCAATCATTTTATGTAATGCTCATGTTGATATATGTCCTCAGTGTCCAAATAGGTATTTTATTATTGCTGTATTTTATTCATTCAAATTTTTAATGACACCAACCCACTTGGAAATCACGAGTAAATTCATCAGCCAAGTCCTTTAAACACATAATAGATTTTAGCTTTGACAGCCTGTAGGCTCTTATTTCTGACTAGGGTTTATGAAGCTATGTAGAGCTGGAAGCCCTTATATTGCTGGTCTCCAAGAGTATTCACTCTTGCTGTCATGGCAACAGGTTACCATAGACACAGGCCAGTTTGTGCGGTTTTGTGCAAGTTCTTCTCTATTGTATGATTGTCCCACCATAGCGCCACACTTTCCCCTGGGGTCTTTCCCCATACAACATCTGTCCCTCTCTGGGCCCGTCCCACATGCCCCGCTCACCTCTCCCATGAAAGCTCGGTCACTCACACCTGCTGAGAGGGTCAGAGGTCCTCCTTCAAGCACGCACACATTACTGCTGCTTTGCTTGACTGCAGCCGCCGTCATCCAATCGTGACCCTTCGCATTTGTCTCTCCATTGGAGGAGAGTCTTCCATGGGCCGTGTCAAACTCAGCAACTAATAACTCAAAAGTGGGCTTGTTCACATGCTTTCTCATTCGTCTGGATATCAGAGGCACTGCCAGCAATGGATAACAGCCCGGTTGACCGCATTACACAGAATGCAATTTGTACTCTCATTTTCAGGATGTGCAAACTAAAGACCAAAGTACTGAAAACACTTTCTAAAGGAAAGTCTTTGAAATGAACGATGACCATAAGAGGATTACATTTTTGGCTGCTTTGATCTACGGCATTGGTGGCCTAAGTCAATATGAAATAATGAAGCGTTTCTGATATTAATGGTTAATTTTGTGCACTGCGCACTCTTGAAAATAATGGATGTAAAAGAGCTTTTTTGGTTCCTCAAAGAACCTTTAAACTGGAAAATTGTTTTTTTTTTTTTTCTTACATTTTTTGTCTTGTTTGTAGTCCAAATATCGCAAAATTCTTAAATCAAGAAGCAATTTTCTAGACAAGTAAAAAAATATTGTCTTGCTTTCAGAAATGTCAATATTTAAGTGAGTTTTTCTTTAAAACAAGCTAAATAATCTGCCAGTAAGGTAAGCAGAATAATGTTGTTTCAAAGCAAAACCCATTGGCCAATTTAGTTTATTCAATTCACCTATACCGCATGTCTTTGGACTGTGGGGGAAACCGGAGCACCCGGAGGAAACCCACACGAACATGAGGAGAACATGCAAACTCCACACAGAAACGCCAACTGGTCCAGCCAGGACTCGAACCAGCAACCTTCTTGCTGTGAGGCAACAGTGCTAACCACTGAGCCACGCTATGTGCACATATATGTTAGCAAAATACATGTTGATATATTTATAAAAATATATATGTGCATGTATTTATAAAATAAATGTTAAAATGTTTCAGATGATCAAGCAAATTTAAATATTTGTCAAAGATCAAAGATAACACAAGTAAACACATCATGCAATTTTGAAATATGCCTGAATTACAACAAATCTGCAAAGAAGAGTGGGCCAAAATTCCTCCACAGCTCTTTAACAGACTCATTGCACGTTATTGAAAATGCTTGATTGCAATTGTTGCTGCTAAGGGTGGTCCAACCAATTATTAGTTTTAGGGGCAAACACTTTTTCACACAGAAAAAGGTTTCCCTTAATGATAAAAACAAATTGCCCAATGACAAGAGATAATATAGATTGTGCCACCAAACACATTATAACTAAAGTAATGAGCCTGGTTTAAAAATATAAGGAGTAGAAAATACAGATATTTCTGTAAAAATGTAATGAGTAAAAGTAAATAGTCAGAAAAGACCTAGGCCAGCAAAGTAAAGTATTTGTTACTTCCCATCTTTGGTTATAGTTACTATTGGCAAAGGTATTTTTTAACATGTTTGCACCACAGGAACTGAAAATGAATTTAGTTATAGGAACTCTACTTTGGGGAAATAAATTAGCTCCTGTTTCAGAGTAGTGTTGTCACGATACTGGAATTCGATACCAGTCGGTACTGACATTTTAAAAACGTCCATTTCCCGTGAACTTTTGAGGGCTGTTGAGCGTGTTCTTAAACAGTGCTCAAATGTTAGTGGGAAATGGCCGTTTTTAAAATTTCAGTACTGATTGGTATCAAATTCCAGTATCGAGCAGGGTCTAACCCAGCACAATAGGAACTACAATGACAAACTACAAGCAATGATTCTGTGTGTTCACATCTTTTGAGGAACTAAATTAGCTCCTACTTCAGAAAAGGGCCTAACCTTTATTGAGTTTTACATCTGAGAGACATTGGCCTGGTTTAGACACAAACCAAGCAATGCAAATACAATTCAAGTGCATGTGCATGGTTTGAAGCATGTACATGTACTGTGAGCTTTACTTTAAACAGTACATGCACTGCTTGATGAACAAAGTATTTTCTGTAGGCTATGTAGTTCATCTGATTGTAGTAAAGCTGAAAACACAGGCCGCATCTGCTGCATGGAAAGAGTGTGACCCCTGTTGCTCATGCTGACGTCCCTGTAGGAATGACCCATGCAAACCCTCTTCAATCTGTCTGAACATTCCTCCATGACGGACAATAGCGGCTCTCACTGACTCTGGCAGATGGCTCGCCTCGGGCTCTCCAAGCCAAGCCTCTTTTGTTTACCCCTGGGCACACACTATCAGTCATCCTTTTCACTCTTTTCCTGTCACTCCGAGCACCATACTGGGAGATGAGCTATAGATCTTATCTTGGGACACGTCATCATACAAAGAGCAGAGGCTCTTCTGAATTTGTAGGTGCTGCCTAAAGTCATGAGCCAATGAAGAGAGACTGGTCAGAGTGATGGCAGAGAGCCACTGGTGCTGAGAATATAATGCTTGTGTGTGGCTGGCTGGATGCATGCACGGCTACAGAGATTAGCAAATGCTAAAGATGTTTTTATTGATACTTAACTGTGGTATAGTGACCTTTTTTTTTTTTTTTTTGAGTGTGTGTGGGTGGCTCACTTGGGAAAAGTAGATATGCATGAATAAAATACAGTCTAGTAGGTTTTCATAAAAGCATAACATTTTTAGTGTTGGTCTGAATCCAATAAATAATTATTTCAACAGACCAAGCAGGATCCCAAACCCAGATAGCTGTGAAAAAGAACAAAAAAGTGAATTAATGATTGAATGAATATAAAAACAAACAAACAAATTAATTAATTAATAAAATTTTTGTACTTATATGCTTTTATTTACCAAGAAATTAGAAATATTTACATTTTTAATACAAACTATATTATTACACTAATACACTGATATTACACTTATTACATTGATGGATATTTTAATTGTTTGTTTATATGTACTTTTTTTAAAGCTTCATCCAACATCTGCAAAATCATAGGGGGTCATATGACTCAGTTTTAATAAGCATGATCCATCTGCTGGCATTATATTTTATTGCTTCAGCTGAGAGTATGATAACATCAGACGTTTGAAGAGGAGGCTGTGGAGAAGCGAGACCTCTATTCCCCTTTGGTCTTTACTGGCACATCACTCTCTCACTGCCAGTTTGCAGTAAAAACATGAGGGGAAAAGTTAGTCACTGTGGTTAAGTTGTGTCATGACTACATTCACCACAGACTTAAAAGCCAAAAAAGCATCCAAGTTCCCTAACCGTCTGCTGGGAAATTAGCATAAAGCTGTTCTCAAGTAAAGGGAAAAAAGCTTATTCAGTGTTTGTAGTGACAGCCTGCGCTTTCTTTAACACATCTGCTGTGTGCATGTCCGTACAGCTCGTGAACAGGTCTCCTTTCTTTGGACCTGAAAGAAATGTCCCACCCTCTGATAGATAGCCTTCATTTAAATCAAAATAGCCTCCCGCCGCATGAGAGAAAGGAGAAGCACCACTCCAGCACAGGCCCTAAAAGACGCCTTCTCTCCCAGAAGAAAGAGCTTTCTTAACCAGCCTGATACTGAGCCTAATCACATACAGACAGAAAGAAAAGAGCTTTATACGCCTTCTTAAAGCACAGATCCTCTGCTTTAACATGTCTGCCATGACACACTGTAAACAGCCACAATAAGACAAAACAAAACAAAACAATGCTATTCACTTTTTTTTCTTTACACTCCATGATGCTGTGTGTGAGTTATGGGCAGCAGCTTCAGTTAAAGGCAGTTCGCGGAAAAATAAAAAATAAAAACATAAGAACTCATCATTTACTCATGTGGTTTTAAACCTTTATGAGTTTCTTTCTTCCTTTGAACACTAAAGAAGATATTTTCAAGAATGCTGGTTAATGTTACCCATTGACTTAATAGGGAAACATACAATCAAATAGGTTTTGAACAAGTAAAGGGGTGAGTAAAGGACAGAATTTTCATTTTTAGGTGAACTGAACATTAAATTGTACTGAAATTGTATTATTTTTCTCACAGTTACAATAAAAGCCAGCTTATCAGAATTAGTAAATTACTTTCGGCAGTTAAAAAGTGTAATATTATATTTATGATGAATAAAACTCAGTTTTCTCAATGTATATAAGCACAAACTTATCATTTAAAATACTTTGAAGCACATCGTAAAAAGCGATTAGTCCTTTTACATTAAAAAGTGAATAAACCATTTGCCTTAAAAGCAAAAAGATGACTTTAATTAAAAAAGTGAGTAAACTCATTGGAATTTTGAACTGTTAAGTTCATGATTATGCATAACTGTTAACTGTCATGATTATGCATAGTTCATTTACTTAACACTTTTAAAGCAATGGGTCATTTTTTAAAGTCAAGTCAACTAATCACTTCATAAGCAATGGATTTAATGACTTCTTTTATGTAAAGTCAACTAATCACTTTAAAAGAAATGGGTTTAATGACTTATTTTAAGTAAAGTCAACTAATCGCTTCAAAAGCAAAGTGTTTACTCAACTAAAGTCAACTTTTTTTACAGAAGTCAAGTGCAAAAAAATGTGAATAAACACCTTCATTCTACCACTTCCAATAAATTTGAAATGAATTCAGGCACTGGTTGAACATAATGCGAGATAACAAGGTTTGGCAGGTGGGTTTTCATTCGATAGGCTCAATGCAGGAATAGGAACGATGATGTAAGACAGTTGGGAATCAGAGGCTGGAAGCGCCAGCTTGAATCATGGATACAAAACCAAGACCATGTCGAATGCCATGAAGTTGTTCTAACGGGAGTTCAACCAAGGAAAACAAAAGACTGGATAAACTGAGATTATGAAAATAGGTCTTATGAAATATCTGATTTAAAGGGACAGTTCACCAAAAAAAAGAGTAAATGTACTTCATTGCAATCCTTCAAACCTTCATCTTTTTTTCTGTTGAACCTATTTTGAAGAATGTTGAAAATAGTTTTTGTTACTATACTGTAGCTGTCAATATTAACTGGTTTCCACTATTCTTATATATACAGTAGAAACATAAACGTTTAAAATGAATGGAACCACATGAGCGCAAGTAAATAAGTAAATTTGGTCTTCATTTTAATATTTTCCAGGTCGGATATTCTGTATATTTCACAGTAAAAACTGATGTTTTGTTGTTGTTTTTAGTTTCATCCTCATGATCTGGTATGAGGGAACGTAATAAGGCCATATAAACAGACCGGTTTATCTAGGTGGGTTAGGGTGCTCCCCCCCCCAAAAAAACATGTATTTTCAGCATGACAACTAGTATTAATACAACGTGTATTTTAATTTCGCAGGTAAACTTTGTAACACAGCGTCATACGCAACAAAAAAACAAAAAAAAAAAGTTCAATGTGGCTGTGGCTTTAGTATTGTTGCTGATATTATGCATAGCCTACTTAAACATTAAATGAGAAAATATTGATTTTGGGGTGAACTATCCCTTTAATGTGTGTCAGCTGACACTTCAACTTATCTTAACTGTTTTAAATCAGTTTTGGACTGATGGACTTAACACCAGTATCTGAATTTGTCCTTCTCCAAACGTCTGCATCCATAAATGTGCTAATCTGCGAATCGAAACAGTACAGGAGGCCTGTTTTGCTTCCTGATTCAGCAATTAAGATGAATTTGACTGTGAGGTCAGCAAACGGTTAGCATTTATCAGACCACAGATCCGAGCAAACACGACCGGCCTCTTGACTGTCAAACTAACATGATTATACTAACCACTTTTTGACAGCACGGGGAAAACAGAGAGGGATTACAAATGGTGATAAGTGAATCGTGCTTTCTCAAAGTCAATAAAATCAGCTAATGCCACACTGGAGTCCGGCTCATTTCAAAAACAATCCGTCTTAGCATAAAGAAAAACACTCTTAGTGGAAAGTTTTTGCTGTGAGCGATGTGTTTTTCATTGCTGAACTGAGCTCCAGTGCAGGGCAACATGGCTCATTTGTCATATAATTTGTCATATACACAGCACATGATCTAAACTACACAATGACTTTCAGGGAGGTCTGTCTTTTTTTAAAGAAAGTGCTATTTATATAAAAGGTTTGAGGCACAATCTGTTGCGGTTCATCTCATGCTATTCTAAGTTTCTATTTGCAGCTCTAGCAGTAGTTCGCTGAATGATAATTTACCTCAGTTAAGTATGTTATAAATTTGTGATATGTAAATCTATAATAATATAGTTATAACAGCATTTTTGTTTTCTAAATGGGTCAGATAATAACTAATAATTTCTAAAACAATTGAAAACAACACACTGTTGAAATGTTTAGTTTTAAGGCCCCTATGTCTTAGACTTCCTCAATTAGTCGAAGCTAAAACATGACAGATAATTTGTGGAGTGATATTTTCACGGTTAACGACGTGTTTAGAACATAGGACAGAGCCCTAGATGTTTATATGTTAGAAAAAGTACACTAAAATGTTAAAGTTTTATAATGTTTATAACAGTATAATAGTGTTGGATTTATTTCTACATCTGGATCGCAATTTACAATTCTGCTACAGTACTTGCAACTCAAGCTAACCAAATTTGTCATTAGTGTACATTTTTGGAAATTCTAATTTATACATCATCTGAAAGCTGAATAAATGTTGACCTTTATTCATTCTCAGGATATTAATTATTTATAATAAAAATTTAATTATTGAAATCAAGAATAAAATTTAATAACAAAACTATGATTGTTGATATCAAAAATTGAACTGAAATAAGAGACTATAAGCCGAAGGTTTATATTTAATAATTTCATTTTTGATATAAATTATTCATATGAGATTGAATAGTCAAAGTCAAGTCAAAACGGTTTGCCATATAACTTTCAGTTGATGTTTAAATGTGTATTTCCAAAAAAATGACACCAATGACAGGTTTTCTTATCCAGGGTCAAATTTGGCAGGGTTAGAATTGTGAATTGGGACCAAATGCAGAAATAAAAAGTACTTTTTAAACTGTAAACCTTGTAACAGCCTCATATATACTTAATATGAAGGCCCAATTCCAATTCTACCCCTCAGCTCTTCCCCTTACCGCTACCCCTCGTTTTGCGTGTTTTGGGGTTTGAGGGCATTTTGAAAAATCCTTTTGAAAAATTGTACATTTACATACAAATCAAATACCATACATAAAATAGTTACGTTTCCTCGTGAGATCGGTTATGTTAGTCTGTATCCCTGTATGTAGCATAACAGTAGTAGTCCCATCTTTTTCTCCTCTGGTTCACTCATAAGGACATGTTGTGTCTCCAGCGCTCATGCATTGTCTCTGCTGGAGCTCCATCCTAAATCAGAACGGACAGATCTGGAGCAACACAATGGCCCTCATTGTCGGGTCCTGAAAGGCGAGCATGTGCTCTATTAATGCTGCGATCACTGCCGCCAACCTCCAGGACAACTTCTACATTCAGCCTTTGATTAAGGAGGCACATTTAGGCATGGATGACTTCCTCTGAGGTGCCTGAGGGTTGTGGGAAAGAGAAGTGGAGCAAGTGGCTGCTACCGGTCCGACTGGACACCATCACTGCTTATTAATAGCAGGTCTAATATGCCGGTCCGGGACTTGAGGTTACCCCAGCTAATCCAGACGGGACAGGAGGTGTTTGAGGGATTTCCACAGAGTTGAGAGATCTTGCATAAGGCTCATACCTCAGATCAAGTGGCTTCAAGAGGCCAAAGACTGTGTGGAATGAGGGTGTATGTTGAGGGTAACAGGTGTGTGTGTGCGCGTGTGTGGGGGTGTGTGTAAGTGAGAGAGAGCTTGTTCTTGTGGATGAAAGAACATGTGTTTAGCATTATTCCATAACTTCTGTACATCCGTAACCAGGATCTTGCAGTCCCTTGAATCTTTACAGTAGGCTTTTTTGGTAGCCTACACTGTAAAACGAAAGAAAAGAAAAGAAAAGAAAAGAAAAAAGTTAACAACTTAAAATAGTTATAAAATAATCTTTTTTTGTTTTGACTCAGTTAAGGTTCATTTACTTAATTCTCTACGTATTTTCAACTTAAAATGTGTAGGTGACAGTTAAATAGCCAACCCAACTACTTATTTTGAGTAACATGAACTTGAAAAGCTTAATTTTAATAGGTTAACTTACATTTTCAAGTAAGCAGAACTTGCAAAGTTTAGCTTAAATACATTAACTTACATTATCAAGTTCACTGAACTTATTTTAGCAGATTTCTTGATTTTTAATAGCACTGAGAACCAATTGACACATTTTATTAAAATATTTTACTTTCAATTTAACAATTACACATAACTTACAAAATAAGTTTTCTTACAAAGTAATTGTTAGGACAAACACAACTTACACACAACTTACACTTACACTCAAAGTCAACTTATAGACTAGTTGAGATAGTGAAAACTTACCATGTTAAGTTGAATTAACAAATTCTGAAACTGCAAGTTGTTTCAAATTTTCTTTTTTTACAGTGTATGATTCAACTTGGTGTTCTAGACAAGATGGAAGACAGTATATGGCAGGAATAAATAATAAAAATATTGCAACAGTTTGGCAGTGTTCAGTTTGCTAGGTAATATGTATAGGTATATTTATTAGGTAATATATATTAAGTAAAAAATGTAAAAAAATAAAATCCCTCCAAATAAATAAATATTTCACCAAAAGTAATCATACAACTTTATTTCACTAGTATATATTTTCAAAAATACAAATATATATTATTGATGTTGTTTCTGCTGCTGTGAAGAGAATACATTTTATTAATTATTTACCCAAATAACCATGCACAATATTTATTATTATTATTATTATTATTATTATTAATAAGAATACCATTACTATTTTTGTTATTATTACTTACTGTAAAGAAAAACTTTGTTTTAAGATATAGAGAAATTTTAAGAAAAATAAAGAAATTCATGTTACCTAAAATATCCATGGAATTTCATTCACAAAGATTCAAATTTCTTTCTTTCTTTCTTTCTTTCTTTCTTTCTTTCTTTCTTTCTTT
>CAIGQV010016547.1:20630248-20652225 GCA_903798115.1 Danio jaintianensis
GTGATTGGTCGTCTGACGCACTCCCATAGTCTGTTCCAGACGCATGTTGAAGTTCCCGTATGAAGGGGAACTAGCATCAACTCACCATCTCTATCTAACAGTAAAACAGCAGTGATCTGTGAGAAAGCCACTGACCTTGAGAGGTTTTTTTCCCCACAGTTTGCGTGTTATTTTGAGGCAAAACATGAAATTTGACTAGTCCAGTCTGTGTTAGAAAACAGCAATAACCATTTTCTGAGGTATTTTTATGTTACCACTCTTTAAATGGATAAAAAGGACTGCGTGTTGTGGTATGTCATACGCAAACCACAAATCAACACATTCTGAACACAAATCAGCAACTAGCTCCTGTCATTTGGCCTGCTGTGACTAGTATAAGTACAACTGGATTCCACTGACATTTTATTTTAAAACATAGCATTAGATTTAAACGTGAAGATTCTCTGTTGTTTAAGTGTTTCTGTAAGTGTTTTTGAAAGATGTCTGTCATGCTTACATACCAACTGCATTTGATTGACCATACAATGATGAAACGTTAATATTATGAAACTGTTATCATCTTTAAAATAACAGTTTTCAGTCCTCCTTTATTTTAAAGTGTTATTAACTATAGGTACATAATGAATAGGTGTATGTATGTATAGGTAATAAGTACAATGTAATTATTGTGATCATATTGCATTATTAAATTGTATTATAAATGTAATTGTTCATTCATTCATTTTCTTTTCGGCTTAGTCCCTTTATTAATCTGGGGTCACCACAGGGGAATGAACCGCCAACTTATCCAGCATATGTTTTACGCAACGGATGCCCTTCCAGCTGCAACCTATCACTGGGAAACATCCATACACACTCATTCACACACTACGGACAATTTAGCTTACCCAATTCACCTGTACTGCATGTTTTTGGACTTGCACCCAGAGGAAACCCACGCGAACATGGGGAGAACATGCAAATTCCACACAGAAATGCCAACTGACCCAGCCGGGGCAAACGTAATTGTAAATAAAGAAATTAATTACAGATGTATTTATATGTAGATGTTTACAAGCAAGAATATGAGCACAATGTAAAAACATGTAAGTGCATTGTAACAAGCGATTAATGTAAATGTGAGTACATAGTAATTAAGTCCACTTAATATAAAGTGGGACTGATATCAGAGCACTTTTTTATTTGTTTTGGATGTTTGCATACAAAACAAAAGCAAAAACCCTGAAAGTGCAAGTGTTGGCTCCATGTAATGTTATTTTATTAAAAAAATGAAGTCATGCGCATGTGCATTACTTTTTAAATCTAGACATGTACTTGACAACCGAAACAACATTGGTGAGCTACAGAACTGTATTTGCAGGGATATGAGATTGAACAAGATATATTTATTATTATTAAACTTCTTTCTGACACTTTTGATCAATTTAATGTGTCCCTGCTATATATATATATATATATATATATATATATATATATATATATATAATATAATTATATGACATTTTTTACCAGCATAGAGAAATGAGTGTTTAATAAAAATATAATAATAATAATAATAATAATAATAATAATAATAATAATAATAATAATAACAATATATAAAAATAAATAAATAAATACAAATGTGTGTCACTACTAGTATGAAATTTCTTCCAGTACTAAACAGAGGTGTTTCAAATAAAATAAATGTTTTTAATTTAAATAAAAAATTTAAATAAAAATGTAAATAAAAAAAACATAAGCATTGAGAAATGAGTGGTTAATAATAATTAAAATAATAATAATAATCATATTAAAAAAGGTGTTTAAAATAAAATGAAATAACTTTTTTTATAATAAGTTACTTTGATATTATGGTGTGTATTTAACAAGCATTCAGTTACTTTACCTCACATGTGAAAAAAGTACTACATTACATAATGCATTACCCACAAAACTGTAAATCAGACTAGAGAGTCACACACTAATTCCTCTGATGTCTGTAATATTATTTTCTCAGAGCTCTGTTAAATCAAGGATTACAGCTGAAGCTGGCAAATCACACGTTATCTAGCCTAAGTCCGATGAGACCGAAAAATTTAGGACAAGTGAGCTCATCAGCCAGCCCTATCAGTCCGTGCTATTTTTCCCACGTCTCACGCCTCTCCCTCGGTGGGTGAACCACGATTAGCATCACACGCACACAAAGAGAGTCTCAGCATTTTCCCAGTGCACTCACTGTCTCCTGCTCAGCACTTTGTGCTGCTTCCCCGTGAGATTCTCACACTGCAGCGCTCTCTGTCATCCTACCCCTCCACAGACGTTTTGCCTGCAGTTTAGCTTCCCAATGGTTTCATTCTTCCCCTTGTCCCGCATTGGCGGATGATGTCCCCTGTGACAACACAGATACTTCACATCACAAAGCCTGTCCGAAACTCAACATTGCTGACACAGGACAAAACAAGAAGACATTGGCAAAAAAGGGAACACAACAAACAAACAAAATCAAGCAGGACAGCTCTCTGGGTCTCGACTGTGTTAATTGGTACTGTCCCGGGATGCTGTTCTCACTTCTCTTCCAAATCCACCCCATGTCCTCACATACACTGCAACCTCAATTAATCTAAAGTGGATCTTCTGTGTCTCACAGGGCTGTAAGGCAGTCATTCATTAGCAAGTTCTCAGGATAACAGGCCTGGGTCAAAGGTGAAGTTATGATGGGACGAGAGTGGAAATGGGGGAAGGCTGGAAGTAGGACACGAGTGGGGGTCAACAGTTATGCAAATGAACCGGTCTAGATAACAGGACAGTACAGACGGCAATTAGCACAATAGAGCAGTCTTGGTTATTACTCAGGGTTTTATGAACTAAGCAATAAAACAGGACCACTGAAAAACACAGAGACTGCTTTCCTCTGGAGATCTGCAGTTTTGGAAACTCTAGGCTGAAACTGGGCAACATGTGGTTCTTGTTAGGGAGGACAAATAGACAGGAAAACAAACAGATCAAGAATTCGTTTTGGAGCTTGTTGCAGTTAATGAGAGTCTACAGGGGTTTTGTGTTTGAACTTGTCGACCACTTAGCGGTGTTGAGGCTTTTGACACTTTGGGCAATGACTTTTGCACTTGCAGGTATGACTGGTGTGGCCTTCATCATCAACCTAAAACAGTGTTTTATGGTGTTTAACTTACACACATCCATGTCATGCCGAGTGAGTGCAACAACTTCACATCCTAAAGCCTGTGCCGTGATTTCACACCCAACTGTAGATACACACCAGCTGAGAGCTGTCAGCTGAGAGACGTGTTATCATTGGGGAAAGCAAGAGAATGAGAAGAAGTAACTATGATTTTGATCGTTATCTGTGTGTGTTTGGTACAACACGGCAGAGTAAGAACACCACGGTTTGGTGCACTTTCTCACAATTCGTCCCATAACAATAATGTATAATAGTGCATCCAGGTCATGACAGATAAATCGCATTTAAGAGTTGAATGCATATGAATGTCACCACAAAGTCATTATTATGAGTAAGAAGCTCATAATTTTCGAGTTGGGACGTGTCAGTGAGAAACATGGGAGAATCACTGATTTATGATAAAGAATTCATTTATATATAAAATTATATATTGATCAGTAGACAGAATTTATGGATGCGAAGTCAACTCTTGTCGGTTGTCAGTCACAACTGCTCTTTGTTTTTTGTAAGCAGAGTTAACATGCGCTGCTATATTTTCTTGTAATGTATCAAAAGTATGTAAAATGCCATCTTTTGTTGATAATGGTGACATGAATGCATGATGCCACACAATGTCATTATTATGACTTATCAACTCATAAATGGAACGTTCCAGGAGGACTTAAATACAGTATTAGTTCAATCGACAGAGAGTTTGTACTCTTCAACGGCTATTTTAATGCAATTGACCAGATGAGTGTTTACACTGCAAAAGTAATCCAATCGAATGCATTTTCTACTACTTCTGGAAGTCATCTACAGCAAGTGGACAAGTTCAAAACATTTTCAGATCCTGTTTACGTCTGTATTTACTCTCATCGATTTATGAAATGCGTCTTAATACCAGGTGTAAATGAGCCATCATTGAGCTACAGTCTTAATGGGTCTTTAATAGCAGTGTGTAATCAAAAATATGAAGAATTTAATGGAAGTTACTCATCAAAAATTCTTAATTTAGATGTCTATTTTAAAAACAATTTTAAACAAGATAGGTTACAGTGCAAAAACATTATCTGCTTTTCCGATGTACAACCAAAACAAAGTAATATGTCCAGCTTAGACACTACACAACATTTGCCAATATTGTTTCTCCATCTGAATTTTGAAGAAGTCGACTAGTTGCAATTTAGCGTATTTTAAACAGTCAAAGTGATTTCACAAAAATTGTGTGTGATGTGACAATTGTATATGATTGACATATTTTTGACTTTGACCAATTACAAAGTTGGTTAATTTATGATGCCTATTGTTTTAAAATGTGTTCTGACTGTACAAGCTGTACTCTACTCTGTTCTAAAATGTATGTCCCTTACTAAAATTAACCATAATTTTATTATATATAAAACCAAAACATGTTTTTTGTAGTTAACTGCAATAAACCATGGTTGATGTTTGTAAGAGGTGTGGATGTAACATTTTTAAGAAGGGAGAATTAATGTTTCAGTCAATCTGACACCTTTGAAATGCATGTAAATACAGACAATGAGGCTAACTACATTAAACAAATACACTGCAGTTCCCATAAGATCTATTCATCTAAATTAATATTTGAATAACAGCAGCTTATCTCACCAGTAATTACTATTGAAAGCACCAGGAGATTCAAATAATGAGATCTCCTGATATTCTCCCAGAGGAGCCATCTAAGCATTCCCAAAAGTCGTTTAGCATTTGAATAACCAAATTGGGCTGGAGAAAAGGTAATTCACCTCAACAGTGGTCACCCTACCCAAACCCCATATCTGCAATTTCCCATTGTTTTCATTGAAAACAAAGGAAACCGTTCAACATCTCAGTGTCTGATACCAAAAGCCATCAAGATACAATGCAACTGTATAGAATAAAATCAATAAAATCAATAAAATCTGGAATTGTAAACAACAGCATCGCCAGATTGGAGCATTCATGGGAAAGGACTATCCAAATTACTACATGTGGTTACATCATTACAACTGGCAGTGTTCTTAAAAACCAAAGGTGGTAAAATCCGACAACTTAAACCCACTCTTATTTTTGGGACAGGAATGCGATGGGTGCTTCAGGCAGTCCTATTGGCATGCAGCAAGCTATTAGAATGAGAATAGAGACCTGATGAGAGAGACCTACAGTAGAGCTTTAGAGCTTAATGGACTCCAGGCAGCACAGAAACATGTCTCAGTTTTCAATGGTTGGCTCATTGTCCCGCTCAGCAAGGTAGTGGCAGGCCACAAAAGGGGAAGGGTATAGGTTGAAGAGAACTCTTTCAAAGAGGCTGAGTGATCCAGAGTCTGATTCACCCACAAACAGCAGCGTCCTTGTCCCAGCTCCACTGTTCCAGAGCTATACAAAAAGAGCCAAGCGGGTTCATTCCCAACAATACACCTCCCACTTCTTCCTCAAACTCTAATCAGCCACAAAATATTACTGTCGACAGTTTTGGGAGATGATTTACTTCTGCTTCTTGTATGTTAATCCCACACATGGTTCCAATGCTTTTTATATTGCGGTTCCAAACTAATTATCCAGTAAATTATGGAGAAGAATGAGCAGTTAATTAAAGCAATCCTCATGACTGTGTTATGTGTCAGATTTTATTTGATATAACTTTGAAAAAAATAAACACCACATTAGTTATGTAATGCTGTAACACAACATACATTAAGCATTTGTGGTTGAGGACAAGCCTGGACTTGCCTGGGGTGCAATCTGACCCCCAACTGCTACAGAATGGCTATTTAATCCATTGCTAAATTTCCCATAATCCATTTGACATGGTGAAAACAAAGCACAAGTTACACCAACAGCAGCTGGCGCTGTGACATGGACCCAACATCTGCAATAAATGACACTCTAACAATCCCCAACTCTCAGAATAACAAAGTTAAGTCTCTTCTGAAGGATTGCAGAATCTGGCAAGAACGACTGGTGAATCAAAGGCTTGGATGAGCCCTGAGAAAACAGGCAATGTTTATTTGTTAAAGTTGCTGGAAAAAGGCGCAAACCCAAGCATTTTCACGTTCACGAATATTTATTCCAAGGCTCTGTGTGAGAGAAGGACATAGTCTATAAAAAGGGCAGTGGCAGAAGCCAATAGCTCTGTTTATTCTCCCAGCATGGCTGTGCTAGCATTGATAGGATTACAGGTCACACCAGAAGTGAGAGCCAGGGGACTCCGCGGCCCCTCAGAAGCTGCATTATATTTCTCTGCTTGAGACGCAAGTGTAGAGGATATGCTCTGCAGGATTTATAGCCCCAAAAAAGACAAATAAATAAAGAATGTTTTCCCCTTATCTGGACAGAGCATAGATACTTTTTCCATCAACTGAAATAGATTTCACCCAGATGGGGCGAGTATAGTTTCATTGTATCACTGTGTATGATATCCAGGGCCATCACCGTCTGGAATCCTGTTTCATCCAAGAGCTTTGGAGAAAAAGAACGATGGAAAAGAAAAAAGAAAGAAACAAGACAGTGAGACATTGAAGCTCCAAAGACAGACTCGGACTTGGCAGAACTTGGTGCCTGCATAATTCAGTCGAACATTTTACAGATCTCCATTAAATATGCCAAACGCCCATGACCTCCATCTCAAAGAGACGTTTTTTCTCTGTCTGGTTGAGAAAAGAGATGACTGCATGTCATGTATTGTATTCAGTATTTGAACGTTTTATTTCAGAGCTGGCCAAAAGGACGAAATTACCCCCAAAAAATCAAACAGACCACCAAAAGATGTACTGGAGGGCGCATACAGTAACTCCACATGAATACAGTTAAATGGTTCATTATGTGGATCAGAACAATAAACAGGAGACTGAGAGACAACCGCTAACCATCAGCACACAGGGCATATATACCCAATGTACAAGGATACAGTGGGACGCCACATAGCCGTCATCCTCACATACAGCTGTTGTGAATTTACCCTCCATCTTCAAAGCATCTGCCCAATGGTTGGAGGGAAAGGAAAAGACAAAGATGAAATAAAAATTAAATACAGAACGGATGAGGGAAGGATGTGCCTTTATCAACATGATGGCGTTTCACCACTCCGAACAGATCGCTCTCATTACCCGGAGTATCTATGTTTGTACTTGTGGTGCATGGAGGGTATTAAGATCAAAGCGAGTCAGTTTGCATCAAGGGAACTGTTTAAACTAAACGCTCAGATAAGACAACTCTGTCCTCAAATACAACTAACATGCTGAAATTGCTTTGTTTACCCTACGCAAACATTCAAATCCCAAATCAAACAGTTGCGCCAAGCCTTGAGAGCTTGTGTTCTGGCAGGCGGGAAAGAGGGATATTCAGATCTAGTCTTATTTAGCAAGGATCCCACACGCATTGCAATGCTGTACCTCTGCTTTGTAGTACGCTCATTAAAGTGACTCTATAAATAGCAAAGATGTAATCATATCCATTCCTCTGAGATTCTCCATCATTCTGTTCCATATGTCATCGCGGGATAACGGTAATGGGGTTGCAGCGTTGTTACATTTATTAGTGGGATCTATGGGCATTCTTGTGGGGAAGTGGGTTGCACTCGAATGGGAGATTTCATTTAATTGGAATTCAGCAGTAATGTCTTCTGATGGAGAAGGATCCGGGATGTGGTATGGAGGGCAGACGGGGGAGGCTTTTTTTTTTGGAGAATGAAAGAGAGGATGCAAGAAAAGATTTTTTTCTCTCCTTTTTTGTTAGTTGTGAGAGGAGGAGGGGGTGACTGGCATGAATCTGGGATATAAACGGAACTTTAGCATTGTGTGGTTTAGTCTTGCTTTTCATTGCACAGATTGTCTGAGAAACCTTGCTGAAGTGTTCCTCCATTCCAGAGGAAAAAAAGGGTGCTGATCCTAAAAAAGAAAAGAGGCCAGTAGAGGTTGACCCCTCTGCCTGGTTTCTTATACTTGTTTTAACAAAGTTTTTGTGTGGCCTACATCAAAAGATTAGTGGTAGCAGCACTGGAAAGTTTGAACTTTCATGTCTTGAACCTGTAGAATTTCTGAAGGAGCAAAACTTTTTGTTATGTTCTTAATGGTTTGCTCCAAATGACCAAATGATCTCTTTTATCAAAAAAAAAAAAGGAAAAACATTAACAAAAGATGCTGTCTGAAAAAAAAAGTTTAATGTTTCCCACTTTGTCTAAGGAGGACAACTTTTTATGTTTTTAATGATATCTTAAGTGATATCTTAATATCTTCATATCTTAAGTTTTTTTGAGTGTACTCTGGACTCCCCTTCTTGGAAATGAATGATTTCTAAAGAAGCAAAACTTTTTGTTATATTCTTAATGGTATCCTCCAAATGACCATTTCTCAAGTCTTTATCTGTATATATATATATATAAAAGAAGGGGCGACATGGTGGCTCATTGGTTAGCACTGTCGCCTCACAGCAAGAAGGTCGCTGGTTCGAGTCCAGGCTGAGTCATTTGTCATTTCTGTGAGGAGTTTGCATGTTCTCCCCATGTTCACGTAGGTTTCCTATGGTTGCTCCGGTTTCCCCCACAGTCCAAAGACATGCACTATAGGTGAATTGAATAAACTAAATTGGCTGTAGGGTATGAGTGTGCATGTGAGAGTGTATGGGTGTTTCCCAGTACTGGCTTGCAGTTTGAAGGGCATCCGCTGTGTAAAACATATGCTGTATAAGTTGGCAGTTCATTCCGCTGTGGCAACCTCTGATGAACAAAAAGGACTAAGCCGAAGGAAAATGAATGAATGAATAAAAAAGAACAAGAAAAAAAGATGCTGTCAATCAAAGGAATGTTTGAACATTCACACTTTGTCTACACTTTTTATCTTTTTTATGATATCTTCCAGAAAACTATTTCTTGAGTATTACTTTATCTATTTTAAGAAAAAAACAAAACAGAAGAACATCAACAAAAGGTGCTGCCTGTCAAGAGACATTTTGAACCTATGCACTTTGTCTTGGACCTTCTGAAAGAGTAAAGTAAAACTTTTAGTTTTATTCTTGACGATATGTTAATGACGTCTTTTACAAAAATATTAAGAACATCTCAGCTGTTCAGTCTTAACAGTGGGGGCTTAAAGTAGTGTCTGGCTGTGGCATGTTTTTCAAGTAAGCTGTTGAGAGGGCTAGAAGTAGGATCTAAAGTGTTTAAGTCTGTCACCAGCAGTTGCTGACCTGTCAGCTGGAAGTCATGGCCAGGGTCGTGCTCCCAGATCTACAGGCTCTTCATTGCAGAAGAGGCGCCATTTTAAAGTAAGCACAAGGAACACGCGGTTGTTTGAAGGCCCCACAAGGTCAGCTGTCGAGGATTGACTGGAGCGCGCCATCATTGTGAGCCTGATGTGAATGTTGACATTTAAAAATGGCTGGTACTTGATGTGATTCAACAATTCAACATGTCTGCAGGTTTTGTTCAGTAGCCGTGTTATTTTACCGATATGAAAACATGTCCCAGTCATATTTCACCCTGAAACAAGCAAAACAAAACATTACATTTTGCAATAAAAAAAGATAGTGGAAAATATTAATTGTTTAAACAATATGCTTTAAAATTGCATGCATTTAACTGGTCATTAAATAATTAATAATAATATTAATGAAAATAGGTTTAAAAGTGCAATAAACTCATCGGTACATTTAAGGACAGCAATAAACGTTTGTTTTTAGTTTAAGGGTAATAAACACACTCATACACACATACATATTTAGAGTTAAATATTGCCCCACATGCATTTTGTGTATAACCATATGGATTTTGTTACAATGATTTAAATATGTGCTATTTTACAGGCAGTCTTGTGTAGTTTTAATAAAAAAGTAATAAAACATAATAAAATATTTGACTAAAAATGGTCTTGTCTATCTAAACATTTGAAACATGCTTTACACAAATATTTACAAATCTGCACACCCTGCTCCTCTTGATAATGTGCCATTAACACCACTTAACAGCACAGACAAACACAGCTTGTTTTAAAAAGCATGTTTTTTTTGGAAATGTTTACTCCTGTTCGTGCTCTTCACCCTCCCCCCTCTTTGTCCCTCGCCTGCTGTCCTTTAACGCGTCCTCCCATTGATAGTCTCTCCGCGGTTCCCACAGCACAATACCCTTCAACGCCCCGCCCACTGGGCGTAATCAAAGCTTTGGGCAGTTTATAAAAGCCCCTCCGAGTGACAATGAGGAGACTCTCAGCGCTACTATGCAGCAGTCGGATGACACGTTTGTTTTTTAGAGTAGGCTTTTGGAGGGAGGTTTAGATTAATGCTGTGTATATAAAAAAAATAGTTTAATAAACATGTTGAAAACCTATCGCGGGAAAGTCGTGGTCTCTCTTGCGGGAGCCACAGTCACCTGTCTGGGGTTTCTGTTGTTTCTGTCGCAGCATCAGCGGATTCAGGCGGACGGGATGCAGAACGAGAGCGAGGTCGGGCTGCGCTCTCTCCAGAGTCTGGGGGAATCAGAGGCTGATGATGTAGCTCAGCCTGAGCAGAATGCAAAGAAAGGATTCTCTGCCTATTTTTCCAAGCTGACCCGCAGCAGGAGGGAAGCGGATAAGCCCAGCGAGGCGCCCGGAGCGGCGACAGACGCGCCGCCTGCGGAGGACATCAGCGCGGATGACATCTTCATCGCAGTGAAGACCACTAAAAAGTTTCATCGGTCCAGACTGGATCTACTGCTGGACACCTGGATCTCCAGAAACATGCGGCAGGTATGTCGGTTTACACTGTTATATATTGTTTGTATAACGTGCTGCACATTTAGTTTAGCTTACAATTACCAGCCAGGAATAAAGGTTATTTTTATTTATTTTTAAATAGAAAATAGTCTGCGTTAGAAAAACAACTGCCTTTATTACAGTTGTAGTTATGAATTTATTCCTAACAATATGGTGGAACAGATATGGATTAATGGTGTTCCTATAGAGACTTTAGCTAATAACTTTGTTTTTATTTAGCATAAGCAGTACCACAAACCCATTCAAATGTGTTTTTTTGTAGTTATTAGGGGATCAAAATACATTTATATTATCCTGGAATATTAAAAACAAAAATAAAATTCACAGATTCACAGTCTCTCTGTGCTGTCTGTGGCAATGGCTGTATTGCTCACAGGGTGGCTGTAAGTCCCCCCTGCTCCCCTCCTGCTCCATTGTTTGGGGTGTCCCCGTGAATACTCCAAGCCTAAGGATGCATCACAGCAGCAGCTTCAGAGCTGTCCCCTTCTCAGTGCTAACAAAGCGTCTTTCTGAAGAGGGAAAGAAAAGCTTTGCCAGCCCCTTGTCTCCCACTCTCCATGGGAACCGGGGATCTGGAGCAGAGGCTGGGTCAAGCTACCCAAGCGGTGGGAAAAGAGAGTCTTCGTTATGGAGATGCTGGGGGGCACAAAGGGACAGCATCTATAGGCAAGGAAAGGCTTTTCAGCAGCATGCCGGGTGACTCAATATGAAAATACAGCTCTGAGAAATAGGCCTCTTTTGCAGACAGCACAAAAGCACTCTCGGCACCTCAACAGCAGCAAGCGCAGAGCAGTCAAAGTGATTTTACCCACCGTCTAGAGTAGTCGCTTATATGTTTTTTACAAAAGTCAGTTTAATTTGCCTCGGGGCTCTGTCACAATCAGTTTTCTTCACATTTGAATATGGCTCAGCCATAGCAGCACTTTTATATTCTTGCAGCAACTGAGCATAAAGAACATTATCTTTGTGACATTTGTGTGAATATGAAAGCATGTGGAAAGTAAGAATTTATATCAGATGTCTTTAGCACACATTAAGTCAGCTCAGATTTGTCTTTTGCTGTCCAGCTAAACTGATAAAGCCACTCTATAGGCTTCAGGGCGAGATTGGAAAACTAATACTGAGTTTGTTCAGTACAGGAGTTGATAGAAGTTAACCCACTGAAGAGAGAGTTAACAGCAGGGATTAATAGCAGCAGCTGGTGGGGAGCAGTGCAGACATAAAAGACCACTGCAGCCTAGAATACAAGGGGGAGTTTCTGGAGAATGAGTGCCAGGTGGCTGGGTCTCAAAGAACAAAAGATGGCTCTAATGCCAGCTATACGAACTCTGAGTCTCAACATGTGGACATGGAAGGCCGCTCTCAAATTTTTCGAACATTCATCCATGCAACACCTGAGTACGTTGTTAAATCCCAGTTATTGTCAACTGAACGGCTGGGGATTATCCCAAGGACTCCAGTGTACTGTTTGGCCACTTGCCACAATTGCTGGCACCATACAAGTGTTTTGATGGGCCAGGCATTGTTAGACCCTCAGCATGGGAACTTTGTCACATATGTCAAGTGAGATGATGCGTGACTGATATTGTGAACATGTTAATAGGGGTTAGAAACTTGTGTAAGAAGGACCTTTTTAACCTGCTCACCTATATCAGGTCCTGGCCTGATGGGTGATGTATTGGACTGTTTACATGTAAACACTGAGAGTAGATCCAATCTGTGCCTGCTGTTGACACTGATGGCAGCCTGTGGCTCATCTTGGTGGGAAACTGTCTTGTCTTTGTTTAGAGTTAGTCACAGTGAGCTTGAAGCTCCCATACTCTTGTCAATACACTGTAATTATCATCATCATTATTATTATTGTTGTTATTTTTAAATGAATCCCTAGAACTGTTCCTGTATGAGAACTTGTTTCTGATTATTAAATGCATGCTTTGTAATTGTCTTGACTTGATGAGTCAGGACTCTTGAAAAGTGTTATTCTTTTCAGTCTAATCTGCTCCATTTTGAATTGTTCACGCTACAGATTCTGGCTTCCGCTGTTTCTCTTAATTTCCCCCCTGGAACAATACAGCTTCCCCAGTGAGAGAAATTCACAACAATGAGAGAACAGCCTGTGCTGCGGCCCACGGCTATAGTATCCGGTGTCCAGTTACACAGACAGCTACCAGATACCAGTCAGATCAAATGCACACTTGTAGAAGAAAGCATGGCCAAGCTCATTACTTCTGTCTGTGAAATGTAACTGCGTAATTACTCACTGTTTGTCAAAGTAGTTTTTTTTCTAGGGTGAACACAAGCTGGTAAAAGCTGTGAGGATCTGTTGTGGCATGAGTCAAGTGCAAGTATCTGGTCTCTAACTGGCACTGGTAGCAAAATTAGGCATGTGTGGTGTTTAATAGAGGGAGTAACATCTCTCTACATCCTTCCCGGGTAGAAGGAGACAGACAGCCAGGCTCCATGCTCCGCCTGCCCTATGCCAGACCTTCCTTTGGTGGGGTGGGGAGCCCTAGCAATCTTTTCCCACTCATCAGAACTCCAAACAACCATCCTTTTTTGTGTGCCAGGAAAGCTGGGAAAAGTGCATTTTGAAGAAAAACCCTGACATTTATGAAAGAGACCACAAAAGGGTCATTTTGGCTCACAAGATCTTCAATAAAAGGGAAACTGAGAAACAAAGCCATGTGCCACGAGAGGCCTCTCTTTAGTTAACCACTGCAGCTGTATGCAAATTGAGGCAAACATATTTAGGATTTACCCAGTGAGGTCTTTACCCATTCCTCATTGTCTCGATGCAAAGGGACAGTGGGAGCAGGGCTGGGGGTGAGTGGCCACACACACATTTGCAATGCACTAATCAGTTCTGAGGTTTCTCTCCCTGTCAGTGCCCAGCCTTCCTTGGCAGCTGCCTGCATGATTAGTCTGCCCTTTCAGCGGAACTCTGCGCAAATAGCGCCAGCCTCTGATCCTTTACCCGTCTCAACCGCCAGCCCTCCCTGAACAAACAGAGGCATTGGGCCTTGGCCCTAGAGTGCTGTGCTAAACATCTGCTCAGAGTTTGTTCTGCAAACCAATCGAAAATTATCTGGCAATGTTTGAACGGTCAAAAATGTGACTGTGAAAAGGGGGGTGAGTCCACGTGCATGCATGCAAGCATTTGAAAAGCAACAAAAAATGAATCCACTGTTGAGATAAAGATCAAAAGCAGCTGAAGCTCATAAGAGAACATTTTTGTAACGTACATGTACATGTTCAAGGCCAGTTGGGCGTGGGCAGGTTGACCTGTTCAGACACGTGGCTGTGATAAGGCGGCGGGTGGCAGGTGCTGTCTCACCTGAGGTGGAAAGCAAACAGGTTAATGGCAGTGCATGGCCAGGGGCATGCCGCCTTTTCATCAGTCTGTCTGAGGCGTGTGGTGTCTTTCTCTCAATGGCTCCTTTGAGCTGGGGCTGCCGCCTCGCACCTGCTCTGTCTTATCTTCCACAATGCACTCCTAATCCCACCCCGTCTATTTTAATGTTAACAAAGCCTTGAGGGGTCAGACGTCAGTGAATGCGTATTCACTGGGGTTAATATGTATTCATCATTCTGAGTATGTCTGGGAGAATGGGACCTGGTGCTTCTTTCTTTTTTCCAAATGACTTGGCCATTCTTTTTTAGGACATTTTAACATGTCTGAAGTGGATAGAGGTTTAAGGAAAGGAAAGACTTGGGAGGTGTTCAGGGCCCATGGAATGGGGGTGGAGTGTTGGGGGGGTGGGGGTAAGTGGGGTGGTCTGCTCCCCGCTTTGTTCTGGGCATGGGATGCTTTGGGGTGCGGAGCAGTTGCCATGGAGAAATTGACAACAAGAACAAGAGGCCTTTATTTTGGGGGGTAGAGTTTGGCTTGTTTAACTTGCTGAGTTTTCCATGGCGTAAAACCCAGACAATGGTTCCTAATCAAGCCGCTTGGTATTAATAGCTCTTGAAGACACATGATTCTAGTTTGGAACGCATCAGTTCCTGTTTCGTCTTTGCTATGGTGCAGTGATTTATTGATGAACTTGTGTGACTCTACTGAAAGAGCTAACCAGGCTTTGTCTTTGTTTTCACAGACATACATCTTCACAGACGGCGAGGATGAGGAGCTGAAGAAGAAAATTGGTAAGTCCAGCCTCCTCAAGCGAAAATCACAAGGCTAGAAAGAAGCAGCCATTCCTTCTTTGATATGTGCATAGTTTGGACTCAGCCTCCTAATCCTCTTAAAAATCTTGTGCTTAGCTAAAGGGGGGCTGGCATCTTTGGGGAAAGATGGTATTAAGTCACCTGACCTCTCAGATAATGGGCATTTCTCAAGTGAGACATATAAGTGGAGCATTACATGATCATTGACAGAACCTGTCCTTTTGTCCACACAGGAAGCCATGCTATCAACACCAACTGCTCTGCTGCCCATAGCCGCCAGGCTTTGTCCTGCAAGATGGCTGTTGAATATGACAAGTTCATTGAGTCTGGAAAAAAGTAAGCATGCATGATTAATGTTACATCCCAAGTACTTGTTTTAGCATCAAAGTAAATCATATTGGATGTTCTAATGATATCTCTTCCTGGATTAGGTGGTTCTGTCATGTGGATGATGATAACTATGTGAACACGAAAACACTTGTGAAGTTGCTCTCCAACTACCCTCACACTCAGGACATGTATATTGGCAAACCTAGCCTGGACAGGCCAATTGAGGCTACAGAAAGGCTTGGGGACAACAAAATGGTAAGTATTCCAAAATATTGTGATTTTAATAACATACGTTAGTTATAAAAATGAAAAGGTGCATTGAGAATAGAAATTAATGTTTTTGTTTCTTCATTGCAGAGACCTGTGAATTTCTGGTTTGCTACAGGAGGAGCAGGCTTCTGTATTAGCCGTGGGCTAGCATTGAAGATGAGTCCATGGGCAAGGTGCAAAAACCATTCAACTATTGTGATGTTAGTTTTAAGATATTCGCAGACTTTGTTGACTTTCTTTACTCTTTTTATGACAGTGGGGGCCATTTTATGAACACTGCCGAGAAGATCCGTCTTCCTGATGACTGTACCATTGGCTATATCATCGAGTCAGTTCTTAGGGTCCCTTTGACCCGAAGCAGCTTGTTCCACTCGCACTTAGAGAACCTGCAACAGGTGTCCAAATCAGAAGTACACAAACAGGTAAGAAACTTCAATGAAAAACTGACACAAGTGCATGGTTCTGTGACATACTATGGTATCACGAACAATATGGTTCAGTTGTACTAATGCAGTTTTTCATACAATTTCATTTAGATTACATTGAGTTACGGAATGTTTGAAAACAAGAGGAATATCATCAACATGAAAGGGGCTTTCTCTGTTGAGGAGGACCCATCCAGGTAAGAACGTTTCCGAACACTACCATGTAGTACAGCAGACTTTAGCTACAAATAGCTACCAATAAACATCTGACTCAGCCATTAAGTGCAGTTAGTTACAAAGTAACTAGTTATGATAATTAAATGACCTTTTTTGCTGAAAAATGCAAAGTAACAGATTACTTTTCATTTTTAAGTCAGTTAATTACAGCTAATTATAATACACTTGCCTTAAATATTGTACATAAATTCAACTGTTCTATAAAAGTTAATTCAGAAAAACAGAATAATTGTATTTTTTATTCATTCATTTTGCTTCGGCTTAGTCCCTTATTTATCAGGGGTCGCCACAGTGGAATGAACCGCCTTTTTTAGTCATGCAAATATATTTTGCCGAATAATCCTGTTTTTCAGATACAGAAAGTTACATTTATAAAGACAATTACACATGCTTAGGAAATTATTCTTCTGAGAAATTATTTCATGACAATATAAGGTTTAAATTCAAAGAAGCAGAGTAATTGTGCATATATTTTATTCTGATATTTTGCATAATAACTCCAAATTTCAAGAAGTTTACATTTGTTTAACAGTTTTTTTTAACAAAACTGAAAGGTCCTGTTTTTTAAAGAACTTATTTAATAAGTTTAATTTCTATTGTCTTTGTTTTGAGATTTATGTGGATTTTTAGTTTTGAGTCAAATCATTTTAAAAGTTTAAAGTTACCTTTCAATTTAAGTATGTAATAAGTAATTAATTACTTTTTTGAGGTAACCCAACACTGGCCTGAAGACCTGGTTTAGTTGTGTTTGATCAGTGTTGTAGTGGCCCATTTCTAGATGATATATGGATGTTAAATACATGTACTTATTTAACCTCCATTTTTTTAATATTCTCATTTAGGTTTAAGTCTGTGCACTGTCTGCTGTATCCAGACACTCCTTGGTGCCCTCCTCAGGTTGCCTATTAAGGCGACCGGCTCCTCTGTTGTATCCTCGTCCCTCACTGCCTCGGTATCTGAAAGGCATGAGGGACCAGTGTGGTATTGGGCTGTGTGACCGCTGCGTTTACTCTGCAGTGGCGCACGGCCTTTAGCGGTTATTCTGGGCTGCTGTGCGGCCCGCCTTTAAACAGTTCCTTCCTGCCTGGTGCCTGAGCTTCCTGTCCAACTCAGACACGACGGAGGGCCTGGCTTTCAGAAGGACACTTTCATCGCCAAGCTTCGCATGCAATCAACTGTGCTTTATGTCATTACTGTTGCTTGTATCCCATTTGCAATTCTCATAGAATGTAACTTTCTAGTATACCCAAGCCTTTTGCCAGCTTTATACGCTTAGTTTTTAAATTCTAATTAGCAAATTAGCACATACTCTATATAAAAAAAAAAATTCTCTCAAAATGTCATTCAGGCATTTTTTTCCCTCAGGTTTGATTTAAGGATTGAATTTTAAAAATTTTTTTGGAGAAAATCAGTAACATGGGTGCTTTATTGTCAAGTTCTAAAGGACTCCGGACAAAATTAATGAAATGAAGGTCCGTTTTATTTGTGAATTTCTTTCTTTAATGTCAGTGTTGTTATAATTATTATTGCTGTTTAGTTGATTTTGACATTTTGTGCTGGCAATAGGCAAATACTCCGAACATGCTGTCAGGTTATTTTAATCTGTGGTATATGAGGATTGAGCACTTTTCTCCCTAAAATCTGGGCATTTTATTGTGATTTGATTTTGTATCTTAAAGCTGTGTGAAAAAAGTGCCCCGAATTTGAAGATCTTTATATTATTTAATGCCAATGCATTCACACAATCTTTGCAGATATATATGATGAAATATTTGGCATGATTTATTATAATATTTTATTGTTAGCTTTGCTCAAAGATGTACCTGAGTGGGAGTTGCACAGCTTGGTTTAAAGAAACTGTTGGTTGCTCAAGTAAAGCATCTCTTAGCAATAGCGTTTACTGTTGTGAATTGGCGCCAGGGCCACTGTTAACACAATGTACATTGTTAAAACAGATGGCGGCTAAAGTTGAAGACGTGTTTATAGCACAGATCTGAGTTCTCTGATCCCTTTTGCACAGAGTGGTCTGGCCTAGAGCCACAGTTTTCCCCATTCCTTCACGGCTGGCAGTTGGACATCACTATGCCAACTATACAAAACATGCTAAGTGAGAGCTTGACATGAGCAACAACAGTGATCCTAACAGAGTTTCGGTTTCTCTTTGGGAATGACCCATATTGGGTGAGCCTGTATATCTTATTTTAAAGCAGTATTTATGTACTGTGCTATTTGAAAACAACTGTATTTGTACATAATTGTTTAGATATTATATGCATTTCGGTCACCTGTGGATCAGACCTACTAGTTCTGATGATTCCTATCATGTTTTTTAGTGTTCTGAATTTCGCTAAAGGCTGTAATTTATATTCCAGTATCTGGAGTCATTGTTCAAATGTTGTCATCTCAGGGATCACAGTCCTGATGTCGTTACCATAGGCTGCCTTGGTAATTCAGCTTTTGAATAAAGCAGCATTTTCGCTAAGAAACTTTACTGAATTGTTATTTGTTTTCTTTTGGACGCAAAACTTACATATTTATGACGCTGGACCACAAAATCAGTAATAACATTTTTTGGAAAATGAGATCAATACTCTCATGAATGCTGAATAAATAAGCTCTCTACTGATGTATTATGTGTTATCATAGACAATATTTAGTCGACAATAGCAAAAATCTGGAATCTGAGCTGTTAAAAAAAATCTAAATAATAAAAAAATGGCTTTTAAAGGTGTGCAAATTAAGTGCTAAGAAATGCAGATTCCTAATCACAAATTAAGTTTTGATATATTTAGGGTCAGAAATTTACAAATTACAAATGTCTTATTTGAATACGATTATTTTGACCAATACAATACATTTTTGGCTTTATTTACTTGATCTCTGCTCTAAAGCTATAACATTTTGTTTTTTAAACTAAAACTGCTTTTAAATCTGCTTTACTAATGGCATGTTCCACTGATCCATGATTGAGGGAGGGGGACACATTGGCAATCACATTAAAATATAATCACATTAAAATATTATTTGTTAGACCCTCACAATGCAAAGTATGATAGAAATCTATGCTTTATATAATTTTTAGAAAGGAATTTATTATTTATAAGCGACCGCTTACCTCATTTAGTGGTAAGTCCATGCCTGCATACATCATAAGTTTTGTGGTCCAGGCTAATATTTCAGATTTCTGAACACAATTCTGTCATTACTTGCTTATTCTATAACTATTTTCACTGATAAAAAAAAAAAAATATATATATATATATATATATATATACATTTTAGTCTGTCACTTAAATCTATCATATGATTCATCATATTTTATAATGCTTTTTTGACATGGCATCATAATTTTTAACTGAATGGAAGAAAGCATCAAGCACATTTTCCTCCAATTGCTTAAATTAACAAAAGCCAAACGGAATTTTTGGTAAACTATCCCTTTCAATGACATCCAAGGCAAACAGAGAAAAGGACACACACTTAATGCAGTGCAACACACAGACAACTTGCATCAATCACTTGGAGTAAAATCATTGCCAGACCGCAGAGGTTCAGAGGCCAGTGTCTCTTACTCTGTCAAAATTGTTGTGAACTGTTACTGAAGCGTGCAAACCAAACAAACTCGGCCCCTCGTGGGTTCCGAGCGCTGGCACTGACCCGTTGTGTGTTGCTTGCTGAATTAACGAAACACACTTGAAAGTTTAGTCTCACTCACTCATAATTTATTATTTTACAACGACTGCCATGGGAAAGAACATTTCCTCACTACCGGCCCTTTCAACACACCATTAAAGTCACGTCATCCGAGGGCTAGAACATATATGTGAGTGAGGTAAGATTTCACCTCATTCATTTAGCAAACTGTGAACATGTGGAAATGGTTTCATTACATTAAAATGTTCTCATGTAAGAATTTTAGAATTTTAAAATAACTGTTGTTATATACAAGATTTAAATTTGTTTTAGCTGGTAAGTAAGCAAATTAATGGCCTTGTATAATTATAAAAGTGAAATCAGATATTTTAAGTAAATGTAAGCATGAACAACACAATTTTACAATAAAAAAAGGGTACTGCCTTAACTACTATATACTTGCATCAAAATATAAATACTGTGTACTTTGGTTGGCAGTATGGGTAGGTTCAGGGAAGGGTTAAGGTGAAAGGGAAGGTTCAACAGTGTAATTATAAATGCAATTACAGAAATTAATTGCATGTGGGTATTTAATCAAGCATAAGTACAGTGTAAAAATTTATTTACACAATAAGAACATTGTAACAAATAATTCATTCCTTTGTCAATTATAATAAAGTGGAACCTAAATTTTTTTTTATCTTTTGTCAAATTCATTTAAGATTTGCATGATTTCCTATGATTAATTACGGAGAGTGAAATAAGTCATAAAGTCTCTCCTGTAAACTTCCAACTAATTGTTTACTGTTATCATATCGTAACTAGTATTCATTGTGCTACAATCATTGCCGTTTTCTCATTTTTAATTCCATAAAATATAGGCTTTTTGTTGAAGTGCTATTTTATGAATAGATTTTTAGTTACACTTTACATGAAGAGGGTGTTCATAAGACTGTCATGACACCTTTATCATCATGACATGACCTATGAAAGTGATCTGGACATTCTATAACAACCGCCATTAAGTGTCAATCATGCAGTTATTTCATTTTAAATGCAAAGGTGACATTGTTTGAGATGTTTTTGAAATGTCAACTTGACACAACCAAATACATCACAACCTGTCAGCATCTTTGTCATGACAACATGACATTACCAAAAAAACGTAACCTGTCATAAAGCTGTCATAAACATGACTGTCATGAGGCCATTATGTGTCCTGAATATTTTTGAAGGTTTATGTCAAGTTATGTCGTTTTGATAATGTCAAGTTGTCATGACTGTAGTGACCTTCCGTCTGCGGAGGAAATAATCAACGCATGTTCTTTGCTTTCATTATTTGTGAGATAAACAACTGTAACAGATTGAAAAAGAAAGCAAAACTCAACACAGCTCCCAACATGGGTCTCAAAAAGCATCCCTTTCCTCTTAGGCCCCACCTTCTCTCCTCAGAAAACAATAAACATTATACATTACATAATATAAAATAAATAAATACATAAACATAAAAAAATAACATTAAACAGTGATTAACAGGCTGTTACAATGACAAAGATAGGTTATGATGTATTTGGTTATGTCAAGTTGTCATAACAAAAACATTTCAAACGATGTCACCGTTGAATTTACAATGTCATAACTGAGCTAATGAGGCTTGATGACAGCTGCCATAAGTAAAATCTTCTTCATATTCATGATATGTGTGATGTCATGATTATTAAGGTTTCATCACAGTTTTATGAACACCCTTTCAAGTAAAGTGTTACCCTTTTTTTACTAGGACGGTAAACTCTTTCAAATTTTAAACAATGAAGATTATTTATTTTCTTTTTTTTTGTTGACATGTTTGTCTTTATTTCACGGGACGATTTAGAGAAAGACAGGGTTTAATAAATTGTTAAATGTGAATCATTTCAACGAAATCAGCATCATTTTCAGAAGCAATAAAAAATCAGTATCACTAGGATTATATATATATATATATATATATATATATATATATATATATATATA
>CAIGQV010016547.1:20659434-20671319 GCA_903798115.1 Danio jaintianensis
ATGAGCAATATCACATGAGTAGCAGTGCGATGTGGCTGTATATCGGCACTGGTGGGAGGCGTGCATTGTGTGTCCAACCAGTGATGATATACAGCCACATCGCACTGCTACGAGTGTGATATTGCGTTTATACAACAGTTCGACGGCATAATCGTATGTATTAAAAAGCAAATCAAACACGGAGAATCTGCAGCTGACATCAGAACACCAGAAGCCGTTACTAATTCACCAACGTCATTTTAGAGCTAGTATTTGAATAATTCTCTAGCGTAATGTGTAAAGTGATGACAAAACAGGTGATTTTGCTGACATTTTAAGATTATAAGGCTTAACGGCATGAAATGCCATCAATCTACAGAGATATCTCCCAGTGTTTCTCTGTGGCAATCAGGAGATAACAATATTATTATGGTATAAATACAGCACTACAACATACAAAAGAGAGAGATGGACTTAGAAAGTCATTTACCTGTTTAATAATGATTTGATCAGCTGTATATGCTTGTTTTCTCTTAGGGCTTATTATGCGGTCTCTGTCGCCATCTTGCGGATGAACATCGTCAACCGTCTTTGCTCAAAGACAGGCTAATGGCCGCCAATGGCCGCCGCCTCTCAGAAATTATAAATAGGCACTATCCTTATAAATAAACTGCATAGTTGCAATCTAAACAACTACATTCTTGACTAAAAAAGCCTCAAAAGTACATTATGTCCTCTGCTTGTTGCTGTATGTGGGTGGAGTAATACACAAGGGTGAAGGGTTAAGAGGCTGGACAAGTGCTGTTACTGGCAGAATATCAGATTCAAGAACCAGACAGAACTGTTGTGTGTGTGTGTGTGTGTGTGTGTGTGTGTGTGTGTGTGTGTGTATATATATATATAAATATTCATTAAGTGCTCATCAGTTCTAATCAAGTATTTATTCAGATTTCGTGCATATTAAATACTTGTTTATATATTCATTACTAGTATGTATTTATTATATGTTAGTTCTTATTTATTACATGCTAGCAAGTATAACTTATTAAATACACCCTAGTACTTATTTATTGGTCAGTAGTATTTATTCAACAGATATCATTACACATATATTTCTTACTATTACTTATTTGAAACACTACCAATCTTTTTGTTAATTGAATTGTATTGGGCCCATGTAGATTAGTCATCACTCAAAACGAGTACAAAAGCGTTTTTTTGTTTTTTTTTAAAGCCTTTGCTTTGTCCCACCCAAACTTTCTGTTTCAATTGGAAATAGTCAACTGTTAATTATTAGAGATATTTGCCACACACTGATGGAAGAAGGTTAAAGAAGCTCAGAAAGAAAGATCATATTTTCCACAATGGGCTATTGGAAAGAGCTAGCAATATGCAGATGAAAGCAAGGAGGATATGAGATCACACATTACACTTATAGCCTCGGCACTGGCAGAACATCTTCTCTTGGTGTTTTATTTCAAATGTGTGCTGGAATATGAATGTATTTGACTGGTTTTTGTCATCCAGGTGAGAGAAAATCAAGACAGTTTTGCCAAGAACACAAAAGTTGTCCAAGTTATGGACGAATTGAGTGTTGAGTGAATGCTCAACACGTGGGAAACCCAGGAGACCTCTCTGAAAGCAATCCATGAGATTCCCTGAAACACATTTTTGCTCTGTGAGGTAAAGCCTCTTTGGCTGAGGGTATCTGAATGTTGGATTAAAGATGCTCAGTACGTTTGAGCATGATTACAGCTCTGGCCAGTGGTTCAGATGCATAGGGAATTGCTGCCTGATAATTGTAGCTACTTTATAGTGAAGACAGAGTTAGTCACTGCCATAATGTAATATAAAGTGCTTACTTTCAAGGTTAATAAATAAATAAATAAATAAAGAACACTACAATTGTTCCTTAATGATTAAACATTCACACTTTTTTTAGATTAATATAGGGAGACCAGATGTGTTATTATTTTATTTGTGAGACTGTGAGAGTACAATATTTTATACCTATTTTTATTGTCCTGGCTAATTAGGGAAAAAACAATTCTAAATAATGCATTGTCCTGTATTTCACTATCCTAAAAAAAATATATTAATTGCTGGGTGCTAGTAGTTGTCTTGTCAAATAAGCCACCCATGTCATAGTCCATTTTTAAGAATGAAATTACCACCCAATCCCATTTTCGTGTCAATCAAGTTGTAGTATGTGAATGAGAGACCTGAACAAATGAAAGTATAACTGCCTCCTTAGTTTTTTTTTTTTTTTTTTTGCTGTTATTGTTTACTAAACTTTAAATATTAAAGCTGTTTTTCTTAACAACAAGGTAAAACAAAACATACTGACATATTAATTATTCATAACATGGAAATGTAAAAACAAAATAAAACAAGCAAAAATAAAATCCTGAAGTGAAAAATAGAAATGAGAAAGTTGAAACACAAAATGTCCACAGACGTAAACTAAAGCTAAATAAAGATAATTCTAAAATAATACTAAAATAAAAAAGCAGGTAAGTATTAAAACTTAATAGTTATGATATATAAAAAGTATAAAATTTATGAAATATTACATAAACAACAAAACCACTGTTCGAAGCTTGATTTAAATCTTAACATTGAGCATTTTGTGCATTTTCACAAACATAAATTAAAGTATACATTTTCTAAACATGCACCTATATATTCTGTATATAAGGTTCTGAAAGTCATTGAATGGCATGTCTCTCCTGAGGGTGAGTTAAGAGCAGAGAAAGTGATCTGTTGGTGATTCACTGATGGATGCAAATAAGGATGCAAATAAGTAGAAAAAAATCAGTTAAACTCAGATTTCTCAGGATGGCGTTATTAACTGATAACAACATCTAGCAAAGGTGTGTGACGGGACAGCAATCAATATTAACAACCAACTGTTATGCGTAAAAACCCAACTGCTTCTCTCTTCAGGGCTTCGGTTTTCTCATTTATATCTTCAACTGAACCAACAAACTGAACCTCTTTTAAAAGAAGTTACTCTTGTTAGCTTTGACTGCAACACTCTTTAACACTGCCCTTTAACACAATACCGGTCGCTTTTCATGCAGTTGTTCATTCTTGAGGAATTTTGGGGTATTCAGAAGCAGCGTTGTGCACTAATGTGGGTTATACCTTGTTAACTTTCCCTTGTCCCTGTCCTATGGTGGCAAAGAACACTGAGGTATATAAATCGCAACAGTGAGGGGGAATAAAGCTGACAAAATGGGTTAGAAAAGGGCGTAAGGCTCGGAATAAGCAGCTTTAGATGTTTCTGAATGGTGTGGGTATTAAAGAAGGCCAATGGGTGGAGTTTGAGAAGTTAACTGACAATCAAAGGCAACACTGGAGGAATCTTCACACTGCACTCCCATAAAGGAGAGGGAACAACAGGATTGAACCATTCACACTGGCCTGCTCCGTCCTGCTGGTGGAGGATGATGCTCAAAAGAGCCAGTGGGGTGTGAGGAATGAGTATGCAGATCCGCTGAATGCAGCTGCCCCACGGTAGGGCTCTCAGGAATCTGTCCTGTCATGGAGACTCACAGTCTTGTCCATCAAGATGGAGCATAAGGGGATTTACACACTAGAGACAGATCTGATTGAGCTCTTGATGGATAGGATGAGTTTTGAAGGTGTGAATAGAACTGAATAGACAAGCTCCACCCTTCTTGGTTACTGTTGCTAGTACTTGCTTTACAGAACAGATTATGGAAGTCATACACATTTTCAGCCCAGGCTCATTGGACATATGCAACTCAGCCAACATTTTTGCGAAACATAAAATAAGTTGCTCCGGGTACATTTCGTTGCACATTCCAGGTGACAAATCCACAAGAGGGCACCATGTAGATTTCTACAAATCTGAAATGCATTACTTAGGCTACATTTTGTTGTACATTTCAGATACACTACCTTTTTGTACACATCCACAAGAAGGCAGACCTAAACCCTTCTCTAAACCCAACCAACAGTATTTTTAAAAGCAAATGTATGAGAAAAGTGTGCTGTGGCCATGTAGTTTTACCTTGATTTTATATTGCTTTTATATATATATATATATATATTTTTTTTTTTGTGGAACTGTGCTTCACCGGACTCAACCCAAGCACTCTGCATTACAAGTATAACACTGTACAAAGCAAACTACTGAGCAAACTAACCATGCATAAAAAGTTGAACATATTTAGATAGACAGGCGAGGCAAACATATTTAATTATAAATCTTAAACACCATTTAGTTGTTTTGTGGTAATTGGTGTTAAAAAAAACGTCACAAAAATAATTCTTTATTCGCTGATAATATGTCCCTGTAAATATCATTAGTGTGAAAATGAACAAAAGTTGTAGGCATACTGCAACAATAATATTTATTTTACCTCAAAACTACAGACAAATATATGTTTAAGTACATTTTTGTATGAATATCTGTCTATTAAATATGCAATAGACTTCAGTTAATGATTTTGCTAAACTATCATAAAACCAGACAAAGTAATTAAAATCTCTGTTTTTTTGTTTGTTTGTTTGTTTTTTACAACTAGGGACTTTGCAGTGTGTGGCATCTTGGAAATTGAACTGATTTTTACACTGAGTGACAATACATTGATGTGTCTTAGGTCAAAAGTGGAATCCATGTATACTGTACATATCTATGACAGAAAATGACCTTAGGTTTCTGTCACCGGGGATAATTTTTAGCAAAATGAGCTAAAAGTTTGACATTTTTAAAAATTTATCTCTGAGGTGTCTAATTAAATTGATTAACCATGATTCAAATCTACAGAGATGAACCTGCACCGATCCTCCATAAACATGTTAAAAAGAAACATGTTCTTGTATATTTTGCTTTGATAGTATCAAAATAAGGTAATTAAAACCATAGATGACACCTTTGACTGGTCTAGATGTGTTTACCATCTTAAAATGGACAAAATGTTGTTGTTGTTGTTTAAATTTTAAATTCATAAATAAATAGTATGACTTTAAGGCAACTTTATTTTCTACTCGTTGCGTTGAATAAGTTCAAGAGTTATGAAGTTTTTTTTATTGGTTAACTGGCGCGTACATAAAAATGTGTTCAGTGTAACTCTAAAACTTACTTATATGAATAATTTTATTCAGCTTTGACTTTTTCATTTTAAGTTTCAGTATTTAGCTATATTCTTCTAAAGTTTTCTACGTTTGTGATTTTACAATAATGGAATTTGCCCTTTTTTCCCCTCGTATCAACAGCACAACATAATTCCCAGCTGCTAAGGAAACCCCCAAAAGTTTCCAGAGTAACAGAAAGCACTTTTCGAGCAGATGGCTTACTAGTAAACCCCCTCCAGAAATCTCACCTATGATCAGAAAGACTGGTTTGTCCACTAATAAAAGGCCACGTCAAGTGTGAAGCGAGAGGAAGCAACACTAAATGTGCTGGCATGATGCCCTTTCTAATAAAGGAATAAGGGGGGGTTCACAGGAGCCTGGCATCACCCCCGTTCCCATTCACTTAACCACTCCACCGCATTCGCGATGCATTCCTGCAGACCAACAATGGAGGCCTAACTCAATTTCCAGCATAATTAGTCTGTGCGGAATTTCATTTGCCATCCCTGTTACAGGAGAAACCGGTGGCATTTTCTATTAGACTGAAGACAAGTGTCAGAACACGTACGCCAGCTTTTCAATAGGGCATCGCTAAGCTAATTCTTTTTTTTTTATGCCTGAGTTTGTGACACCATCTGCCACGGCTCTCAAAAAATAAACGCTTGACTTTCCATGAACAATGGGAGGAGACATGCAGTGTCATGTTCACAAGCGATCAAGGACTTAAGAGATCGCTGGTGAACTACATATCCTAACGAACTACAATTCCCATCATTCCGCCACACACACCCGGTTTCCACTTCCACTCATCACACACGCAGCTGCATCCGATCACTTCTCATTGTTTGGACTATTTATACACCCGTCTTGTCTTTGCTCAGTCGTTTGTTGTTTTTGTATGGTATTGTTTGGTCTGGTATGTTGTGCTTATGTTATGTCTCAGTACCCGGTCATAGTTTGTTGTTTTGTTTATTGTTATTTTGTTACTTTGTTTTCTGGGATGTCCTGTTGTTTTTTGCTCGATGTTTCATCATTAAAATTGCACATGGATCCTATCTCTTGTCCCGTCTGCAATACCTCCCGGTAACATGACATGCAGGGTGTGCTCTGTTTTCTGCTTTGTTTTCCCTATAGTTCCCCTCCACACATATACACACACACGGACGCACGCACACAGCGGCTGCTGCCTGGTGGATGACAGGAAGGCCTCTATGGTGTGTGTCTGTCCTGTTTGTGACACTGACCCCCATGACTGATGTCATAGCAGTGAGGTCATAAACACATTTCTGTTTGTTCGATTTTCCCGTTAGCCCACAGACAGCATTCAGTGCTTTCCATGTGTCTATTTGACCATCAAAACATCAACTATAAACACACACACACACACAATGACAAACTATATAATTCCAACTAAATGTAAATTTTTTTTATGGTTCTCTTGATTTTCCCTCTTTATTAAGCATTTATTGTATTGTATTTAATATTTTTCCCTATAATTCGTTTAGAGATGTACTAATTTGTGCATCCTTATCTTAAGTTATTTTGTTCGATTAGTTAAAAAATTTTTTTTTATACTAATGCAAAATCTATCTATCCATCTTGATAAACTACAAAACTTCAAAACCTAAATAAAAAAAATAATAATAATAATAAAATATATATAATACACAAATACAAAAAAAATATTTACAAATTAAACATAATAATATAATTCAAAGTATTAAAAACAACCGTTTTAATTACACCAAGTTACACTATAATATACATAAAAATGTGAAATATACGAATTTAATGCATTTATAAATGAACCGAAAGTGGTAGGCCTATGCAGTGGTAGGCCTATACAGTATGTCTAATTTCTGTAATCACAGAATACCCAATAAAACTGACCTTCATAATTGTATATGACGAGCAGTAAATAACTGAGCTTCTTGTGTGAAGTACCTCCCACAATGCAATGCTGTAGCTACACTTCAATTTCCAGTACAAAGAATTGACTGGTAGCTAATTTAAGCATTTGTTTTTGGACTCCTTACTGCATCAGTTTGACAAAGATTTGTTCGCTCTGGTTTAACAATTCCTATCATGTGTATGTGTAGAATTTGACCACTAGTCGACATAAAATATGCGAGTGGAATAATAATTTGTTTCACTTAATGTTTTGTACTAAAATACTCGATGGTAAACTAGATTGTAATTAATTAGCAAGTTTTGTCACTCCTGTGAACGCTCTCTTGAACGACACAACGCCGCCCTCCTGTGTTCATACACGAGTAGCAAAACAGAGTCAAATGTACGCTATTAACAGCGAGCCATAGGGAGAGCCACTTAATCTACTATATTAATGAACAAATTAATCTACAATTTCAAAAACAGCTTTTTAAATCATACACAATTTGATGAAGTGTTAGGAAAATTAATAAAAATATAAAAAGTCAAGAAAGAAATGATGCAGAAAAATAAATAAGCTAATAATTGAACATAAAAGACAAGTCGATCGGTTATTGTTAGGTTTAATCTGAAAACACAGTTCAAGCTCAATAAAACCACAGGTTTTTACATTTACAATAGTTTAGTAACTGAAAAAAGGGTCACCTACAGTGAAGTCATATAAAAACATCTCAATAAAAGACCAAAATCATTTATTTGCATGAAAGAGACAAAAAAAAAATTGTGCTTGCTAATGTCTAAAAAATATGCCACAAGGACTATGAAATCCTAATAAAAAGGTAATCAAAAAATGACCAGTTTGTACTATATCACAATCTCATGTCCGCAACTGCGCCATTTTCTTGGTTTCTGTAACTGTACGGATGCATTATTTTTATTTTTTTGCAGTAGGACATAACCAATGAGTAAACGTTAACATAAAACCAGAGACTGCATCTGTACTAATGTGGTCATTCACAGAAAAATAAAAGAAATAAAAACACTCCCACAACGTCAGGCTCATGTTCACAGGTGTCTCGTAGGGTTGCAGAGCTCAAGTCCACTTCAAGATGGCAAAATATTTAGAGATACACAGAGGGTAAAAAGCTGTTATTGGCACAGTCGAGGACGTACAGACCCCGTCATTGATCACAAAAGCATTAATCGAGAAACCAATGCAAGCGTCAGTAGCAAACAACATGGTCCCACTCCACATTTACAGGATGACCATGCTGTTGAGAAGCAATAGTAATAGTAAAAAAAAAAAAAAAAAAAGCTCACACGCTCCAATAATGAGCTAAACAGCTCAATCCAAGGCTCTGTTTGTTTATAGCTGTAATACATCCCCTTATTTCTCTTGCTTTTATTAAAGTCTGGGAGTGTTTGAGAGTTCAGAAACAACTTTGTCACAAAGTTCCAGGTCGCAGTTACAAAACATGCATGCATGCAGAGCCCACGCAGATCTTTATTAGATGGAAAATCAAGGCTCAGCAATAAGGATAACCTCCAGTGTGGTTATTACATTATAATATATAATAAAATGTGTACAAATGCGCATACACATTTTCTTTATATATCTGTATGACAAAACTGAAAATCAATGACAAAATTTAAGATGCAATTTGATTTGTGATGAATCAACATATTTTAACAAAACAATCTAACAATTATTTAGAGCCATCACGATGTACATTAGTTTTGCATTAGACGGCTGTTTAGTTTCATTTCAAAATTGAATTGCAAATAAAAAGTGTATTTATTTATAAACACACACACACACACTGTACACCTCTATGAGATAAGTAAATTGAGAAAACTTAAGATTTTAATTTGCAATACATTATTACATTAATTTAATTGCAAATACATTTTAGATGTAGCATTATACCTGTATGAAATATTTCCTAAATTTTATATCAAAATTATATGTGAACAAAAAAGAAAAGGTGTGTGTATATGTAAGTATTAACAATACACAAATAGCAATCATGCTTTGTATATAAGAAAACTGAATTATATAACCTATTAAATTCTTAGCACAAATCAAAAAAGTATATACATTTTATTTTTACTATTAAGACTTTTTTTATATTTACTTATTATATTATTATTATTATTTTAATTTAGGGATGCCATTATGCAGTTATAGATGTAAAAATGTATATAAATATTTAGAAAATTCTGACATTTTTCTGCTACATGTGCATATCAAAAGCATAGCACTGATGTCAGACTAAAAAGAAAAAAAAAAGAAAAGTCTACTTATTGCTGAGCCTTGAAACATGTTCAGAACATGACCTGGACAAGAGGAAGGAGATGGTCCTGAAGCGTGGGTGAAGCTGAGACAGATGATGCCCAGAGTATAAGAACACTGGCACCAGCACGCACGCATGCACACATGTTCACACTAGACTCCGTCTGTAACTTCAGAAAGGAAGAAAGTTCACCCTGATCACATGCCAGCCGTCTGTTCTCTCACCAAGGGGAAAATATTCGGTGACGGCACATCACTTTTATGTCTTCTTCTGGGATGGCAAGATTCCCCTCAATTCTGGTAATGAAAGCAATTTGTGGTGCAGAAGCAAAAAGCCCAGGAAACTGTGGGCTTTGGACAGTCACACTTAATTACAGCAAAAGTTACTGAGGCATGCGGCCTCTCTTTTGTGTCTTTGAAAAAATAAAGTAATAAAAAGACAGGCCACAGATGACTTCACTTCCTGTCATACTGGCATCCCCTTCCCTGAGGACTCAACTGATCAGCAAAATGTACAGTTTACATTGCGTACAGTACAATGAAATCCTCCCAGCTTCTTGTTTTGAAGGCATAAACGATGACGAAATCGTCCAAACTGGTCCCAGTGTCTCAAATGTTAATGTTCAGATGTCCCAGCATCAGATGAAGCAGTTTCAGAGTTGGAAACTCAGATTTCCACGTCTCAGACTGTGAGAAGTTGAAAATACTTGAATGCGAGAGCAGTTTGTGGTTGCCCTGATCATCAGCGTTTGGTCAAAATCCAGATCATCAGAGTTTGGTCAACAATCTGGTCAAGTTTCCTCGACCTCTTCTTCGCCAGGCTGGATTGTCCAGCTCTGTTTGTCCAGGTTTTTCCAGTAATGGCAGTGGATATTATTAGTATTATGCTTTTTTCAAGAAATGCAATTCATGAGTATTGAGGGAAAAGCCAAGTATTTCAAAAGCATGACATTTAGAAACCATATCTTTCCACTGAAAATCAAGCCTGAAAATGAGACGACAGAATCCAAAGCATTCTTCTCCTCACAACTACAGATTTAGGCCTGAAACAGACACTAGTGCAGGAATGCAAAAGCTAACAATGCTAATGCTAGAGCATGACATTAACATACAAACTGTGGTATGACATATTAATTCAAGATGTTAACAGCCAGCTACTTGAATGAAAACACATCTGGCACTCTACCGCCCCCTTCAGTTAGGAGTTCAACACCAGAAACACATACTGTAAGTGTTGACATTTTTCAGACAATAGCTAGCTATTTCAATGTTAGCTTCGATTAATGTATCATACCACTTTTTGAGACAAAAATGAAGTTGTATTAACTTCATGTCCTAATTAGCATAATTGCAAGATTCCAACTTGTGAAATAATGTAATTCTCAAAATTGTAACTTAAAAAAAAAAAAAATGTAAATAGATTTTTCAGTCATGACTTGTCCCTACCACTGTACCTACACAAAAACAGTATCAGGCATAGCATGTCATAAATGCTGCACGAAATGTTGAAGTGAACATTCGTAGAATCTTCCAACAGTCAGATTCAATATTAGATGAACCATTACTGTCAAAAAGCTAATGTGTGTGTTTGAAATCACTCTACGTATGCCTATAGTGCACTATATTGAGATTTGCATGGACTCGTTTAATCCCAATAAGCACAATGCATTCGCTCACTTATTTATCATTTACTAAAGTCGACTATATTTAATCATAAATGGTTAAAAAAAAAAATCTCGATCACTCGAAAAGTCTCAGTTTCTCTGTATTTACGATTTATAGTTACATTTATGAGTAAAATGTCATATTTTAACCTGTAAACCAGTGATGGCATTTCTTCCAAATTCAAACCAAAAATGTGTTCATTTAGAGCATTTTTAGAACATTTTTTCTTTCAAATTAAGAAACACTAAAAAACAGTAAAATATGCTTTCCAATCACTACAAATCAAATGATTTATAACAAATGCTCTAAATGACAATATTTTCATTTGAAAGAAAGTCATTAGACCATTAAAGAATAAAACACACTCAAAGCCATAACTAATAAATCCATTAAATCTATTAAAAAAACAATAGTTTTCAAGTGGTCTGCTGATTTTTTTTCCATAGCTGTATACCTGATTATAATTCAGATTTTAAATCCTGATTATAAATTCTGGCATTAAACATCATTTTGAATATTGACACATTTATTGTGCCTGCATTCTTGCACTAGCATAAAACATGCTTCTGGCCTACATTTCACTGTAATAGCTATCATTCCTCATCACCAAAACTGCTATCAAAGAACACCTCTACTCAAACCTGGCCTAAATTCTCACTGCTCAGAGTTCATCATCCTATTCAGATTAGACTGGTTCAGTTATATTACAGTAGACTTCACTGATGTAAACTGTGGATTCGGCATGTGGCAAATAGAGAAGGTCACATTTCTTCAAATGACCAGAGAACAGAGGCCATGCAGGAATGTACGGGCATTAAACCATATCCAGTCCTTCAGTTCTGGAGCTTTCTGAACCTCTGGCAAGAGCACCACAATTGCGCAAGGGCAGCATAAATGAACGAACACACGCACGCACGCACGCACGCACGCACGCACGCACGCACGCACGCAC